>KK121827.1:491763-556753 GCA_000611955.2 Stegodyphus mimosarum
CGGAAGAGGTATTTTTTCTCATTGCTCTCGAACAGCTTTCCAAAGTATAAGCTTTTTAAAAGTCCAAAAGCGCAAAAGCACGTTGATGACAGATCAGGTGTTTATTAGGGATTTGAATGGAGGGCATAGTCTTGATACTAGTTTTTTTGTTCCAATTTTGCCAGGAAATTAACAGTAGATTTTTTATGTCTCTCTGCTTCGTTTGTCTTGATGCAGTTTTACTGAATGATTACACTGTGTGTAAATGAAAGGTATTTCATATTCGAAAATTTGGTGTAAAATACACTGGTTATCATAAACTAAGGAAAAAAGCACAAAAATCACGATTACTGAAAACGTTATATGTAGAAATTTATGAAACTTACTCACAATATACAGCACATAGCAAGGTATGAAATAACATAAGAAGAAATTACCAGACAGTTATATTAGTATAGAAATTAGCACATGTATAACATGAAAAAAATCGAAGGTGTCAGTTTGCTATAGGAAATGTACCTTCAGTATAAAATATGATCGCCTCTAGAAGCAATACAGTACATACCGTGATGTGTGATGCTTTCAATTATGCGGTCTATCTGCGGAAGCAAGAGCCATTGTTCTTGCAAAGCAATTGCAAGCGCGGCGAGTATCTGAGGGGCGGACTGAGAGCAGCTAGACGTCTCTTTAAAGCATTCCAAACGTGCTCGCTAGAATTCAAGTCCGGGGATCGAGCTGACCACTCCATGCGCAAAATTGTTTCCTGTTGAAGATAATCATCTACGATGCGAGCCCTGTGTGGTCTTGCGTTATCGTCCTGTAACAGGAAAGCATCATCTATTGCGCCGGCATATGGGCACACATAAGCATCAAGGATGCCATCTCTATAAACCTGAGCATTCACGGTTGCCCTTGGAAAGACATGGAGGTCTGCGTGTCCACCCAAACAGATGCCACCCCAAACACAGGCACTGCCTCTTCCGTATGCATATCTTTCACGGATGTTCGACGGATGATAACGGGTTCCAGGTTCTCTCCATATCAAATAACGCCTACTATCGCTTTCTACACTAAACCTCGGATCATTCGTAAAGAAAACAACCCTCCATTCATCAGGCTTCCAGTGGACATGTTGTTGTGCCCACCGCAAAGGGTCCCTAATATGGCGTGAGGTGAGCGGCTCGCAAATGGCTGGTCGCCTCGCATACAGACCACCTTCGTGGAACCTTCTACAGGCACTTGACGTTGACACCAGCTTGCCGGTGGCTGCAACAAGGGAGGATCTAAGAAGAATCGGAGTAGAGGTTCTATTCTTGCTTGCACATAATGTCAAATATCGGTCATCGGCACTCGTCGTAGCAGTTGGCCGTGCTTGGTTGAACCTCCTAGATGCCGAATCTGTGGTTTGAAATTGCCTACAAAGCCTATGAACCAGAGAAGGACTTACATTTAGCCATCTGGCCGCTTCTGTTTGATTTTCTAGTGCCTCTGGTCGCCCAATAGCTTTCCATCGTAGTTCTGAAGGCAAATGATGCCTGGAGGTCATTGCTACGAGTTGGCAATCTCAAATTTCTGATGTCACCGTCACAGTGAAATATGTGGGCTTGCTCTCAAACATGGACTTTTATGCTCCTCGCAGATGATCTATTCCGAGTGCAGCGCCACTAATTTGCATATTGCAGTGTTACTCAGCAACTCTTACTTGGCAACATATTCAAATTTTACATGGTTTGGCTTATTTATGAGGAAGTTATCACTATTTTTGTGATTTTTCCATAATTTATGATAACCAGTGTATGTTTTTGATAATATGTGGAGTTGATCAATTTTCTCCACTTTCTTTATTTTTAATTTGCCGTTATAAAAAAAACCAGCAACAATCATAAATTCTTTAGAAAACCTTGTTTAGATTTCTTGAACCATGTTTTAAGATTGTTTTCTCCTCTTTGATAATAATAATTGTGACTCCATTTTTGCCCGGATAAAAGTTTCTCATAAAAAATTCTGCAGCACGTTCTGCATTCGGTGATATGTCGTGGAGAAAGACGATGCACATTATGTTTTCTCGCCTATTCTAAGATTCAAATCAGCATTAATCACTTTGTTTACAGTTGACACAGAGCATTTTAATGACTTTGCAACTGTCCTTTACTTGGCAGACTTTCGTTTAACATTAAATATCTTACTTTTGCAACATTCAAAACATTCAGTTCTTTCTTTGGATACGTATTTGGAACAATGTTTCCACTTGAGGCTAAATTTCGACGGTATTTTATTCCTGTTGACAAGATTACCTATCGTCGCTCTAGATATCGAAAACACAGGGCTTTCACAATGTTTGGAATACTCAGATACAAAATAATTTTCTTCGAGAAGAACAGAAACATAGCTTTCCATGCATGGCTTCTTTAAAAGCGACATTTTGCATGAAAACAATACGGTCAAATACCAGACGATGATATATACTTTCAAAAATATAGTTGCAGTTAAATAAAAAAATTCTAGGCAGAAGAAATATTTTTATAGCAAATCAAAACCGTGTAAAAATGTGTGAACAGCCTCTGCATTACAAGGAAAGTAACTATGCGCGTACTTAACAAATAAAGAAGTTCTACGCAGCTGTAACAAATAAGCATAGAATTTTATGTTTATTTTTGTGCTAAATTTTATGTTGAATTCATCGCTGTTCACCGAGTATCTGGACTTGAAAGCTTTAAGGAACTGAAAGGCATTGCTCATGATCTGGTTCAATAACATTTTCGACATAATCCCATAAGAAATAATTTTGTGAAATTACCTTCCGTGACTAAGAAGATTTTTCGTGATGTCTGAGGATTTTTAGACAATTTTTCAAGAAACAGATATTTTGTAATCCTACGTTTTTGCGTCTTCAAATAGGTAATTTTTTTATACATGACCTTTGCTTTCTGTATTGTTATGTTGCTATTGTATAATCCTGACTTAATTCAGTACCTTTCTCTGGCTAAGTTAAAAAATTCGCGAAGCGGTTATTTGAAAAGTGATATTGCTGTACAAATTCGAGTGAAATTTTTAATTTCTTGATTATCTGACAACTCCTAAGAGTTTGAAACAGTTCCGTAGTCTTGGAGCTCCGCCTTGTAAAGGAGGTGGTCTAGCCATCAAATTCGGAAAAATTAATCTAAAAATGTATAAGGAAGTACAAACTGAATCTGACATAGATACTAACCCGGTAAATGAGGTTCAGGTACTAATTAGTGACATTGAAACAATGGTTAAAGCATCAACTAGAATAAAGAAATTTATGAAAAAGTACATTATTCATGCACAAAAGGTGTTATTTAGTATTAGTTGAATAAGCATTGGATGTAAATTTATTTAAAAGGAAGTTTGGAAGAAAGAATTATCTCTAGCCAAAGAAGAAATATGAACCATCTTTTGCTGAGATTGTAAAAGAGCAAAACGTTTCTGAACAAAAAGCTATCACCAAAGAGTAATAAAGAAACGAAAGAGCACATTTTGTTATTATACCCAAATAAAAAGAATATATATTCAGAAGAGATAAAAGTGAAATGTACTGGATGCAACTGGTTCTATAAAACTGAAAACTGAAATTAAGAATGTGAGAAAAAGGAACAAGGTAGTTTACTGGCTTAATGCAAGAATAAAGATGAGATAAATACTGTAGATGAGGAAATAAAGGTAAATATTTTATTAAAAGATGATATCGAAGCGAAGTTTCCTACTAAAAAGAAACCTACATAAATATTAAACCCATAAAATTATAAGGTATTTCTCCTTTTGCATGCCTTCGTGGTGTAGTGGTCAGCACGCTCGGCGCGCATTCGAGAGGTCCGTGGTTTCAATCCCGGCGAAGGCGTTGCTCATTTTTCAAGTCTCCTGCTTCTAAATAACCTAATGTCTCTACAAGTGACACCCGAACAACAACAACAAAACAAAAAAAAACAAAAAAAGATGGTGGATGAGGATTCTCCACCACCGGATTTCGCAATTGGGTCCCTTAATCTCCAGTCGCCCTTTAAAAGGGAGAGCATATAAGGTATTTCTCACGCCTTCTTCGCATGCCATGTCGAGTGTAGTGGTCAGTACACTCGACACGTATTCGAGAGGTCCGTGGTTCGAGTCCCGTCGAGGGCATTGCTCATTTTCCATTTTCCCTGCTTTAAAAAAATACCTAATGTCTCTATAAAACAAAGATAATATATTACAATTATTTCATAAAACCTATACAGATAATATATTACAATACTGATGCAGAAATGACTCATGATGAGATTTAGTACTTCCCCGAGAGGAAGTACTGAATTGTTCATTTTGTCGTATGCAGTTATACGACAAAATGAACAATTTACTGAAGTTGGTATGAAATTACTATTTTCTATAAATGCAGAAAAATGTAAATTGCATTGAGCTGCAGAATTTCGACCCAGAAAGTTCAAAAGTGTTATTGAATTAGGCGAATTAAATTTAAAGTGGTTCAGAACATCGTTAAGACAATATCTTAATCTGACAAGTTGTTTTCAATGCCAAGAGTATGGACATTTTCTTAAAAAATGCGTTAAAGAAAGTCAATGGGTCCAGCGGTCGAAATCGAGACATAATCGCTGGAATTGTAAGAATAATTTTGAATGCTTCATTTGTAAAAATGCTAATAACAAATATAAATTAGATCAATATTTTAAGCTTTCAACTCTCGATAAGAAGTGTGTCTGTTTCAAAGGACAAATAAACTTATCAGTATGAAGAAGTGATTATGGTTTATAGCTTATGAAGAGACTTGAGGTTGAAGAGGAGACTTTGAATTGCTTGGAAAACAGAACAGGAGACACGTTCTTGCATGAAATCGAGTTGGCTAAGATCGGACGACATTCATTACATGACTAATAATAATTTACGTATAATATTCACAGGAACCTTTTTCAATAAAGGATAAAATAAATACAGGAATTAAACTTGTGAAGGTGATAAAGGACAATATTTATTTAAATTGATTTTAACGGACCCAGTTTGAAATATAAATTATGAATGTTTAAAAAATAAATTAAATAATATTTCTGATATACATGTGGTATGAATAAGATGATTTTTTGCAATTTATTGTTTACGTTAAATATAATTGCTACTTGTGTGATAATTTTGTAATATAAGTCGTATAATTATGCTATGTTTGGTAGGATTATATATAAGTATTTAAAAAATGTACATGCTTTGTTTACTAATAAACATGTTTGTTGGCTGCCCCAATGGGCTGAGTAAGTTCAGTATGGTGGTTTGAAGGGCAATTTTAAGGGTAAAGAAATTGTTCTATTAAACCCTGCTTAGATCAGTTTGGTCAGGCATGTTAAAATTTCGATCTTTATTCGGTACATATGCAGCTTCGTTTCAGCTTTACGGATATATTATCAATTTTTGTTATTCATATAAAGAATGTCGTCCGATCTTAGCTATCTCGATTTCATGTAAGAACGTGTCCATGCTGTTCATATGGTATAGGTTGTAAGGTTATAAGGGTTAGATTGTAAGGTTGGTATCGGTTGTTTGTTGGTATAGGGTTACGTATTATTTAAATTCTTACATTGTAGTCATCTGACGCATGAACGTGAAAGCATTATTTTGGTTACTTCTCACTATGAGTCCATCAACAATGATGCTCTAACAAAACAAGCAGTGAGCGTACGAGTAGTCCTAGAAAAGGATGTTTGCTTATTTATTCGAATTCAGCAAAGAATACAACAGTTATCTGTTTAAGGGTACAGACGTCTTTGTGGGGGACTTTCTTGGGGAATACATCATATTCAAATTACACAAAAGAAGAAACCTCGAAAACTCTCTTATGGTCAGACAAAATTAGGGTAAAAATATTTAAAAGATAAAATTGTTAAATTTAATATATCGTATTCAATGCTTGTTAAATCCTTAAATATAAAAAATAAACTTTTATCTCAGTATTACAGAACTAGTATTACAAAAGTTGCGTCCACATATAAAATAAAAAGCTTAGGCTTTATCATATGAGATCGACTGTAGTTGATCGACTGGAAATTAGTGATCCTTTAGATTACTGTGAGAGATATAGAACAGATATCAAAGCATACAGCATAAAATTACGCCCTATTTACATGAATAGTATGAAAATGCACATCATTCGGTATCTGATTACCAGCGTAAAACGTCACTAACGGTGCGAGCAACATTAGAAGGCGGATGCAAATTTGCTAATAAAACTAATGCGTGTCAACAAGGTTCAATTAATTAGAATTAGACCTGTCATACAGCGATAAATATTACGAAAAAAATAACAAAAAAAAATGGAAAGAAAGAAAAAAGAATAAAATCTGAAAAGCTTCAGAATTTAACGTCACCCCAGACGGTTTTTGTTAAGTTGTGTACTCTCTCGCTGACCATCGCAGATTACCAATCTGCTCTTGGTCTCATTCCAGCTAACTTATTGTTTTTTACCTTTTCAGTTTTATTATTAAGCATAGCCTTCTTTACACTTACACCACATCCAATTCAACAGCAAAATCTCAAATTTTTAAACGCAACATAGAAGCATATAGTTAGATTTCCCGATACAGTGTTAAATGTTGCCTCACATTAATCTACTTTTTTCAGTCTTTTCTCAGTTCATCATATCAATCTTCTCTTTTCTTATGAAGATTACTTACAACGCTTTTTTTGGTCTTTTTATTATTAAATTTCTTTGTGTTTAATTTTATTTATTAAGTATCACATTCTTCGCCCTTACGCCAAGTAAAATGCAACAGTAAACTCACAAAATATTTCAAAAAACCATACCTTTACAATCCCCGATAGAGTGTTAAGGGCTTTCGTATATTATTTTATATTGGCTACATTATTTTTTTAAAATTAGTCTCTCACAAGCTAGATGCCTAAAAGCGTTATGTCAAAAAAATAAATACATAAAAAAATACTTAATGAATCCGGCTAATGTCATTTGATAAAAATATTCAATATTTCTTATTAGATATCTTATGATCTGAACTCATTTTCACTTCCTTATACGAAGTAAAGGAAGTATTGTAATCACAAAAAATTCCGGGTATCATATTTCAACGAAAATATCCATTTTGACCGCTATCAAATGCAATTTAACGATGTTTTTGCGTGACATCTGTACGCAAGGGTAGAATAAAGGACTTGACGATTTTCCCCCAACGTAATTATAAAACTGATTTAAAATGAATTCAGAAGAGATTTTTTTCGTGGCGTCTGTACGTACGTGTACATTTATATCGCATAACTCAAAAATGGATAGCCTAAAAACGTTGAAATTTTGTATATAGGACTGCTGTAATATGTAGTTGTGCACCTCCCTTTTTAGTTCAAATCGACCGCACCAAAAGTATATATATATACGGCTCCTCTGAGCTCAGTTTTTTTATTCTTATATGTTGGCATTATTAATTATGTATTAATTACATTGTTTTTATCATCCGTTTAAGATTTTTATGCCTTTAGTTAATCTGCATGAAATTGTTGTACAGTTATGAATAATTCAAAAGTTGTTTAAGTCCTGCTAAGCCTAATTTTTAATTACCATAGCAGCCATATTTATGTACATTTGAAACTTAACAGAATATTTAATTCGGTTTCTGCACCTGCAGTGTCTTTTTGCCGAGTGGGACCAAAATTAAACTCATTTTTGTGCACAGAAAATTCTTGTTGCCCCCTGGCCGAATTGCTTGTTTTTGCGTAGATATTCTAATTTTAACTGTAAAACTTTTTTTTTATTGTTTTAACTGTATTTGGTGTTTTATTTTTTTCTGTATTTTTCAATTTTTAATGAAGATATTTTGAAACTTTATGTATTGTCGCGAACTGTGAACAGAATTAATTGAACGAGAAATATATCTCTAATGAAATTCGAGGAAATAGGTGTTCCGTATTAGCAGCAAATATTGTAGCCAGTCTGTCTAGGACAGAGGAGAATGTTTACGAGTAGCGTGCATGTGCATGAGATAAGGAGAGCTAAATCACCTGTGAAAGACTGTTTCTTTTCTTTTCTTTTTTTGTTTAATTCCTTTTATACATCCTTTTAGATTTGTTTTATTGGGTTGGCAACTAAGTAATTGCGGATTTCACTCATAGATGGCTTAAGTTGAATTTTTAGGTTTGCAGTCGTAGTACAAATGTAAAACACATTTTGTTATTTGATAGTTGGCAATTCACCTGTGAATCAGTAAAAAACGTTTTTTGATCGTTTGCGTAGTTTTCGTTTGGCGTTCGTTGAAAAATGGAAAATCAAAAGGAACATTTTCGTCATATTTTGCTATTTTATTTCCGGAAAGGGAAAAACGCATCGCAAGCTCATAAAAAGTTATGTGCTGTTTATGGTGACAAAGCCTTAAAAGAACGGCAGTGTCAAAATTGTTTTGCCAAATTTCTTTCTGGTGATTTTTCACTCAAAGATGAAAAACGCTCTGGTCCTCCAGTCGAAGTTGATGACGACCTAATCAAAGCAATAATCGATTCGGATCATCACAGTACAACACATGAAATTGCAGAGAAGCTTCACGTATCACATACATGCATTGAAAATCACTTAAAACAACTTGGCTATGTTCAAAAACTCGATACATGGGTTCCTCACGAACTGAAAGAAACGCATTTAACGCAAAGCATTAACAGCTGCGAGTTGCTAAAGAAACGTAATGAAAATGATCCATTTTTAAAACGACTGATAACCGGCGATGAAAAATGGGTTGTTTGTAACAATATCAAGCGGAAAAGATCGTGGAGCAGGCCAGGTGAACCAACTCAAACAACATCAAAAGCTGATATTCATCAAAAGAAGGTTTGGTTTTGTTATCCGTTTGGTGGGATTACAAAGGAATTGTCTACTTTGAACTCTTACAACCCAACCGAATTCAATTCTGATGTCTACATTGAACAACTAACGAAATTAAACAATGCAGTTGAAGAAAAGCGGCTCGAATTGACAAATCGAAAAGGTGTTGTATTTCATCATGACAATGCAAGGCCACACACATCTTTGGTCACTCGGCGAAAATTATTGAAGCTTGGTTGGGATGTTTTGCCACATCCAGCATATAGTCCTGACCTTGCATCATCTGATTACTTTTTGTTTCGATCTTTACAAAACTCCTTGAATGGTAAAAATTTCAATAATCATGATGATGCCAAATCGTACCTGATTCAGTTTTTTGCTAATAAAAACCAAAAGGTTTAATAAAGTGGGGATATGATACTGCCTGAAAGAGGGCAAAAGGTCATTGATGAAAATGGGCAATACATTACAGAATAAAGTTATTTAGTTCCATGAAAAAATTGTCTATGATTTTCTAAAAAAAATCCGAAATTACTTAGTTGCCAACCCAATAGTATTTGAATAGAACATGTGGCAACGAATAAATAACTCTTGCAATGAAATAATTTTTGTGCATTCTGAGTTATAAAATGAATGGGATGTAACGCTGTTAAGTGAACCTAGCACCAGAGTGTCTCTATGGTAAATAAGTATAGTGAATTTTAAAGAGTGCATTTATACTGTTGTGATTTATGCGCTATCGACGAAGTAGATTTAATTCAATCTAATAAGTTTAAATGAAATGCAAGAAAAAATGCGTATTCCGTACAAGAAAGTCATGGTGTCCGCATCAGATTTTTTTTCAATCAGTTGGGTTAAAAATTAGAAAATACGTTCTTAAAACTGTATTTATTACTTTTAAATCGCTAAGCTTGTTACTCAATAATACTCCAAATTAAATCTCAAAATAAAAATCTTAGGTTTTACTTAATGGCAACATGCTGGGGCGTGGAAAATAAAAGTATTTTTTTTCTGTTAGTAACAACACATTGCTTTCAAATAGCGGAGTTTGTTGAATAAACTGAAAAATAAAATACCTTACATTTTTCCGAAAGAAAACAGTCTGGTGCACTGGAGAGAAAATTATGTTGTTGCCACTGCAGGGTTTTAAATTTCTAAATTTGTTATTAAAAATTCATTAATTTTTATAAAATATGATATAAATACAAACAAATTTGAAAATCTTCGGGATGCGCATGTTCTGATGGAGAACTTAGAATATTAAAAATTTGGTGCCTCTAAGTGCTGTTTGTTTTTCCACAATGAGTCGCACTTTTTGTATATTAAACGGAACATACGTACGATTCTTTATTATTTAAAGTTTTGTTAAGTAATAAATGTCGATAACATTTGGTGTCTAGAATTTGAAAAGCGATTTGGACACAAAAGTTATACGAGCAAAAAGTGAGCTAGAATTACGGTATGTTCTCACGAATAGCTCATGTTCGAAGTGCTGCCATCGGCAATAACACGCATCTGTATTCAAATGACAATTTCTTCTTGGGTATTTTGCGACACTTTGGGTGTTATTTTACTGTGTGCGTAGTTAATAGGGTTCGCACAGCGTTAACATCGAAATAGTAATCTGTAAATCTGATCTTTCATGTAATACTACAAAAAAAGAAATCCGGTGGAGAGTTAGATCAGGAGACCTTGAAGACCATTTCATATTATCACTGCAACCAATCATCCTGTTCTTTGATAGGAAGCTTTATGCTGACACTAGATGATATGCTGG
This sequence comes from Stegodyphus mimosarum, assembly GCA_000611955.2. Classification (NCBI taxonomy): domain Eukaryota; kingdom Metazoa; phylum Arthropoda; class Arachnida; order Araneae; family Eresidae; genus Stegodyphus; species Stegodyphus mimosarum. The sequence goes on from KK121827.1 coordinate 502,332, forward strand.
GTTTCTCCTTCATGATATAACCATATGGAGGGTAGATGAATTAAGATCAAGTAATCTAAGAAACCAAGTACTTCCGTCTGCAGTAGCTTAAAATACGCTCGTTCAATTAAACTTTTACTGCATAAGATAAATCATATGAAGCGAGACATGACATTAATTTACCACTGCGATTAATGACAAACTTCCTATTCCATGATGATCAATCGATCGAGATCGGTTTAACGCATCTCTAAGATAAAATCTTGCTTTACGTTTTCACAGAATGTTATTTAAGAAATCCGGTTGTTCGTGTTCATCATGAAGTTGCGCCGTCTACTCTTTTGGCAGCAACCTCTGAGTTAACGCTACGTAGAAGCATCATCCAAAATTTGTGATACAAGTAAGGCTATAACTCAACTAATGTTTCTCTTACTGCAAAATGGTTGGACTTACGCCTAAGTTAGGATGCTCATTGTCTGCACAGACTCGTCTACAAGTTTTCGGTGAACCTGAACGGGACAATACGAGGTGTGACATAAAGTAAACCAGACTAAGTCTGAAGCTTGAAAAAAGAGTGGAGTTGGCAACAACTGTTTTGGTGGCGTCGTCCCACGCACATCCTCTCACCTACTAAATTGAAGTACTAAAAAGACTTCATGAAAAAATTAGGAAAACAAAGGCCACAGTTGTTGAGTGACGGATGACTGTTGCACCAGGACAATGCACCCGCTCACATGGCCTGCCAAGCAGTTTCGGACCAGAAAAAACATTACTGTGATGGGACATCCTCCTTATTCATCTGATCTAGCTCCATGCACTTTTTTATTTCCTTAAGTTAAATCTTGCTTAAAGAGAACCCATTTTACCTCAGTCGAAGAGGTTCAGGCGAAAACGGAGAATCTCCTGAAAATCTTGTTCCAGAATTGTTACCAGCAATGGCAGAACCGAATGCAGAAGTGTGTGAATGCTGAAGGGGACTCCGTTGAAGATGATAATGTCACGGAGAACTGATTCTGTGAGTACAAGATTTATTGGACCAGTCTCCTTTATTTGTGTCATTTCGGCACTTATGTACAGATTATTGACATAACAAGGGCAGCATTTTACGCTAGGCTGGACACGTTTCCTGTTCACGTTTTCTCTCTGTTTGTCAAAGATTTTGCGATGAGACTGCCAGTGTCCGAAATTCGCCTTTAGGTGCACTGCAGACTGCATCGTATGATACAGTATATTCATTTTACTGAACGTAGTCAAAACTGCCACAATTCTAGTTTAACGAATTTATGTTCAGTACGTTAATGTTATTTCCGTGTTTATGAACTTACACATCTCGTATATCTCATTTTATATTTTATTAGAAAACAGAAATTAAATTATGTATGCAATATAAATGATAAATCAACTCACAAACATAATTCTTTTCTGTCCACGGTTAGTATATCAAAATGTTGGTACATCGAAACCCAGGTTTTTTTAAGTTTATGGAAAATTAAGTAATCCGTTTCGAAATTCAGAAATGTTTTTGAAAAAAAATCCAACCTTTTTTCAAAAACCGCTTTTATGTAAAAGGCATTAGTTTTATTTATAAAGTATTTAGTTTTACACACTTTGTATGAAATGAATTAAACTAAAAAATAATTCACAGCTCTTTTGACTGGTCTTATATTTTAGTTTCAAATCATCAGCTTCTTCTTTTAACCTCTTTGGAGAACGCGGAATCACTCGACGAATGAGTGCTTCGGTTGTTTAACAGCTTTCTAAAATTTTTAATGGATCGTTGATTGAAGATATTTGTGGCTTTAGAAACAACAGCCTGATTTGGATGACACTCGTTAACTATACTTTTCAAATTTACTCCATTGCTATAAGATTCCTTTACGTCAGTTGTTTTGATTACTACCATTTCTCGCAATCTTATTCATTCTCTGAATGCATTTGTTTTCCTTCCTCAATCTTTTCTTCCCGCTGTCCTTTTCGTAACTCCTGTAGTTCTTCAATGGTCAGTAACCGTTTTGTCGCTCTACCAATTCCTTCATAGTTGCTTTACTAATTCCCAAGTGCATGGTCTTACCCAAGGAAAGAACAGCATCTTCAATGCCGATCTTGCTTTCTAGCCGGTCCGACGTAGCTCCAGAGCATTTCCCGAGCTAATTTTAAGATTTAAACAGAAATATCTTCTCATGTCTTGTTAATAATACGCAAGAAATAAGGAATATTAAACAGATTTTTACTTAAGAAATTCCTCTAACAAATAAAACAGAAATGTACTTTTTATGAAACTTCTAGAAAATAGTTTACAAATTCATATTGAAAGGAGCGTATCGTAATGTTAAAATATTATAATGGTTCGTACGTCGAGAATAATTTCGAACCTAAAGGCCAGAGTATAAGTTCCTGCGTCGAGAATAAATTCGTATCCAGTGGCCAATACGGCATGTAAAATCTTTGGTATATCGAAATATTTGCGTGTTAAGGCTAAGCAGTTTATTAGTCGATGTACACTTTTATGTACTTTTCATGAATAGTTCAATAGATGAGCTTTTGAAATTTAGTTTTAAATATGCATTATAATTTATTTCTTAAGAGTTTAATAGTCCTTTTGCATTTCAGAAATAAATTATTTTCAGTAAGTTTTTTTTATATTTCCTACGCATTCTAATAGAAAGCACTTTCTTCTCCCTGAAATTTGCTTACATTTTATTAACAGTAATGCATTTTAAACCGCATTAAAATTAATCCGATACCATTTATGCGAAACTAATGATGTTTTTCATAAAATAAGTAACAAAATTCTATCTATCTTTCCACTTGAGAGCATAATATAATTAATTATAATGCGATAAATTGGTTCCTATTTCCCGAATTTTTTGCTCTCAGTTTTAATCATTTGGCTCTTAAAAAATATAATTCATGTTGATTTTTCAGGCACACGGTTATTGTCTTCTGTAATCCAAGACGCTCATTTATCAAAATTAATGCGAAATTTAATTAATCTGTTTCCTCTCAAGAAATGCTCAATAAGCAGCCCCATCCCGCTATTGTTTGAGCAATGAGAATAACGCTACACTGTATATAATATGTCTTCTCCCTAAAGCCTCTAATCCTCTAAGTATTATATGAACTCTAAAGAATTCAATATTTTTCGGTTTCTGTTTTCCGAGGAAACAAGGGTGAAATTCCTTTTTGCGCATTTTAATATCCTTCTTCCTACGCATTTTTGTATTTTAGAAAGATCTGCGCTATTTGATTTCTTTTTGATTTCTAACATTTTGAAAGCCAGAGAAAAATAACATGTTGCAGGAATACAACGAGCATAGGTTAATAATGAGGCTTATTACTACGAAAGTTTTATACACTGCGCATTTTTTGTTTCCCATTTACCATAGTAAAACAAAGAATACATATATGTACTATTTCTTCCACGGCGTTTGCTGTAAATACTAGCTTCTTTTGAGCTGTTTTTTATGATTTGTGCACCTGTTTAGGCACTAAGCTATGTATTCAATCGTGTATCTAATTCGAAAACAGCTTATCATTAGAAGAAATACAGTTTCGAAATATTTCTCACTGAAAATAAATGACAATCGCTATTCTCATAATAAATGTAATATATTACGTTATCGAATTAAAACGAATGTGATCAAACATGTTGCGTTAAAGAAAAATTATTCAGTGCTTAACACATTTCCACTAAAATTAATGATCACACTTGCATTATTCTAAACTTACGACTGACGATTTAAAATTATATTTAAATGTAATTAGATTTTATTTCTTTATACGATAAGAAAGAAAGCTCATTGTTTTAATTATTTCTTTTATTTATGGTCATGAAAAGCTTGTATAATCAGATGTTTAATGAATTGAAGATTTTGAAATATATGAGTCCTCAATTTGATAACTGTTAAACCGATACCACCTTGAGTATCCCTTGTGTACCCCCTTGCATTTGTTTACGTCATATGATTACTTCAAGAATAATAATTAAAGATACTGATACGTTTCGTTAATTTGGGAAGCCTTCAGGATATGATGGTGGAAACAGCCACACGGCAAAGCACTAAAGTACAGTTCGCGACTCGGTCGATGGCTCTCAGGATCTCTGAATTCAAGACGTTGTGGCATATCGCCAATTTTTTTTTCTACAAATATCGCCAAATGTGCGTTTCCACGCAAAATCTGGCAACCCTGCCTTACTCTGACACTTTCTGGCAGCCCTAAGCCTGCCGTTCAGCTATCTCACCGCATTTTGCAATAGTACTCTAACTAAACATTTACAAAAAAATTTGTATGTAATTGTAAAGCTTTATTATAAATTTTATACATAATTTATTGTAAAGATTTATAAACAATTTTATACGGTAAAGTACATCAAAATACTTGATAAGATAAAAATAAAAGTCGAAATCAAAACCGAAATATAGAAATGCAATGTAGAAAATTAATTGGAGATTTCGTTTTCATTACAAATGTATTATTAGTAACAAATACAATAAATTTAACACTGGAGAAAAGTCAGAAAATAAAAGTCTTATTGATTAAAGAAATGCTATTAATTTTTTATGCTTTTTATGTATACCTTCTATACAACTGGTATGATACACTGCGCTCAAAAGAAGAAAAAAAGGGACAGTTTTATATCTTCCGTTCTCCTGGGCCGATTGACGAAATTCAACTTGCGTTTTTCATGTCTCGTAAGCGTGATTTAGAATATGTATTAGATTTATGTATAGCATTGTTCTAACATAGGTATTTTAACCCGAAATCAGACTTTTCAGAATTGTCATGCCAATTTTTTTCCATATTTCGATTCTACGACTCAAATCATGCCTAAGTACTAAATTTTGTAAAATTTGGTGCGAAATTTACGGAGAAATTTAAAAATTCATCCTGACGCATTTTTTTTTTCAGCTTACGCCAACAATAATTCACTTGGCGAATTTCTTGATTTACTCCAATCTATTTTCCTTTCGTTTTTTAAATTGTGCATGAGCGGGAAAAAGGTCACGTTAATTACTTTCAAATAATTTTAACAAATTGCGTAAACCACATTTGGCGTTATTGCTTGTAACGAATATGCCAAAATTTTAAAACGCGCCAATTTGTAAATTCCTGTATATCTCAAGAAATTTTCAATGAAAAACTCTAATTTTTTGCAGGTGTGCCCAGAAAAACATCTACTTTCAGGTGAAGTTTAACGTTTTATAGGTTATAATAGAAAAAATGTTTTCGAAAAATGTATAAAACTATTTAAAAATAAAAATTTAAAAACGAATTATAAAAAATCTGCGAATTTTATTTGGATTAAGCATAAATTTCGAATTATAAAAGAAGGAATCAAGTAAATTTAATAAAAAAAGAGATATTTAGAAATATATATCAAATTCAATTAACATTGAGGAGCTGAAATTTTTGGAGAGCTAATAATTTAAAAACTACTCTTGCAATTTTCACAAAACTTGGCAGTTAGGCATAATTTGAGTCGTAAAATCGAAATATGGAAAAAAAATTCGCATGTCATCTGGGAAAAAGTCCGATTTTGTGTCAAAATACCTATATTAGGATAATGCTATATATAAACCTAATACATATTCTAAGTCGCGCTTTCGAGACATGAAAAACGCAAGTTGAATATCGTCAATCGGCCCAGCAGAACGGGAGATATAGAACTGTCCCTTTTTTTCCCATTGCATATAAAAAAATTTCAGTCATCTTCCATATATTCTGCACGTATTTCGTAATACTGTCTCCAATGCACGGTTATAGGTAAACGTATTTTTAAATATTTTGCTTTATTACTTCATATACTATTATTAATTTGCTAACTACGGGTATACTAAACTGATACAAAATTCAAATTTCTGATTACGTAACCTGATGCAAGGCAAAAAAAAATAAGAACAATAAAAAAAAATAAAATCTGAAAGATTTCAGATTTTAAATTACGTCCAAAGGCGCGTTTTTTTAACGTTTCGTGTGCTACCTTTTTTTATTAAATATCATGTACTACGTACTCAAACCATAAAATTCAGTTCAAAATTAATATCGCAAAATCATTTTAAAATGAACATATCTTTAGAATTTCCGTAAGTCTCGTGCGCTGGAGATAAAAATGTTTTTTTTTCCGTACAGTGTTGCCATTGCTCGCTTTGAAATCATTTAGTTTGTTAATCAGAAATTCGTTGAAATGTTACAAAACATAAAATCGATAATAAAGCAAATTTCAAATTCAAAATTAGGGCTTCCAGATGCCCATATTCGCAGTAGGATTACGTCATTCAAAATTCGATGGCTCTAGGTTTTATCACAATGCGAGAAACATGCATACATTTATGCAGATTTTTCATTTTTTTAAATTTAATGCAGAGCGATAACATTTAGTTGCAACAATTTGAAAAGTGATACGCCGTTTTTGTGTTTCCGACGCAAAATCGCAAAACGAAAGTAATAGTCCTTTGGGACTAAATCCCTTTGGACTAATAATAAAAAACAAACGATTAAATGTTTAACGACAATAAAAACGTGTGGCGAGTTACTTCGGCATTAATTCCTCAATGTTTAAAATGAGAGCAAATTAAGCACCTTTGATTTATTCTTTTATAATCTTCTTTTTGATCAGAATTAATTCTTGAAGATTAAACTGTTACAAAATTGCGTACTTTCTATAGAGGACAAGCTAATTTACTGTACGCTCATTTACTCGCGATAAAATTATTTTTATTAAGCATTATTTACAGTAATGTTTCTAAACTTTGATCGTTAATCATTTTATCTTATTGGAACCCGCAAAATAAAAAGAGATAAATCACAGATAAGTGTTAAGCATTTGCTATCTTTATTTACAAAAGTTAACTGTGATTTCTATTTTTGTTAAAAACGTACTTTAAATTATATCTTATATTAAAAACAAGGGTATTTCTTATCAAGGATAGCGGAAAATCAAGATTAAATGTAAAGCAGCTTCGTGTTATTTTTCATGAGTGTCTAGTCGCATAAAGAATCGACAGCAAGATTATGTTATCTTTCACTTGTGACTTTGATGATAAATGTAGGCTATTTAATGAAATCATCGTAAAATCGGAAATTGCTTAGATAACATAGTTTACAAATAAAAGATTGGAACATTATATCATTCACATCTGCATGGGTAATATACTCAAACACTATTTCATATCGATTAACAAGTTGACCAAAATAATATCCAAATTAAAGCTCTCTTAAAACAAATACAATGAAATTTTTGACTGAAACTATGATAAAGTTTGCATTGAGTTATTAAAACTGTAAATTATGTTTGTACAGATATACAGCTATGTACAGATTAATTAGGCTTAGCCTAAATTCGCTTAACTAAACGAACGTTAACGGAAATACAATAGAGAAATAACATTCGAACTCCTAAGAAAAATCATTCTCGCCCTCCCCTATGCTTTTTAAATCAAATTTATTCCACTGTTTAATTCTCTACACACACATTTTATAACGTAAATAGTAATTCCGAACACAGTTGATACACATTTTATGACGTAAATAGTAAAATTTACAAATTTATGTAAAATGGAAATGCAGTAAAATCCATCAAGTATTCAAGTTCTTTGACGAATTATGCCAGTTAAAATTTACTGAAGTAAATGAACGACTAGTGAAAATATGAAAGTATGAGAACATTAGTAACCTATATAATTATTCTGTAATGCACATTAGTAATTACATGAACATTAGTAACCTATATAATTATTCTGTAATGCACATTAGTAATTACATGAACATTAGTAACCTATATAATTATTCTGTAATTCTTCAAGTGTATATTTGCTCTTTTCTGATTACATTTGTCTGAGCATTGCCACTGATAAGTATAATATAGTAGAACAGAATTTATAAAACTGGGAATTTATCCATGGATATCGTAAATATACTTTTAACTTCACGTTACTAAGTTCCACTTTTGTAAAATTAGCTTCAAATTAACCAACAAAACGATTACTTTTATTATGATTTTAATATTTTGTTATTATGTTACTAATTTACATACGGAGTATAGGTTTAATATTTTAAATATGATATTATAATAAAAATCTGCAAATCCTAATAATTTGTCAAGTAAGAGAACATACTTTTCTGCAGTGGGTTTTAATGAAAACAGAAAGTACAAACTGAGAATTTTTAATCTGTTTTTATGAGAAACGTATTAAAAATATTATAGTTCAAAGAACCGTGCATAGTAAACTTCTGTTTGCTTTTCTTTTCAAAAATGTAACTCGAAGTTACTCAAAAACACTTTTTGTCCTAAAGTAACTATCCCCAATCATTTTAAATAAAAAAAAAGAATTAAAAAATGGTACTAATCATTATTTTGATCAAGTGATATTAGTCACAATTTAATTGGAGGTTTAAAAGTGATGCCATCATAAATTAGATTTTGATTTGTCTTCTATGTTTCTCTGTTGTTTTTCTATGGTTTAATAATTGAATATGAGTTGGATTTTATATTATTCAGTATTTTTTTTTCAGTAAACAATGACCAAATAAAATGTGAAAAACTATATGAAATCAAAATGTAAATTATTAAATTGTGAAAAGTTTAAGTCTGAATATTGCAGGGAAAAGTATAAAATTCGAAAGGAAAAGTATCTGAATAAGGGTATAAATTAAGATAAAGTGCGATTAAAGATAATGGTATAAATTAAGATCATGGTGCAATTTACATCTTAAACTCATATAGTTTTTACATTTTATTTGTTCATTGTTTATTAAACAAAAATTCTTTGATTGCATTAATTATTTTATTTAAATTTATTTAACAATCTAAACTGTGTTGGCGCTGAATTTTAAATTGAAAGTTCTTTTAATAACATTTTTCTTGTTCATTTTTAATATATATATAATTTATTGTTAGAAAAGGTATTTATATATCATCTCTAAGGGAAAAAATTCAATTAAAGTTATAAATTACTAGAAAAAACTTTAGTAAGTACTTTTAAGTAACTTTTCAAGTCAGTATGGATGTATTTTAGTAAAAATGTTTTAAAATCTAAAAAGAAAAAGCCTTTGACTCTAAAAATTCTAAATATTAAATACGAAATACAAAGTGCTAAAAAAGTAGCTATTATTATTGATCACAGATTAATTGACTTGTCAAGGGAAAAAATCAATCTACTATCACTTAACAATTACCAAATTAAGTGAGAATGTTTCGTCTTTTTTCAAATAAGGTTAGTTATTTCATAAGAGCTAGGTTTAGTACAAAGATACCGGTTCACTTAAGGCAAAACTTTTTATCATAAATAAAGATGAGTATGAAATTCTTCTTAATTTAAGGTATACGTCAAGAATTGAATTAGATAAGATCATTATTTTAGAAAACATATTCCCCGACATATTCATAAGTATAGGGGTTACATAATATTGAAAAAATAATAAACATATTATCGTAATTTGTAAAAAGTAGTATATATAAAACAAGGCATTAATAGAAAAGTGTATAAATGAGTATATTAGTTTAAATTAAAACTTCCTTTTATAATCAAACTCAAAATCAAAAGTAAAAATAAAATTTATGTATTCCTTAATATAAAACGTTAATTTCAAAATCCAAAGTAAAATGAGTATTATATTTTTGATTAAAATGTTAATCAAATACATGTATGTATGTACATATAAATTTGAATTCCATTGGGTTATAATAAATTGGAACATAAAACATTCGATATTTTGATTCACTCTCAAATCAAATGAAATCAAACAAAAACAACAAAAAAATCTCATATCCAAATCTAAATGAATGTTCATTGGTAAGTATGCACTTCTGATTCGACTGCAAAACATTTGCGAAAATTCTGACATGACAAGAAAAGTCATAGTTTTGCATTCTATTTCAAATGCATGAAGAATAAGATTGAGAGCCAGGTGTGAAGAAAACCTATTTACAGAAGATTCAATAGAATGGAACTGTTCAATTGACAGTGGCCATTAGAAGTAGCCCGTGGTTTTAGACTTTACAGTAATTACACTTATTCACAACATTTGCGCTTTTATTAGGTCTTAGTCAATTTTCGCGCCACCCACATCACGTTCTTTCTGGTTAAATTTCGAATACAAAATATTTAGCCAATCATTTTATTTATCAAATGCCTGGCCATTGACCATCAGGTCATTAGGCAACGAACTCTCCAATACTGCTTTACAATACAGTCCAAACTCTTAATTGCAGAGCACATGTCCAGATTAGTGCGTCCATGAATTGTCCAGAATCACACAAAGCACATAAAGATGAGGCAGTCAGATTAAAACGAAACAAATGAGAACCAACGCAGCCATGTCCAGTAGCTAGTCCTAAGTCAGCCACACCAGCAGCACGAGGAGAGTTCGAGACACAGTCAGCTTTTTAATAGCACCCTCCATGACTTAATTTTAGTAGCACTAACAGCATCATCACGAAAGGACTTTTTTTACCATTACGAAGCATCATTACGAACGCTTAGCAGATTGAATCGGTAGGTCTCTGGAGAATATCTGTACCTTTTTTTTTGACAGATGATCCGCCATCTTATTTCCCCAAAGTTCACAAGGTGATGGCACCTACTGGAAAGCAACTTTTGTCTGAATTCTGCTCTGCAGCTTAGGACACGAGCACTTTGTTTTCCTAGATTACTTGCTAAGGCCTGAAGGGCAGAACTTGAGTCCGATAAAATTGCAGCCTTATCAAGAAGAGAGAGACGGGCAGAAAGATGTTGAGGGATAAATGGATGACCTCGACTTCTATGGCTACCGTCAAAATGGGTTGTATGAAAGCCAGCATGTAAGTAAAAGGAAAAAAAGATCACAGAAGGCGCCAGCACCTGGGTTGAAATCCAAAAGGGAACCATCAGTGTAAATAGGAAGCCACTCGCCAACAGGATAGCGAGTCTTAATAGTTTCCAAAGCGATGGCACGAAGACCAGTTGTGCATTGATCGTTTTTCCTCACAATATTTGGCCAATAATAGATGCGGTATTTATATCTCCTGAGACTACAAGATCATATCTTATATCCCTGCAATTAAAATAGAAAAGCAATTGCATTGAATTAATATTGTTAAGTTTGTATTTTTATTCATTTTTACAAATTCTTAACACTCTTAAGTGTTTGTGGAAACTGAAAACTGAAAACTGACATTTATTCCAAACTTACATTAAAATATATTTTAATATCATTGAAGGCTCATGTAGTAAGTACTTTTCTTTAATAAATAAGCATAATTGTCTCATGGAATATCATACGGGAAACTTCTAAGCACTTTTAACATCGATCGAACATTCAACATTACACTTTCCTGTAGATATTATTTTTACAAAAATGAACTTGTTCTGATAACATAAATGGGTTTGTTAAAATATGGCATTAATCGATATTTCAGATCGTTAATATGTCCTTTTGATGTCAGATTTTGAATGTTTTCTGTAAAGTGTAATCTGGTTCAATCCAATAAACGCTTTCACAACATTATTTCACAATCTATCATTCTTTTTTTATCATTCTAAGACAACACGACACCAAGTACTCAGAAATGCATAAATTAGAATGCAAAGTGTTTCACAAAGTTTGTCATTGCGTGTTGTATTGAAATTGACGGTAATGATATGTCCATATTTAAGGTCCATAAAACACGCATAACTGTTTTGAGAAATAGAAATATACTGGAATAAAGAGATTTATGCGAGTAAGTAATAAATATTCAAAATAATAGGGGGTAATAATCATTTAAGTCTCAAATGCTTTATAAAAAATAAGTTTTAATTTATTTGCTAATGTTTTGATCCTTTATATGAGTATTATGTTTACAACACATATTTATACACGTGTGAAAATATATGTGATTTTCAAGCAAAGAAATGTTATTTCACCAAATGTTTACTGAAGCTTTAGGTAAACTGCATTAAGAAAATACACTCATGTCCATAAATTAAGGATAATTCAGAATCACAGAGAAATCTAAATCTAAAGTAAAAATTTTACATGTAGAATTATTGTACACATCTTCAAGAATAATATGCAGATTAGAGGAAACCATCAGATGACGCCGATAATACGTCATAATGACGAGAGTGTACGAGAAGTGTATATAAGGAATGGCAGCAAAGAAGTAAAATTGTTCACAAGCATTCATTCTGTAAGCCGCTCAGCGCCACAACCGACACAATCTTTATGACACAGAGAACGCATGTGGATGATTTTTTGGGCGGTATAATTATGGGTCGTCTGTAATGTGAGTGTACTCAGATGGAAGTATTCCAGGAATTTGGAATAGACAAAGTGTCATCTCTAGTCAGTAGACGTACCGGTATTTGGCAGTAACTGCCAAAAGAAGCAGACGGAGCACAGCATCAGACTTGTCTCGTCAGCTGTCTTCAGCCACGGATACGACAGTTTCAAGACAAACTGTGAATATAGACGTTTGGAACAGATTGGTCTATATGCTCGCAGGCCTGTCAGATGTGTTCTGCTCACGGCAACTCACTGTCGCCAGGCGTTTGCCTGGAGTAGAGAACATGCAATGTGGACATCGTGACACCGGGCTTTTGAGATGTTTTCCGACAAGTCCAGGTTTAGCTTACTGTCTGATTCACGTCGGACTTTCATATGGAGAACTTAAGGTATCCGCTACCATCAAGAGAACGTCACTGAACGACACCGTTATGAGGGTGTACGATTGCTTGTTTGGGGTAGAATTATACAAGACTCCATAACAGATCTACATGTTCTGATTGGAAGCATGACAGGCCAAATTTATCGGGACATCGTTCTGGAACAACATGTGCGTTTGCTTAGGGGTGCCGTGGGCGCAGAATTTGTGTTTCTGGATGACAACGCTCGTTCTCACCCTGCAAACACTGTAAAGGTATACCTTCAGTCTGAGGATATCACACATATGAAATGGCCAGCATTCTCACCTGACTTGAATCCGATAGAGCATATGTGAGATATGCTTTGCCACGAATTGAAGTCCGTCAAGCCTTCCTACATGTGGCCGGAACTTCGGAGAGCAATGCTTGCTGAGTGTAGTAATCTTGCTGAAGATCAACGCGATAATTTGATACTCAGCATGCCTAGTCGTTGTACGGATTGCATTTCATCATTTGGGAAACAATGTATTAACCATCATACCAGCAACGTAATGTCAAGTAAGGGAGATATTTTTTGTAATTACTACTGGAAGCAAAAATCGTAGTTTTTATGAACGGTAGCTTACATACATCATCTTTTTTTATATTTATTTTTTGTTTAATAAACGGGTTTTATGAATAAGTCAGGTCAGGTTTGTTTTGTTTCTGAACCTTTATTTGCTGGAGCTTGCATTATTCTTAATTTATGCGTATGAGTCTATTTTAGAATACTATTTCTTCCAGAGTTGCTACTTGTAATTGACACATGTAAGCAAACTTATGCTTATTGTAAATTTCGCATAAAATACAAAACACTTGTGCATCTTTGAAAAATAAGTATGATGATTGCTGTTTACGAATCAGATGAGTATGGTTTCCTTTTTTTATATCCATTGTTTACTGAAAAGTAAGAGAAATCAACACAAAAAAATGAACTCTCGCTCTCACTAAATAGAACTGTCAACCAGTCTAACAAAAATTCAAATTTACCAGAAGCAAAGGGTGGTGGAAGAAGTTTAGTATCAGTTCTTTATTACAGCGGCAGAAGCGCTTTAGAGATATCTGTTGTAGGATAACTTTTTTATATAAAATATAAACTCACATTTTCGTTGCAAATTAAAAAATCCACAAAAATGCTTACGCCTCACACTCGATCGCGGTGATGCGAACTCAGAATTTGCTATCAGTGTTCGGTAGTTTTAACCTTTGGACCACCGCTGGGTAGAATTTCTGGTATTTACTCTATTTTGTCTTCTTCTAACTAAATGCTAATTCTATAGAACCATTAGGTTATTTTATGCTCGAGATTGGGAAAGTATGCAATACCCTCGTCGAGACTCGAACTCCGGACCTCCCGAATATGCGTCGAGTTTGTTTCCATTTACACCACGAAGGGAGAAAATACCATATATATTCTCCCTTTTTAAAGGGCGACTGCATATGAGGAGGCCGAAACGCTAAATCTTGGTGGTACCGGATTATCGTCCATCAACCATTAGTTTGTGCGCCACTTGTACAGCAATTAGCTTATTTTGATGCTGGAACGTCAAAAATGTGCGATGCCCTCGCCGGGATTAGAATTCGGGACCTCTCGAATACACGTCGAATGTGCTTCGAGTTACACCACGAAGGCATGCAGAAAGAAAGGAGAAAATACCTGATAAAGTAATTTGAATTTTATTTAAATAGTTTATATGAAACGAAAGAAAAATAGTAAAGCTTAAACAAAAGTGTAGAGCTTTACAGTTTGCCTTGTATAATATGAATGATTTAAATTTATTATAATTTATGTATAAGCTTAAAAAATAAAATAAATTTCACACATATGCATTTTAACTATAATTTTTTAAGTATAGTCATCAATAGTTATCGCGAAATCAGAGGACAGATGCTCAAGGTGAACTCTTCAATCTTCACCTTCACGCTTCAGTCTTTGCAATCAGTTTTTGCCTCTACAATGTCTTTTTGCCGTGTGGGCCAAAAGGTAAACGTTCAGTTTTGTGCACAGAAACACCTGCCTTCCAACCTGCTGGCCGAATTGCTTGCTTTTGCGTAGAAACTTTGATTTTAATTGTAAGCATTTTTTTTACAGTGTTTCAAATGCATTCGCTGTTTTATGTTTTTCTGTATTTTGCAATTTAAAGGAAGATATTTTGAGTTTTTATGTATTTTTGCTTTGCCGCGATGTGAGAACTGAATTAATTGGATGAAAAATATATTTTATTTGAAATTAGAGGTAATATGTTCTAATCTCCTTAAACAATTTTTATTCATGAATCTGATAGAAAATCTACTTGATAAATCGACTACGTTTTGCACTAATTCAGTTTTAATATATTCCAAAAGATTTACGTTGTTAATGAAATGAAGCTGTAACACATTTACCGTTAAAAGATCAGTTGAACGGGTAGATCAAATAAATAGAAAACATACATTTTGAGTAAAACAGCAGTGAAGAGTTTGGGTATGAAATAAAACTCATACTATTTGCAAATGAATAACATGTTTCTACCAGTGCAACATTTTTAAGATTTAGCAATTTTAGCAAATATTTCAAAAGCTATAGCTTTGTGAAGCTATAGCTTATGAAGCTTTATTTTTTGTGAAGCTTGCTGCAATATTCATTGGGATCTTCTCACCCCTCTTAAACCTGATCAAGCCCGTTAATGCATCTCTTAATACACGGCCGTGTTATACAATAATGTGATTATTTCTCGTTACAGGATTTCCAAAAAAAAGGAAGTGAAGTGTGACATTTTTAACCTTATCAAAAACATACTTACAGGACAAAAGGCCTTTTTTTTCCTTCCCTGGAATGTCATGTTTAGATGGTGGACTATAAAGAAATTCACTTAGACTTTCATAACATCGATAAAGAGGTAAAAAATAAAAACGCTTTAACCTACGTAAGTTCTAAAAATATGCAGGTTTTGCATTATAATTTATCTCTTTTGCCGTATTCTTGAGTGCGAGAGTGGCAAGAGAAGTGTGCTAACTGTATCAGGACTCAGCATTCTGTGTGTATTCTTTGAGAACATGGTAAATTCTGTAAAGGGTTCTTATCCTTACGTTCTAAGTCCTGAACTGGAACAGGGAGCGGAAGGTACGCTATGTTCTGGTGTAACTGCTGGGCTGGAGAATAACTGCACGTGAAGGGATTTGAAATCCTCTTTTATTAATTCACTATTAATAACAAACCTCCCAATTCGGGAGAGATACAGAACGTAACAGACCACACTTTGGTCAAACTTAACAATCAAATAAATTTAAATGAATTAAAATAGAACTTAAATTAAACGTTGCTTCGCAGAGCAATTCGCGGAAGTTGGCCTCTACCGAAAAGGGTGCGTAGCAAGGTATACTAAATACTACCGCACTTTAATTTATTTTACAATGCAATCACGTAGTAAGCACTATGGCTTATAAATTTAAACTGCTAGCTGGTCAGGCGAACGTTGAGCAGCGTGACCGTGATCTGAGGCAAAGCTCTCACACACCGAGAGGTTTCTACCTCTGCTTAAATAGTGCATGGCTGAACTTCAAAAATTAGCATAAGCTAAAAACGCGCGCTTCTTCTGACAGGAAGTTGAAGCAGAGAGGAGATAGAAAAGATTTAAATTGAAATAAACTTGGTTAGTTTAACTAAAACCTTACAACTGTGCAAGAACATCAGTTACAAAAGAGGCAAGCCAATTAGCATTTCTGAGTTAACAACGATTTACTGATGCTATTTTTTAATCAGTTGGAACAACTGATTCGATTTCTACCTGAATCAGGAGAGGGATGCCTTTTTGGACGACTTTTAATAAAAATATGGCTCGTATCCCCATTGCCAAAACCCTCGTGCAGTCTCATGCAGCTAGGATTTGAAACTGGATGGAACGACGAAATATATCTAATTGGCTAACGCAGCCAAGTTATATCTAATCGTTCATAGCTTAGTATATGTGCCCTACACTTCCCTAAAGCTGTTATCAAAGAGTTCAGATTCTTCTCCATATATCAAGTCATTCTGTAGAGACATTAGGTATTTTTTGAAAGCAGGAGAGATGAAGCGGGACTTTAGCCACGCACCTCTCGAACACGCGCCGAGCGTGCTGACCTTGTACCACGAAGGCATGCGAAGAAAGCGGGAGAAATACCTTATATACTCCCCCTTTTATAGAGCGCCGAGGGATTAGGCCCCACTCGCTAAATCATGGTGGCGGAGAATCAGCATCCTCCACCATTTATTTCGGGCCTCTACTATAGAGACATTAAGTTATTTCGAAGCAGGAGAGACGGAAAATTGAACAATGCCCTCGCCGCGACTCGAACCACGGATCTCTCGAATACGCGCCGAGCGTGCTGCCCACTACACTATGGAGACATGCGAAGAAGGCGGAAGAAATACCTCATAAGTAAACTTAGTTGGTTATTGTACCCAACCCCTTAGATCTGCAATTATGCTTAAAATTCACATCATTAATTTGAAACTAAATATCTTTCTTAAAACTATAAAATCCCATTTAATTTTATTCACTTAAGTGATGTGGATTTTTGATGCAGGATAACTATACATCTAATTTCTCTTGCAAATTGCGTTATGCCTCGAAGGAAGTCTCTACAAAGCATTTTTAATTCTATCATTTTAACATTGCAGTATTTTGTCTAAAGGGGTGAAGCTTAAAGGCAATAATTTTCAAGAATTTCAAATACATTTGCGCATTTGTTATCAACTTGAAAAGAGAAAGAATTTTAACGCCATTGGCTATGCAGCATTTTAAATAAGTTTACTGGAGAAATAATTAAAAGCGTAAACAAGATTAAATTTGTAATTTCCTACGAAGTTCGACATGTAGGAATTGAAGTTCGTAATTAATTTTGGACACGCATTTTCCATTTCGGTGTAATTTCTTAAGGGTAGCATAATTTTTATTGTATAAACGTAAGCTAAATAATATATGCATCTGTTAAGAGCGCATGGTTAACTAATTATATCATATATTGTTAATTTTAAGATGAATAGAATAAAATATAACAGTGTTTTATTCACAAATTATGCACATATTTCTTTAATGTTATACGAAAATCACTGCATTACCGTCAAAAAGTGGTGTATATTTATATAATTAGTGAAGTATTAAGTTATAAAATTGAAATATTTTTCAGCAGTGCTTTCTAATTAAAAGCGTAATGGTTTCCAAGTAGTTAACTAGGCTTCCTTTCTGTTATAGAAATATTGTTTTATTTTGCTTCTACGTTGCTGTGTTAATAAATATCTGAAGTAGACACTACATGACTTCTTTGTACGACCTATTAAATTAGACCAAGCTTTCTCTGCAGTTTCGTTTAAACTTATTTCCTGGAATTCATTACAGATATTTTTCTCATTCAGTTATTTCAGTTCTCATTTCGCGGCATGGCAAAAATGTGCAAAAACTCAAAACATATTAATAATTGCAAAATAAAAAAAATAATTAAAAAAAATTAACACCAAATACAGTCAAAAACAGCAAAAATATACTGAAGTTGGTGCCCAACAGACTTAAATCACTGTTCTACTAAGATTTTAAAACGTAAACATATCATGGCCTCTTTTGGCCTAGCCCTACTTAAACTTTTAAACTGTTGATAATTTTACAACTACTGCATGCAGATCAAACAAAGATATAAAAACCTTAACTGTCGTAAAATAACGACATAATTCAATTAAAGCAAAAATGCAAAAGTTACCAACATGTAAGAATAAAAACACTGAGATCACCGACTTGGGTAGCAAGGTGGAAATATATATAAACTTAAAGCATATAAAGTTAAAATTAAATTCGAGGCAAAGCAATTCCTCAACAATATTAATAATTGCAACCGTGGATAATAGGTTTAACACTGTATCTAAACATATCAAAATTTAAAAAAAAAAGAATTCTTCAGAGGATCAAACTGAAAAAAATGCGCCAAGATAAGTTTTTGTATTTTTTCTTAAATTTCGTACCAGATTTCACAAAATTTAATACATAGGCATAATTTGAGTGGTAGAATCGATATATGGAAAACACATTGGCATATCATTACAGAAAAAGTCCGATTTTGTGTCAAAATACCTATATTAAAACAATGCTATATATAAATCTAATATGCATACTAAGTCGTGCTATCGAGACATGAAAAATGCGATTTGAATTTCATCAATTGACTCAACAGAATGGGAGAAATAGAACATTCCACCTTTTTTCCCTTTTTTCGTAGTGTACGTGTACATGCTTATGTTCATAATTATGTACGGTTGTGTGTAAAAATGGCGGTTCAGAAATGAAAAGTTTCTAAACTTTCAACATGAATCTTTCATGACGTGCGAGCAAATAAAAAACAGACCTTCCAATTCAATTCATTTTTGACATGGAAGTTAATTGATATATAACGTAATCATTAGTCTATTTAAATTTATATTGGGCTTTCTTTTGTGTGCTGGAAAATAATTTATCAGGAGTCATAACCTTTTGTTCAAATGCGCCTTGGATGAATTCGTTGATTTCTGTTCTTTTAAAACACATATCAGAGTTTTCCCCCCATTTTGCAGGCATCAGTGTAATAAAGTAAATTACTTCCATGATATAGCTTTCCTGTGTATTTAGTACTAATAGGCACATACATTTTAATTTCTAATAATGCAGTTAAAATAACTGAGTTCTTCATTCTAACAATAGTAAAACACAAAAGTATTTATGGTTGATATGAAGTAAATTGCTTACAATTGGGCAGCATTAAATACGTGTATATTATATGCAGTTTTAAATGAAATTATTAGCAGCACACAGTGAGTATTTCCAGAGTGGTTGAAGAGAAAAAAACAAGTGTTGGAATTAACGCATAAAATTTACATTTTAAAACGTAATGAATTGTGAGTCGATCGAAACGCAGAATTCCAAATATTATTCTACGCTGTATTTAATTTCAATGAATAATAAATGATGGATTAATTGAATCACTTCTGCTGAAAGGAATTCCGGGTTTTGTTCTCGGAAAAAAAATTAAGTAACTAATCAGGTATTTCATCGCATATCTAACAACATGCATTAAAATAATAATATTTTTAATAACAGTTTTGTGTATTTAAGTATTTTTCATGCACTTTCTTTGTATTATAAAAAAGCAGAATGACAACACTGATTAATTAAGTTGCTGTTTTTGCGGTACAGAATAATTAATTCAGTACATGCTTTTACATTATTTTGCTTTTATCAGATTTCCTTCAAAAGCAAAATGTAATGCATTTCCTTTTAACTCTTCTTTTATTATTGCAAACTGTAAGTTTAAGAAGTCATTTTCTAATTCGTGTCGAGTTGCATATATTAATTCATAATTATCTTCCTTGATATTGATTGCGAAATACAAAATGTACATTCTGAGATCTCAAATGGTTGTTAGTCGGTTTTGAAATAAGCATTCATAAAATTAATACCTAAATGGAAAACGCAAGTTAAATTTCGTCAATACGCCCAGTAGAAATGGAGATATAGAACAGCCACCCCCTTTTTTTGTTGTTGATGTTCAGAATGTACGTCTTTTGTATCCATTTTCTTTTCCTCGGAACCTTTAGTTCACAAACTAGATATTTCAGAACTCACCAAATTTCATCTTCAGTATAATATATATATATATATATATATATATGGATGTATAAAAAAAAAATTAATTCCATTATATTCAACAACTTTGACTCTAAAACTGGTATATTTTAAATATGATTCGAAGTTTTATAATTACATAGTAATTTTAATCAACGAATATAAATGCATATATTTTAATTAATACATACGCATTATAGAATCAAAGCATAAGGTACATACATTGTCATTCTTTCACTTATATTCTTATGAGAAAGGAAACAGTCATCTATACTATAATGTATTAAAAGTGCGCTCTGTTTGTATGTGTCTTTTAACAAAGACTGAGCTATTCAAGTGCAAAAATTTGATTGCAGTTCCTGTCATTCCTTTCGTCATATCTTTGCTTTAATTTTGTTTTCATTACCATCTCCAAGATTTTCTTCCCTTTTTTTCCATTTTTATACCTACATTTTGTCTAATTTCCCCTTCTCAGCTCATTCATAACTGATTGTACAACACTATAATTTCTGTACATTTTGTTTTCAAAATTTTCGCTTGGTTTGATAGTACGTTTTTGCCTGAAATATGTTAATAAATAAAATTTATTGACGTACTATTATTATTCCTACTTGCCAAGTATGAATAAAACTTACTGATTCTGCAGCAAATTATTAATAATAATTTTTATAATTTTAGGCTTCTTATAAAAATCTGTGCTATGCATAAAGTAGCATTTTAAATGATTTTTGGATTTGAAGTCCCCTCCCCTCAGATATATCTGATTCTGGGAACCGTATACCAATAAAATACGCCTATGATGAGGGACATAAATGCTTCCAGTCGCTGTTGTTAATAATTTAATGCTTTATTCCTAACACTTCTCATAAATTGTCATTCTTGAATTGTTAAAATTTACTTTAGCTTCTTCCAGTTCATTTTTTTCTTCTGCCTGTTTCATTCTCAACGTATAAGAGGGGCAAAGAGTCTGTTCTGTGACAGCGTTAAATTTAATTATACTAACTAAATATAAAACAAATATTTCAGGACTTAACATAAAATATTTATTTCAATTAAAGGCAAAGTAAGTTTCAGTTGATTGAAGAAGATAGAAACTGCATATGTGGATCGTAATATATAAGAAACCTTGTAATTATGTGTATTTAATACGTGGTTGTTAGGACTGCAGAGATATTGCATTTATTTTCCTGCTCACTGTGTTTAAAATATGATTTATTTACAAATAAAATACTTGAAAAAATTTTTTACTCAGTTAGATTCTATATATTTAAAAATCAATTGCTAACTAAATAATCACATTTTATATGAAAGGATCAGAAAAAAAGTGGTGAACATTGGAGTAAAATAATTTATAGTGAGGACGACACATACAAGATAAATAATTTCATTTCTGTTGCATTTTTGATGAATGGGTCTCATTCTCCAAACCTTCCACGATCATGTTATTTACTTGTACATTAATTCTCTGACCTCTTTAAAATCACACGTCGCTTTACAAACAGAAAGCAGAATCAAGATCTTTTTAAAATAACAAAAACTACTTTTTTAATTCACCCTGGGCCCAGTGAGTTGTGTTATTTGCTCTCTTATGCTCAATCAAATTTAAGAAAAGAATGTTCAGGGATTACAGCAAAACAATGCAGTAATCTGTAAGAGAGATTGCTGTTTGATAAAAATAATGAATTAATAAATTGAGTTACCGACCTGTCTTCGTATATTCTAAGCACCAGCAGCTGCGGCAGTACTACTAACCTTAATCACAGCTTCCTAAATTAAGGATACATCATCAAAATGCAATCAACTTCCATTTGGCAAGAGTCGGATTAATTAGGTTGGGGATTACCCTGACCCTATTTGAAAAATGCTAAGTTTATTTATCACGGAAGGTTGATTTTGAATAATGATTTGATTTTCACAGCCAAATGAATTTATTCTCTAAATTAAAATGATTTAAAATATAGGTAAATTCTTATTAGTATTCTTCTGTTAGTTATGGTATATATTATTGCTAATTTTTAGCCCAAATGGCGTTAGTCTAGAAAGGCTATTAATTCCAAATTCCATTTTGGCATTTTGTGGCCTTTCAATATAAACGACTTCTCACTTTTAAAATTTTTGTCATCAAATGTTATCGACCTATATTACATTTAAAGAAATTAAATAATGAAGAATCTGCATACATGTATGTATGTTTCTCGCATTGTCATAAAACAGCGGTACCTAGAGCCATCCAATTTTGAATAACCTAATCCTCCTGCGAATATGGTCATCTGGAAACCCAAATTTGGAATTTGCTTTATTATCTGTTTCCCATTTTGTAAATCATTTATGAGTTTTTGATTGAGAAACTCAACGATTTCAAGGTGAACAATGGCAACACTGTACGAAAAAAAGGCACTTTTATTTCAAGCGCCCGAGATTGTAAAGGGAATTCTAAAGATATGCTCTTTTAAAATTATTTTGCGATGTTGCTGTTGAATTGGTTTAAGTGCGATGAATATGATACTTAATAAATAAAGGTAACGCATAAAACGTTTAAAAAAAACCTTTGAAAGTAATGCAAAATCTGAAAACTTTCAGATTTTTTAAAAATTTTTTTAAATTAATTTTTATTTGTTTAATATTTTTATAGCTCCCTAGTAACCGTGATTTAGAATTAAACTTTGGCATTGTCCTCTGTGTTATCTATGTGAGAGTTAACTATTCAGAGTTAACTATAGGACGTTTTAAACGGTTCTAGGACATAGTCACAGGAGCTGTTGGGTTGACAAGTAACTGCGGTTGCACAAAAAAGATAGCGCGATGTTCGTTTTGTTATTTCTTCTGTCAATCTAGTAACACTTTTTTTTATTTTGCTATTTGGTAGCTGACACTTTTAGGTTACTACAGGAAATAATTACGTATATTTTTGCGTCCAACTGCTAGTTTATAATCGATTTTAACATGTCGTGAGAAAATAAACATTTTAGACATACTTTACGTTTTTATGTTCATAAAGGTTAGAAAGCGGCTGAGATTTGCAAAAAGACGCGTAAAGTTTATTGTACTGATTGCTTAATAGAATACATGTATCAAAATTGTTTAAGAAAATTTCTTTCTGGACATTTTACACTTAAAGATGACAAACGTTCTGGCCGAACATCTGAAACTGATGATGACAAAATTAAAGCCATAATTGAATCAAATTATCGTATAACTTTACAAAAGTCTGAAAAAAGGTTACATATATCACACACAACCATTAAGGATCACATAAGATGTCTCGGACTCGTTCAGAAACTCGATATTTGGGTTCCGCATGAATTGAAAAAAATCCATCTAGCACAATGAATCAATATTTGCGATGTGCATTTTAGACACAATGTACACTTTTTGGAACCGGATTACAACCATTGATGAAAAATGCCTCGTCTAGAATAACATTTATCGAAAAAGGTCATGGCCCGAGCATGATGAATCAGCACAATTCAAATCGAACTCTAAACTGCATTAAAAAAAATGAAAGCTTTCAGATTTTACATTACGGCCAAAAGGGTATTTTTTAACGTTTTGTGTGTTACTTTTATTTATTAAATATCATGTTCTTCGCAAGTAAACCATAACATTCAATTCAACAGCAATATCGCAAAATAATTTTAAAATCAGCTTATCTTTAGAATTTCTGATACACAGTCTCGCGCGCTGAAGGTGAAAATATTTTTTTTTCGTACAGTGTTGCCATTGCTTGCTTTCAAATCGTTGAGTTTGTTAATCAAAAATTCGTTAAATGTTTACAAAATATCAAATATTTAATAAAAAAAATTCGAAATTTTGGCTTCCAGATGCCCATATTCGGGTGGAAACGTACGTTATTCAAAATTGGATGGTTCTATGATCCGTTGTTTTATCACACTGCGAAAAACATACATACATTTATGCAGATTCCTCATTATTTAATTTCTTTAAATACAATACAGGGCTCTAATATTTGATAGCAACAATTTGAAAAGTGAATCGACGTAAAATGGCAAAACGAAATTAACAGCCCTTCTGGGCTAACGTTCTTTGGGCTGGGATTACAAACATGTTACGTATTTTGAGCTGTTTCCAACTAACCAAACAATCAACTCAGAAACGGAGGAATATAACAACGGAGCATAACTCAAATGACAACGGATGAATTTATTAAACAACTAACGAAACTGAAGGAAGCAATCAATGAAAAAACGGCCAGAATTGGCAAATCGCAAAAGAACCGTTTCCTACCACGACGATGTTAAGGCCTCACTCATTTTTAGAAACACAAAAGAGCCTGGTTCGGAAATGATGTCGCATGTCCCATATACCCCCACCTTGCTCCATCAGATTATCATTAATTTAGAAGTTTACAGAACACCTTAAAGTATATAAACGTCAGTAATAACGATGCCTCAAATCCGATGGATGCGTTTTTGCTGATAAAGACCAACCAGGAAGATGGCAAAACATCCTCGAACAGATTGGAAGATATTTGAATAATAAATTCATTTTTTGTATAGAAAAAAATTGAATTTTATTTCCCACTAAAAAAATTACTTAAGCTGTGAGAGAATACAAACACATTTTAGGCCAAAACCGTTCTTATGAAAGTCTTATGAAAGAGGGTGTTATGGTGTAGAACCCAGTTGAAGCCTTCTCTATATTCTAGCCTCATATGATCTCATTTCGAACGGAAATATTTCAGAGCATTCAGATGAAACATAGCAGCACTTACAGCATGAATTCTTTGTGCATAATATTCTGCAAGTTTTAAAAAGCGACGAGGATTGCTACACAGTTTTATTTAACCTGGTTTCTTATTTTGTCTGTTTCGAATCTTTAAATTGATATTTTATGAGGACTGGTGAAACATTTTGAGACTGCTTATACTTCTCTTTTCCTTTCTTAGTCATGGATAGTGCAGTTTTGTGAATTTTCTGGTATAATTTATAAGTACAGTTTTATGATGGCAATACATGGATTTACCTGAACCTTCTGTTTGACAGCAATGACCTTCAGTAAGCGGAAGTAAATAGTGCATTATACCCTGGCGCGTAAGGAAAACATCTCCATGCAGAGAAATGATTCGATTTTATGTTGAACTTACGTAGAACTGTAGTTAAACACTTGAAATGCTATAGCAGGCATGTGTTGATGAAATATTTAATCACACTTAAATTAATTTTTCAATCACAATGGGAAATCAACAAATGTTGATGGGAACTTTAACTCAAAATGCCCCGTCGTCAACTCAGAAGTAACTCAAAAGTCATTTCATGAGCGATCGAAAAAAATCTGGTCTATTTCATACTCGCTAATAGTCTTCTTCATAATCTCGAATCGTTTACAAAATGATGTAAAAGAGTTATTCAACGTGAAGAACCCGAAATTAGAAAACAAAATTAGTGAATCATTTTCAAGATGTTTCCGAGAAAGTTTAGCCCAAAGGGGCAGTTTTCCCAGAAGGTCTATTAATTTGTTTTGGCATTTTATGTCGTCCACTATAAAACGGCGTTTCACTTTTCAAGCTGTTGCCACCAAATATTAAAGCCCTGCATTATATTTAAAGAAATTAAATAATAAAGAATCTGCATGAATGTATGTATGTTTCTCGCAGTGCGAAAAAACAACGGTACTCAGAGACTTTAAATTTTCAATAACGTAGTCCTCCACTCGAATATGGGCATCTGGAATCCCAAATTTTGAACTTGTTTTATTACCTATTTCATACTTTGCAAAGCTTTATCGAATTTTTGATTAAAAAACTCAGCGTTTCCAAAGAAGCAATGGCAACACTATACGAGAAAAAAGAAATTGTCTCCAGAAAAACAAATTGTCTGTATTTGTGACTTTGTATCGGAAATTTCAAAGATATTTCTTTAAAAAATATTTTGTGATATTGCTGTTAAATTGAATTTTATGGTTTAAATGCGAATAACTGATATTAATAAATAAAGGTAACACACAAAACTTTGAAAAGAGGCTCTTCGTCCATAATATAAAATCAGAAAGTTTCTAGAGTTTACTTTTTTGTGTATAGTTTTGTTTCCCTCTAACCGGCAAGGCAGTATATATACGGCCTAGAATATTTTTTGTGATATCTGTAAGAACGTATATATACGTGCATAGTAAAATATGTTAAAGAAATTAAGGCAATATATTAAAAGAACATAAATCCAGGTATAAAATGCCAGGAGAATTAATTCAAGAAATACTTTTTTCTGATAGTAGTTTTGGGAAATTTGTGCTTTCTTAGCGAAAACCCTGGCCGGTCAGAGGGCTAAGATCGTTTTTAAGCATGCTTATATGATGAAGTTTTCCAGAATTTCACTTTGATATTCGATAACCTTTCCCCCCCTTTTCTTAAGTTCGAAGGGGCGTTAGCTAAAAAGGTCTATTAGCCTCGAAATGGCATTTTGCTTCTAACCGCTATAAACGGATGTATCACTTTTCAAATTGTTGCCACGAAATATTATCACTCTGCAATATATTGTATTTAAAGAAATTAAATAATAAAGGATCCGCATAAATGTATGTATGTTTCTCGCATTGTGAAAAAATAACGATACCTAGAGCCATCAAATTTTGAATAACGTAGTCCTTCAATCGAATATAGGCACATGTATGCCCGAATTTGTACTCTGGAATTTGTTTTATTATCTGTTTCATATTTCGTAAACTTTGACGAATTTTTGATTGAGAAAGCCAACGTCTTCAAAACGAGGTATGGCAACGCACTATATATACGGAATAAAATATTTTTATCTCCAGCGAGTGAAAAGATATCCAGATAAGGAAACCAAAAATCCTAAAGATATGTTGTTTTTAAATATTTTTAGCCCAAAAGAGCTTTAGCACAAATGCTTTCGAAACGCGTTTGTATGTGCAAATGGGAAAAAAAACTCCTTTGGTCGTAATATAATATAATATTTTTTTTATTTATTTTTTAATTTTATTTACTTAGATTTGAAAGTTTCGCACAACATACATACATTCATGCAGATTCTTTATTATTAACGCTTGTTTAACGCTTAAACTAGCGTTTGTACGGAACTTTCAAATCTAAGTAAATATTTACAAGATCAGTATTTTCATTTGGAATTTCTATCGTAATTTACCAGTTTAGGCATTTCTAAAAAATTGCTCTGTTTTTTACTTACTATGCAGTTGTTACAGTGATGGATTTTTAATTCAAAGGATTTAATCCATCATGGTCAGTAGTTTTAATTAATGCTGACGATGGATTTGTAAATAAAATAGGAATAAAAATTAAATTGAATGAAAATTTGGGCATCAAATAAATCTGAAGACCGTAAAAAAAGAAGACGTCACACAAACTTCCTTTTTTCACTGTTTCGAAGGAATAAATTTTCATGTTTAAAGGCGGTGATTTTCTTTCTTTAGTCCAATCTGTAGACTAAATTTATAAAAATAATGCGTAATGTTTTTCATTTCTTATGACTTTAATCATGTGTGCTAAACAGTAAAAAATAAATATTATGCAATCATAATAATCTAGTCATATTCTTTTAAAAACAAAATTGGAAGGTAGCCATATACAAATTATAATAGGAATACATGAATACATAATTTCTCCATTAATTATTTCAAGGAAATAATACAGACGTGGCATATAGCATATAAAATAACAGTATAGAACTGATCTCCAGTATAAGAATGAATGAGTGTTCTAGTTTGACTTTTGTGCAGATGCAGTGAAATACAGGTGTTTATAAAGTCCCGGACCCATTTTGATGTTTAATAACTCATAAAATAATAAAGATTGATTAAAATTAATAACATAAATGGTTAGATAGACTCAAAAAGTTTCATGACCCTTGTCAATGAACTTCCACGCGTGTCCGCTTCGTCGCACGGAGAATATCAAGTGGATATTCAATTTCACGCCAGGTACCGGCAAGCATGTCGACATCCACAGAGGCTGTTGCGGTTGTAATTCTGGCTTTTAGGTTATCAATTTTCGACACTCTTCTCCTGTAAAGTTGTCCTTTACAAATCCCCAAAGGAAAAAGTCCAGCGGCGTGATCTGCGTGGCCAATGAATTGGACCTCCTCGCCCAATCCATCTTACTGTGAAATGGTCTTTCAAAGAACTACGAAGGTACCCCAATGAGGTGGTGCACCATCTTATTACAAAAAGACATGTGGCTGAAGCTCTTCTAGTTGTGGGAATGAGAAGTTTTCCAACATGTCTAAGTATACGACTGATGAGACCGTCTTTTCTGTAAAAAAGAAAGGCCCAATGCCTCGGTCGTGCATTAGTCCACACCACACATTAACATTTTGGGAATCCCTTTGTGCCTCGCGGTATTCATGCGGGTTTTCAGATCCCCATATACGCACATTATGGCGATTAATAATGCCAACCAAGACGATATTTAGTACAGATATTCAAACAGAAAGTACAGATATTCAGACTAGAAAATGGAATTATCTGAAATACGCGTACACGATATTTATAAAAGTAAAGATATTCAAACCTGAAAAGGAAAATATATAAGTTATTCCATCAATAAATGCCATAAGTTTGTTTATATCTTCATTACTTTATGAGTTATTAAACATCAAAATGGGTACGGGACTTTATAAACACCCTGTATTAATAATATACGAGTATACAGATGAATTGATATCCTTAAGGGAATAGACTATTGGACATAATTCAATTCTGAAATGCTTTTTCAGTTGGACTATTAGAGAAGGGGAGACATTCTATTCAGAGAAGGGGACTATTAGAGAAGAGGAGACACTGAAAAGAATTCCAAAGTTAGCATTATTAAAGAAGTGAGGTAACTCGTATATATTTTAAAATAGTATCAGCTCTTAATGCTGTTGCCATAGGAATATCCTATATGCCAGCACATTTAATAAACAAAATTTTGAAGTGCTGCCTTCATCCATGATTTGCTTCAATACTGTGTATCTGCAAATTTTAAGGCAAAAATTTAATATGTCTGTACATTTGCTGTTTAACAGACAAATATAAGTTCTGAGGAAAAGCACTGAAGAGGTGTTAAAAAACTGGAAAAAAAAAGAGAAAGAGAAGAAAAAGAAAAATGAAAACGCGGCGTCTGTAGGTACACTTCACGTACCGCGAGTATAAGATTTATCTACAACAGCATTTTACGAATGAGCGTGGAAGTTCCTCAGCAATTCTTCCGGACCCGATATACTGACTAGATTTGCCGATAAACTATCTCTGTGAAGCCTCTTCACTTTCCGCTTCTTATAAAAAAATATTAAATAAAAGAAGAAAAAAGAAAATAAATTGAATTGCACCAAGAAGCACGCGACTATAATTGAGTTATACCTGAATTATTAATGCGGTTGAATTTTCATGAATGCAGGGGCAATCACTAACGCCTTTCAAAAATCCCTTTCTTCCCCCCCGACACATTTTCGACCCTTTCGAACCGGATGGCTTTCGTGCCACGACACGGAGCCCTCCGTGTTAATCGCAGTGATTGGGAGGAGGGCAAAGAAAAAAAGGGGCGGAGAATAACGTATTACTTACCAAGCACTGTCACGCGAGCTGCAGCTCTTATTGGATGGTTTTTGTGCGCTGGACCCACCTGTGTAATGAAAAAAAGAAAAATAAATTAGAATGAGAAATGATTAAAGTTTTCATTCACTAATTTTGTTTACTCGTGAATAATGAAAAGTACTAATCGACCTTGGCTCTCTCGAGTTTTCTGAGCATTTCATATGCTGCTCCGTAACTAAATATATAAGTATTTCGTTCCCCAGCTAAACCTGGTCACGTGAGTTTTCAACGCTTGATGCCACAGCAATCCTATATTTAGAGAAAATTATTTTATAAAATCCTGCACGGAACGAATAAAACTACAGCAGGAAAACTTCATGTTGACACATAAGTTTGACTTGGCCATGAATGAATGCAAAGAATTTAAAATGAATGCATATTAATGGTTACTTAATTTATAAACTTTCCTTCGCTGTTTACTGTAGTGTGTACATGACTTAAAAACACCGCAGCTAATTTAATATATTCATAGTTCTCGTGACTGTATAACATTTAAACAGAAATGAATGGATGACGCATTTTATCGCGGCTCACTAGCACTTGCTTTAATTGTAGGTCATTCTGTATGCATTAGAAGATATTGCTTACTATGCTAACCTAATAATTTTAAAAAATAAAATCTGCTGTGGATATAACATGACTTCCTTATATGGCCTATTAAGTTATACACAATTTTTTGCTGCTTTTCATTTACACTTATTCTCTCGAATTACGTCAGAGATGTATTTCTCATTCAATCAATTCAGTTCTCATTTCGCGGCAAAGCAAAAATACGTAAAAATTCAAAACAACTTCATAAAAATTTATAAAGTACAGAAAAGCATAAAACACCAAATACAATTAAAACAGTTAAAAAAACTATTTTTACAATTAAAATTAAAGTTTCTATGCAAAAACCAGCAATCCGGTGCCAGCGCGCAAGAAGGCAGGTTTATAGTGCACAAAATTGAAAGTTTACTTTTGGTCCCACTAAGCAAAAAAACAGTAAAGGTGTAGAAAGACTTAATTCACTATTCAACTGAGTTTCAGATGTAAGCAAACGACGGTTCATTTCGAAGTCAAACAACAAAAATCAGCGTTATATTTGCAAATATTTACAGGACTTTATCGCTATATATGGTATCTCGTTCATTTGCGCTTTGGCAGCTGAAGCTGATGGCTCGGTAAAAACCATCGAAACTAGTCCTGTGAAAATTTGCAAATATAACGCTGATTTTTGTTGTTTGATTTCGAAATTAATATTTATTCGGCGTTTTATTTTATCCTAATTAAATGGCAGTTCGTCAGGTTTAACTCGACACTTAATTCTAAAACTATTGCAAGCAGATTCACAAAAGGCATAAAAACCTCAAAGGGAACATAAAACCCACATAATTCAATCATTTTCAAAGCAAAAAATGTGCAATTTACCAACATATTAGAATAAAAAAATTAAGCTCACCGAGCTAGGCAACAGAGTGGGAATATATACACACATTTATATACGACTGGGCCAGCCGATTGCAACGAAAAAGGGAGGTGCACAACTACATGTTACAGCAGGGCGAAATAGAAAATTTCAACGTTCTACGATTACTCGTCCTTGAGTAAACTTTCAGTTTTGTGCACCGAAATATCTGCCTTCTTGCCGACTGGCCAAATTGCTTGTTTTGCGTAGAAGGTGTAATTTTAATTGTAATCTTTTTTTTATCGTTTTAACTGTATTTGGTGTTTTATGCTTTTCTATAGCTTTCAATTTTTAATACAGATATTTTGAATTTTTATGTATTTTTCCCTTGTCGTGAACTGAGAATCTAATTAGTTGAATTAAAAATATATCTCTACGAACTTCGAGGAAACAAGTTTAAATGAAAGGCAACAAAAAATGCGTATAATTTAATGTTCCATGGAAGGAAATTATGTGGTGTACACATCAGATATTTTAATAAAACTTTATATATATACACTCACGTTTGTGAAAATTGCAACACCATGAAGGACTTACGCGAGTGAGCTGAAATTTTCAGGAAATGCAAAGTAGCGCATGATATGCAAATGATTAGAATTGCAAATCCGTAGCGCATGCGTATGCTGAGCAGCGCCCTCTGAACGGCTGATGGATCCGAATAAATAGACGGCTGTAGCGAGGCGTGTATGGTTATCGGTGGTTATCTGCTAGTGGTAAACGTTAACTCAATCTGTACTTATGCCTCGTCGACGAAAGAGAGCGAGATTTGAACAACTTACAGAGTTTGAACGAGGGAGAATCATCGGCCTTCGTGAAGCTGGATTGTCGTATCGTGCAGTAGCCTCTCGTGTGCAGCGTAACAGCAGCACAGTGATGCGCGTTTGGAAGCAGTGGACGGACGAGTGTCGGACAACTCGGAAATCCGGGAGTGGACCCCGAAATGTGACGTCAGCTCGCGATGATAGACACCTGGTCCGCATGGCGCGGACGGACCGTACAGCTTCCTCTAGACAATTGGCAGCACTGTGGTCAATAGCTACAGGTGTTTCATTGTGTGCTTCATCAATTCGTAGACGTCTGCTGCAGTGTGGACTGCGCGCACGGACTCCTTTATACAGGATCCCCCTAACGCACGACCATCGCCGCCTGCGGCTACAATGGGCCAATCAGCATAGAGACTGGCGTGCTGATTGGCAGCATGTCGTGTTTTCTGACGAATCCCGCTTTAATTTGTGGTACCATGATGGCCGCATTCGTGTCAGACGCTATGCCGGTGAACGCCACCTTCCGGAGTGCATTATCGAACGCCACAGTGGACGAACACCCGGAGTTATGGTCTGGGGCGCCATAGCATATCATAGACGATCTCAATTGCTACGAATTGTGGGCAATCTGAACAGCAACCGGTATATCCGTGAAGTTCTACAGCCCGAAGCTGTTCCCTTCCTTCAAAGCTTGCCAGGCGCTGTATTTCAACAGGACAATGCCCGCCCTCATACTGCTCGGATTGTTAAATCCTTCTTTGCAGCGCAGCAGGTACAGCTTCTTCCTTGGCCTGCGTGTTCCCCGGATATGTCGCCAATTGAACATGTGTGGGATGTCATTGGTCGGCGTCTTGCTCGTGATCCTCGTCCTGTTGCGTCTGCAGACGAACTTTGGGTACGCGTACAAACGATATGGAATGCTCTTCCTCAGTCAGACATTCAAACTTTGTTTGACTCCATGCCACGTCGTGTAGCAGCACTTATTGCGGCGCGTGGTGGCCACACAAAATACTGATTCTGATCTCTTGTTCTTGTTTGTTTGCTTTGAACATTTAATCATTTATTTGTACCACTACCACTCAACTGTGTATTAAATTGCATTCAATTATGACGATTCCTTCTTGGTGTTGCAATTTTCACAAACGTGAGTGTATATATATATATATGTAGATTTTTAGAGAGCGAAGTGATAAACAAAAGTGATCATGTACATCTGATACTGTTTCTTTATGCCGTTATAATTTTTAAAAAATTCACTAAAAAATCTAATAGTGTCACAAAATTGATTCGCATTTGTAAATCTGAGGTTAACAGAATGGAACAGCAAATACACTGCGTAATAGAAATTTTTCGAAATTTAGAAACCTGTTCTAAAAGTCATCTAGTAACGTGGTTATCAAATACTGCATATTTTTTGCTATTTACATGAATCTCTCTAGACATCGTTCCAAAGTGAATTAATTTTTTGTTTTTTTTATCAGACTGATGCATTTAAACGTGAAACGAATGTTTCAATTGAATTTGGAATGTTTTCATTCATTGAAGCGTTAATCAATCATGAGTTGCTTTTGATTTTAAAAACACATACTGTTTATCTAAATAACGCATACTAAGTCACATTAATTAAAAGGCATCCACAAA
Source organism: Stegodyphus mimosarum (assembly GCA_000611955.2). Lineage (NCBI taxonomy): Eukaryota > Metazoa > Arthropoda > Arachnida > Araneae > Eresidae > Stegodyphus > Stegodyphus mimosarum. The sequence goes on from KK121827.1 coordinate 535,975, forward strand.
GCAGTTATGTTTCACATTTAGTTAGCCGTTTGCTTAATTTTCTGTAATAACAACGCCAATCTCATTGGGCGTCTCCTGGACTAAAACTGCGTTGGACAATACTATCATATGCAAAATTTATGTGCGTGAAAAATTCATTTGTGTTCAGTTTAAATGTTCCGCCAGAGGATATTAGATGGATTGAGCTTTTAATCGTTAACTTTTTATTTCTAGTGCCGTATTCGAGGAATGCATGATCCAATTTTTACTTGTGTTGTAGTATAAGTTTTCTTCCATTTTTTAATGTTTTGAAGCAAATATTTCGAAATAAATCCATACAGTATGTCTTCATTCCTTTTTCTTAGCATAATTAGAGAAAAATTTCTGAAATTATTCGCAATGTTAATAACTGTTTCTAAATTAGATGGTGGTGCAAGAAAACTTGTTAAGAAAATTACAATCTTCGTAAAATCACCTCTTTGCGCTTTGTGGAGATAAACAATGTAGAGGCATTAGGTTATTTCGAAACAGGAGACATAAAAAATCAGCAATGCCAGGACAAAGACACGCTCCTGGGCCCGGAATGCATTGATCTCGACGAGAATTAACTATCCATTTCCTTCGCCTTTCTTCATTTTTCGGGAAAATAAACATCCTAAAGTTATTTTTGGACTGATTCGAGCAATTTGGTGCAGCGCATCCACCCATATTTCTGAAAATTAGGTCGGAATCGATCAACAAATGTATAAAAAAAACAGTGCTGATCCAATAGCGAATAACAAAAAGCTAGCTACAAAATGGACGACGATTCAGCTCCCCTTTATAGTAGCTGTAATATTTAATAATTTGTAAATGGTAACATGTAATATTTAGTAACTTGTAATTGGCAACACTTTGGATACGGGGATAAAAAATAGAACTATCTGGTGTAGCAGTTCTCTGTGATTATACATTCTAAGATTGTAAATAAATTATTTCTAAAAGCTAAAATTGTACCCTCATAATTTTATATGGTGTCAGGAGTGTTTTGCTTTCAAAATGGAAAGTTTAAAACCACCAGAGCCGATGAAATTTAATGGAAATCTAGCTTCGAATTGGCAGAGATGGCTGCAGTCATTTGAAATATATGAAGTAGCTAGTGGATTACATAGTAAAGAAGAGAAGGTAAGAGTTAATACTTTTCTTCATGTAATAGGAATTCGTGGTCTTGAAATATATAATACATTTTCTATAGAAGAGGGTAAAGAAATTAAATTAAGTGAAATTAAAACAAAATTTACGGAATATTGTATTCCTAAGAAAAATATTACATATGAAAATATTACATACAGGAAAATGAAGAAAGGAGCAATGCTCTCGCCGGGTCTCGAATCTCGAACCTCTCGAATATGCCCCGAGTGTGCTGACCATTACACCACGAAGGCATGTAAGAAGGCGGGAGAAATATCTTATAACTCCAATAAAATTAACCAAATTCCAATTATCCAGTCACATTATTTTCTTGCCAAACACCAAGTCATATTTTAAGCTTCGGAAATTTATGTGATAAAGGGTATGAAAAATAAGGTACAGAATATTGAAGACGCAAAACCGACGTATCAAGTAAATCGAAAGAAATCTAAATTATGATAAAAATAAACGAGGGATTAATTTGTAAAAAAGATCCTGATACCAAATTTTAAATAATAAGTTCATACTGTCTGTTAAAGACGAGTAAAAGATCAAGAATTGCGGAGATTATCAGAAATTATGAAGAAAGTAAAAGATCAAGAATTATGAAGCAAGTAAAAGATCAAGAATTATAAAGAAAGTAAAAGATCAAGAAATATGAAGAGAAAGAACAAGAATTATAACGAAGAGTAAAAGGTCAAGAATTATGAAAAAGAGTTATGCATTATATGTATGAAGAAAACAGTTATGCATGATAAAAGTAAATCAATTTTGAAATATTCAAATGCATGTGATGTGTAAAAACATCTCGTTCACGTTAAATATGTAAAGCTCATTTTTTTCTTTTAGTTTGGTTACTAATAAAATATGTTTTTTATTATATGTGTGTATGCACGCTTCAATGATAATTTAAGAATACTATTAAATAAAGTCCAGCTTTCATAAAAATATTAAATATTTTAAAGGTTTAACATCAAAAGATTGTGACAATAATGATGTTTGACGCCAAAGGGCGACAAACACCATTATTATCTCAAATAACTTTTGCTATTACGGAAAGCCGATCAGGTATAAAATTTAAAATATCAGGTGCGCATTTATATTAATTCGTTTCAGTACTTTCGCAACAAATTAGGACATCATGCGGTTACAATTAAGATGATTGTGATGGCTAAATTATTATTATTTCAGTTAGAGATGTGAACATACATTGGTCGAAAATGAAATCCCAACACTCTGAAGAAACCAGTTTAAAGGGATGAAATATGGGAAGAGCATTATATTGGTGACCTACTTCTAGGTAAACTGTTTATCTGATTAATGTTTCAAGGTCAGAGGCTAAAGTGTGTCCGAGAAGAGCTATTTCAAATGTGAAATAGTGGTGCATTAATAAATGTTGGTGTCGCCACTTTGTTGAATGAAAATATGCAACGTGCATGCTTTATGTCGTACAGGTGACGTATGTTATTTTGTGGGATAGTTATCCATGCCTGAGTCAAATAAGCAAGGCCAGCTAGTTGTGGATGATGCTAAACTTCTCGTTCAATCATGTCGCATAAATGTTCGATGGGAAAACGGCAACATGTCGACACTCTGTGTAGAGCATGTTGAGTAATAGCGACGCTATGAGAACGAGTGTTTTCCTGTCGGAAAATGTCCCCTGGAATGGGAAGGCAACCATTGCAATCATGTCTCACGTACACATTTGCTGTCTTCTCCCACACGGAAGAACGACGAGAATGCTTCTTGCTGTCACAGGAAATTGTTCTTCAGATCATAGCTCGTCGTCTGGGTCCAGTATGTCTATGCCGCCGACAGATTGTTTCCAAGTGATCACTTGGCCTCCACCTAAGGAACATATGGCCATAACTGGCACTAACACAAAAATGGCTGGCATCTGAGAACGCAAAAGATCTACACTCATCTCTTCAACAAATTCTAGCCTATACTAATGAAGTCACTAATGAATGATCAACAAATTCTAGCCGATGACTGTGATCTGACGTTACAGTTGTGATTATTGTGATCTGTAGCTGCATAAACGCATCTGGTTCGGAACTGACTTTTAAATATTGATTTGTTACAGTTCGCTGTTTCACTCTGGTGCTGATAAAAGCTCAAATATCTGCTTCAGATGCAGTTCTACTCGCGCAAACATGTGGCGAATAGTGCACATGTGCGTCCCGATTCTGGCCTTCTTGAGATAATAATTTCCCGTGATAACTGCTGCTAACATGCATGCACAGCAGATACATCTTTCAGCAATACTGCGAAAAGAATATCCACCTTTTCGTAACCGTATTGCACAGTCTCTTTCAAACTTCGTTAACTTCTGATATTGGCTTTTCCGTCCTCTTAAAGACATTTTTGACCGAGATCTCTCTCACAATTCCAGTTTGGAAGATAAATAAAGCATACGAATGTTACATCGTGTATTTACAACACACGTGATTTGCACATTCGCAGTCGCGCTACTAGCACCACACGTATTCATCTAGCGCTAAACCTGAAAAAAAAGTCAGCTTTGTGTGCAAATAACGCCTCCCAATTTCCATTTTTCTAGCACAATTCCTTCTTGATGTTGAGATTTCCTTTTGCAGCACTTGACTTAATGTATAAATATCCAAATGGTACGAAATCAAAAACTCTTTGGAAGCTGATGAAAGCAAACTACATATATAAAACACCTTGAACATACATTAAGCTTATGAACATAAAATTTGCTGTAAGACTTACATTATTCATTCTGCGAGGCAAATATGTAAAGTTTAAATCAACGTATAGTATCAACTGTTTCACCTAATAAAGATTTACTTTTGAAGAAGAAGACGAAAATAAAAAATAAATAAATAAAAAATAAAAATCATCAAAAATTTAATACATTTCAACAGCTAATAGTTTACTCGAACTTTTGCCACACTCTTTGAATTATTAATAGCAATTTGCAGTATTACGAGAGACAAGCCTCATTAAAAGTCAATTTAAAATTTGTTATTGAACAAAGTTTGAAGCCCTTATTAAAAAGGTACAAAAGAAGATTCTTGGGAAACATGACTCGAAAACAAATTGGTTTTCCTTGATATAAACTTGCGGTTTTTGAAAAACTGAAAATATTAAAATTCGCTATTAATTTCTGCTTTCGAAATTAAAACTTTGGAAGTTATCCGGAGTTATATCAGAAGTTAAAAGAAAATAGAAAAAATGTATATGGTGTAGTAAGGAAAAGATGTTATCGATTTCATGGCGTCTTAATTAGAAAATGAAGCATAAAAAAGCTTAAAACTTTACGTTAATTTTACCTGGTGGAGTTTATTTTTAGGTTTCGTACCTTCCTTTCATTACATAATATTTCTCTCAATCAAGATATTGCATAATTAAAGTTATCGCTTCCCAGTTCGAATACAACCAAATCTGTTATTGAAAAATTAAAAAAAAATGGTATTCAAAGCTGATGCAAAATGAATATATAAATTTTTATATAAAATTATAGCATGTAAATTAACTCAAAATGATAGCACGAGGAATTTATAGTCATGTCAAGTGACAGGTTTCAAGTATCCGGAATCTATGTTATGGAAATCGTAGCAAATAAAGTGTCAGTTAAAGAAAACTTGATGAAATCTACTTGTATATAGCATCATTTTCTATGTAAGCCCACGAGCAGCTAAGCGGTAAAGTCGCTAAACACTGGTATTTCGGTCCGAGATTCGAATCCAGAGAACGGGCTGGCTGCTTTTTCCCATATGTAGCGTGTATACGAGGCAATTTCCCTTAGAAATTCCTCCACAAAAGCAACCCGTCTCTTAGGCAGATAGCCCTCGAACCTTTTCTATAATCACATAGACAAACAAACATTAAAAGTATATAAATTTCATTAGGTGACATATAAAATAATATTAAGAAGATTAATATGAAAAGAATATTTATTCACCAAGAAATATAATGAATGTAGTTTGAGACCCCATTGTTAATTATAATAGTAAAACTCAAATTGTAAAATTTAAATAGGACAAGCAAATGTGACAAACGAAATTAACATTAAATGTGTTTTAATACATGTGCATTATATTACACATAGGAATACCCTGTTCCTCACCCAGCCACGTAAAGTATTACCATAACATTGAAAACTATGTTGTTGTTACTTATGTTCACTTGCCTGACATCAGCCCAAGCTCACGAAATTCTTCGTGACAAGCACCGCTCAAGATACATCTGTCACTGGCAACACCATTGCAAAAAAGCATTTTTTTCTCCACCTTGCGAGACTGTGTATCGAAAATTCTAAAGATATGCTATTTTTACAATTATTTTGTGATACTGCTGTTGAACTGAATTTTATGATTTAAGTGCGAAGAACATGATATAACAAATAAAAGTAACACACAAAGCATTGAAAAAGCGCCTCTTTGGGCATAATGTAAAATCTGAAAGCTTTCAGATATTTTTTAATGAATTATTTTATTTTATTTTATTTCTTAAATTATTTTTAAGTGTTTCCGAAAGAAGTACTTGTAATTTGTAATATATCCAGTTTACATTGTAAGGTTTTAGTTAAACTAACCAAGTTTTATTTTAATTTAAATCTTTCTATCTCTTCTCAGTTTCAACTTCCCGTCAGAAGAAGCGCGCGTTTTCAGCTTATGCTAATTTTGAAGTAGAGCCAAGTACTATTTAAACCAGAGGTAGAAACCTCTCAGTGTGAAGAGAGCTTTTAGTCTCACATCACGGTCACTCTGCTCGACGTTCGCCTGACCAGCTAGCAGCTAAATTCTAAGCCATAGTGCTTACTACGTGATTGCTTACTGAAATAAATCCAAGTGCGCTAGTATTAGTAATTCTTGCTACGCACCATTTAGTTAGAGGCCAACTCCGCGATTAGCTCTGTGAGCAAAGATTAATCAAATTTCTATTTAGCTTTATTTTAAATTTATCTGATTGTTCATTTAGACCCAAGTGTGGTCTTTTACTTTCTGTATCCCTCCCGAGTTGGGAAGTGATTTGTAAATAATATTGCTTTAATACAAGAGGATTTTAAATCCTTGTCAAGTGCAGTTATTCTTAAACACAGTATCTACAACCAGAACGTAGCTGCTTTCAGCTCCCTGTTCCAGATCAGGACTTAAGGACTTTAAAGAGTAACTTTAAGATGTTTGCCAAGAACATGCACAGAACACTCAGTCCTGACAACATAAGTATTTGTAACTTTACTGTAATTAATAGAATTATCTCCAATCCAATATATTACGCAACTGATTTGGAATAATTTTTTTAAAAATTATTTGTAAATCGGTTTATATTTTAACGTTTTTAAAATTTACGTTGGTTGCTTTTTTTATTTTGCTGTATTGTGCTTTAATCTGAATTTTTCAGATATTTTTTTTCTTTTAACTATTAATCTTGTTTTATTTTGATGAATTAATTCAAACTCAATGGTAACCAATAAAACCCTTAATATTTTCTTCTGTCCAAACTGTCGACAGTCTATCCTATTTAGTTCCTATATCCTAACTGCTTATTCCAGGAATGAGATTTATGCTCTTTCTGTCTTCACAGTTTATGTTTCTAAGCATTGCTTTCTCTAAAATGCAGCGAATATCATTCTAGGCTGACAAAAGTAGTTTTCGTATATGTGGTAAACTGATTCCCAGATACGGATAAAGTAATCCGAAGAGCGATTCCCGGTTACGGATGAGATCTGTAATGCACCTGCTCCCTCAAACCGACCTAAGCAAATCGGATTGAACCAAGCCATGTGAAGGCAATTTTAGTCAAGTGAAAGTTTCGAAAATTGTATTCTAGCTTCATAAAATGTAATTCTTTGTGTGTACAATAAATAGCAAAGCAATCGTTTTACAATAATCAAATGCTCTAACATCATTACGAATCTGTTTCGGTGATCACAGTCCATTATTTTTAGGTTATAATAACCACAGCTCCAGTTTAATCTACTTAATTGAAGCAGGACATTACGCAGGTTACCTTTTTTCTGATTTAGTCGCGATTCTATTCTTATCTGTTTGTGCATTTGAAGGCTTAATAAGAGTTCCTAATGGAGTTTTAATTTTAATGCTATATATTTGGCAAATATAGCGTAATTAAAAATGAATTTCTGGTGAATAATGAAAATTGGATGAGTTAACGTTTTTAATCATGTTTTAGTCTTTCAATGTCGGCGTGTCGTTGCTTGTTCTTTTAGAGTATAATTATTTTATAATCATCAGCCATTTCAGATAATTACTCTAAAAATGGTTTAAGCATTTAAAAAAAGTTATGCATACATATATGTAATAAAAAGAGAAATAAAGAATTATTAAGTCATTACATTATACTTTAGATTTTATAAAAGAAAGATCTTAGCTCTATTTATAAGCAGAAACTGTGAACTTAGCCTACAGCATAACACTGTAGTAACAGATTTTAAAGTGAAGAAAACAAATAATGGTATATGTTAGTTGAAACAAATTATTTTAGCTAAATATTAAATATAAATAGCTTATTACCTCCAATAAAAATATATAAAAATAAACTGTCAAAAGCTAGGGAAAAATAATCGGAGAGGGGAGACATGCATATAAGAACTTCGTATGTTCAAGATGCTGTGTAAGGGAAAACAAAATGCGCATTATCTTAGTTTGAGGTATTTCGATTATTTAACAGCTGGTTAAGAAATATTATGAAAATAGATTAAGTGCTATAACTAAGTAAACAAGCTTTCTTACATTCTTAAAGCCAAAATGAAAGTATCTTATCTGCTCATGTAAGGTAGGTAACGTTTTTAAAATTTCAGGTTAAAGCGAACAAGCATCAAAGTTTTAAGAAAAGTTGTAATGAAACAAACAAGATAGATAAATATCAGGACGGAATAAAGTATTGGAGAAAGCTTTTCACTTCCTCGTACCAAGTCACCCGCAAAAAATTTCCGGTATCATACTTCAACGAAATTATCCGTTTCAACTGCTGTCGAAATCATTTCAACGATGTTTTTGCCTGATATTTGTACGTATGGAGAGAATAAAGGACTCTTTTTTTCCAAAAACGATTGCAAAATGGATTCAAAAGAGAATTTTTCTAGACGTCTGTACGTATGGAGAGAATAAAGGACTGTTTTTTTCGAAAAACGATTGCAAAATGGATTCAAAACAGAATTTTTCTAGACGTCTGTACGTATGGAGAGAATAAAGGACTGTTTTTTTTTCCAAAAACGATTGTAAAATGGATTCAAAAGAGAATTTTTCTAGACGTCTGTACGTACGTCTTTAAATATGTATGTATCTTGCATAATTGAAGAACGTCGTAGACGTAACTGAAAAACATAACTGCATACATTCGTAACTGAAGAACGTCGCAGGACGTTGAAAATTTTTATATGGGACTGTAATAACATGCACTTGTGTTCTCTTTTTCGTTGCAATCGGCTGCATCAATCATACGTATATATATATATATAATTTAGAAAGTAGTACTTGAACAAGAGAGACATATTTGGTTAAGAATTTTGCGCATAGAGCTGCAAAATTTTATTTAAAGATTAGAAAAAGGTGTAAAATTCTAAAAGCTATTGCCTAAAAGTAAATTTGATACTGCAGTTCCAGAGTGTAAAAATGCTTTGAACATATAATCAATTACTAAAATAGTAAAGGTAACCGAAAAAAAAACCTAAATGTTGGTATTGAGAAATTTATATATATATACATATATATATTCTCACTGTGTACCTGTCTCCGCGAGCTCAGTTTTTTTTTATTTTTATATGTTGGTAAATTGTGCATTTTTTGCTTTAAAAGTAAATGAATTATGTGTTTTTTATGTTCTGGTTAAGGTTATCTTGCCTTTAGTAAATCTGCATGCAATAGTTGTAAAATTATTAACAATTTAAAAGTCATTTTCTGCACCTTCTTTTTCTCGAGTGGAACCAAAAGCAAACTTTCAGTTTTGGGCACCGAAAAATCTGCCTTCTTTCCCGCTGGCCGAATTGCTTGTTTTCGATTAGAAAGTTTAATTTAAATTGTAAAAATTGTCTTTTAACTGTTTTAACTGTATTCGTTGTTTTATGTTTTTCTGTATTTTACAATTTTTAATGAAGGTGTTTTGAGATCTTATGTACTTTTGCTTTGCCGCGAAGTGAGAACTGAGTTAATTGGAAAAATAATATCCCCAATGAAATTCGAAGAAATATGTTTAAATGAAAGGCAGCAAAAAGTGTGTATAATTTAATAGCTTTTAAAGTCATGTAATGTCCACATCAGTTTTTTGTTATCATTATTATTAGTTTATAGTTATTAGTTAGATTTTTTAAACTTAATTAAGTCTTTTCATAACAATTAAGTTGAAACATTTGAATTTAAGTCTCATTTTTAGGTTTACATATTAACGCATTCGACGCTTTTGTGCTCTTTATTTTCTGAAGGAGCACGAGAAGTTTACTTTTACTGCCATCGAGATGCAAACTATTTAATGTTAGTTAACGTGTTGGTATTTTTGAGAAAACTATTTTTATATGTGATCAGAGAATAACTTTGAATTTTTAAGCAAGAATTGAATTTTAAAAGGAAGTAAATACAATTTATAAATTAGATGTGTTTCAAGCTCTTCCTTGTCATACAGTTTTCTCAATATTTGATATTTTTCATACATAATTACATGAATGGCATGTTAAAATTCCTCAGTCTAGCTTTCAAAACTTTCAATATTAATACAATATTTCTTTTCTTAGAGTTTTGTATGTTACTTTTTGATACGGATTGAAACTTATTTTTTTAAAAAGAAATATGTTCTTTCATTCGTTTCTAATGCACACAGCATATCGTTCTTATTATGAAATGAAATTAGTCCTAAAAGCCAATTTCCTCTAAACTAAAATATTTTAAGAGAATAATAACAGCAGGAAACAAGATTAATCAAAGTAAACTTTTACTCGAGACTACTGGAACATAGTATTTTATGGAAGAAAGGAAATGAAATATCGCAATCAAATTTGAAGCGAAATGTAATCAGATTCCCTCTTATATGTAGGAATACTTTCACCAATGTTGAATAGTTCAAGAATTTTGCATTCTAGCTTTATTCTAACATCGCCCTAGTGGAGAATAAGATCTTTATCAGCCAGGCTAGAGCGAAATGTTGAGCCAGAGAGGCATTAAATTTATTTTAATCGCAAGATCACGAAGACATTAACTTTCTCTAATCACTTGCCTGTGGAGACTCTAAATTTCCTTTAACCACATCATGATATTGATGTTTTACTTTTAACTACTTAGTCTTCCAAATAGGCAGCGTTTACATTCTAATTAAACGCAAACTAAAGATGTGACAGATATTACCTGTCCTTATTTTATGCTGTTTGCAGTGTTAAATTATTTATAGTTATTATCCTGCGTTCCACTGTTCTAAGAGTATTTAAACACGAATCTACAGGATATCCAAAGCCATTACGTTCTCAAAACCTTTATTATTAAAACGTACCTAGTGTAATTTTATAAGAAATTTATGTAATTATAATGGACACCGTTTGGAGCGCATATGCTTTCACAAAGATATTTTAAAACATTTCGCGTTCTCCCTTTTTTGGTTTACAATGGTATGAATTAAACTCATTAAAACGTGTCTAAATAGATGACAGAGTTATTAAATTGATGTAAATTCAGCCTTTATATTGCAGACTATTGTTATTCAGCTGAGTTAAAACTTATCTTCAATGATAACACAGAACTCGAAGAAACAACTCAGACAAGTTTTATTTTGAGTTCAGAAAACAGTTATAAGCTATTTCTCCCGCCTTTTTAGCATGCCTTCGTTGTGTAATGGTCAGCACACTCGGCACGTATTCGAGAGGTCCGAAATTCGAGTCCCGGCGAAGGTATTGCTCGTGTTTTATGACTCGTGCTTAAAAAAAACTAATAAATCTACAGTGGAGCCCGAACTAAAAGGGTGGTGGATGACGATTCTCCACCGTTCGTTAGCTGCGTCAGCTACATCCTCATATCTGCCCCTTTCGCATTAAACAGATTGCTTTACTATGTTTCCGAAATGGCCCCTTTTCCCCTCACTGCCTCAGTCAGTGTACGAATCTGTTTACTGCTGCTTCTAACTTCCATAAATAACTTTCAATAACGTTTTCAATTAGCTTTCATGCGAAAACGCTTCTCAATGCCTTTCACAGGTCTCCAACAACTCGACTCAAGAATAAGTCTTTGATGGGAGACTCTTGAGTATCATTGACTCTGCTGACTTCTGCATTCATTATCGTTCAGTATACAAATTATACCTCATCAGTCATTTTACATTATCAATTACAATGTTAATGATATGCATTTTTTACTCAGAGATAAAGCGCTACCCAAGGAACCTTTATCACGTGACCTGCAGTTTGTTAAGAAAATGGACAATTGCCATTGCGTATGATGCTCGCATTCTGACGGTGCTTCGTACAACTACCTAGTATTTTTGCATCCGCTTCGAAATGGATTCTCTAAGTTCCGCCTCTGAATCTGATTTGAGGTAATTTAAGGAGGCAGCAAACACTGATGATATAAAGGTAACCAGAAACTTAAAAAAATATGGGCAATTACGATCGCCACCACCTCGACAGCTTGATCTGGTTTATTTAACAACAACAGACGAATAATTATCGCCAAAAAGGCCTGCCAGACCTGAGTTACACAATGCTTTCCAGAAGTTGCTAGGAATACTAACAAATTATCCTCTCTGGTGGAAAGAGCCTCTACTCATACAGAGGTTGTTTTATGAGTACTGTTGATTCTAAGTCAACTATCAAAACTGTTCTGCTATCATTACTCTTCTGCTCGCAGCTTAATATTAGCTGGGAAGAGAAAAAAATTCATTTCATAGGTACGCTGTGAAAGAAAGATTTAGTATTTGTAAAGAAAGCGTTCGAATTTCTTCCCATTTAACTTCTATTCGTGATAAAGCAGGAACCTTTTGCCTCGCCAAGGGAGAGGTTCGATTCAATTTTTAAAGCAGACATATTCACCAATGAAAGCCGCTGAGAGAGGTTTTCTTATGGATACCACGGAACAAGAAATCCAAAATTAAGTGAAAGAGCTAAACATTCTCCTCTGCAAAATGTTTAACTTTCCGAAGAGGAATGTTTAGGTCTTTAAGCGGTTTGGAATAAGACTGAATAGATTACAGTTTTCCTCTGGAAGTTTCAAGAACTATTGATGAGACAAATGACCTATAATACCAAGACTCTTTAACGCTTAAGTGTTTTCTATGATACTCTTGCTCTTGGGTAATGTGGTTGCTTCAGTGAGCCGGGATGTTTAAAGTGTGGTTACAACTCCATTAAATACTTACATGGCTTCAAACATGAAGAAACATCACATTGTGCAAGCTGCCTTTTGAATCGCCGTTCAGATTTCAGCTGATATGAGAAATTTTTAAAATCCAGATCGATCTCATGTCCAGCCTAGAAAGCACTAAATTATGTTATTCACGTCCAAGATCTGGATTACTACTACGACTTACTACAAGAAAAAAAATGAAGTTTCAAACAAAGGACGTCTCCGATGAGTGCAAAGATGTTATTTTCATCCTAACAATCTAGACACGAGGACAAGTTTGTGAGATAATATCAAGCTCGCATAAATGTGCAAATACAGAATCTCCTTCAGGGAAAGTTAAATTCTGAATTCAAGCAACAGAACTTACGGAGAAATTTGGAAGTGAATGCTAATTCATCTTTGTTTTCTTCCAAAATGTTCTTACCGTATTTCAGCATTTTTAAGTAAGCATGTTTTGTATTTCCTTACAGGAGATCCAGAAATTTCCTTATTGGCCACCCGTGATCCAGCATGGTACTATACTACTGAGATTCTGTGGACGTCATGCTATCACGTAAATTATTGGACTGGATAATTTTCCTCTTCGCGCAGAGATGAACTTTGGTTCTAATGAATACGGTTTTCGGCACCATCTTCTTATTTCGTTCTTGTTTCTTTCGTTTTCCCTTAGCCAGTGCCATGGCCTGTCTGCTCAAAGGTGCTAACGTCGCACCTTTGCATCATAGCAACTATATTGGCAGCTGGAATCCATTTTAAAGAAAACGTTAGTCTCTTGAAGAAAAGGGGTCTGCGTCTAATCAGTTTAGAAATCTAGGCGGTAGAGTTTCTTTCAAAATCTGCGCTAATGTAAAGTTGCCTTTTGGCTTAATTTTGCATCAAACGTTGTTTAATTATATTAAAATTAATAAAAATAAAAGGTAAAATAACTAAAACTAGATCACCTCCAAATCATTGAGCCTCCAGGTAGGTTTATTTTATGTATTTATTTATTATGTATATTTTGTACAAATACAACTAGGTCTAAAATCAGACATAAAAACTAATAAGTTAAAAATATAATGTTCTATGCGTTTTAAAGATTGCAGAAACTTTATAAAAGTATGAAATTTGTAATGTGATTCTTCTGTTCTGGTTAATCAAACGTGACGGAAATTGTAGTAATTCAGTCGTCTGGATATTTTTATTTGTTCGTTGAGATAGGACTTCTAGACGTTACCGACTTTAAGAGATATGTCTAGACACCGTGCTTCATTTTTTTAAATCTGTTCTGAATACATCCTAGAATTCTACAGCAATACGTAAGTTTTAAACAGAAGAAATCAAGAAGATTCGTTTCAAATAGCTGAAATGTAAAAGGGTGATTTTACAATTCTTTAATATAATACAGCTCGTATTTCTGACTAATCGAACGGAACTGTAAAATCAGGCAGAACGAAACTTTTAAATTTCTTTGTGATTAAAAAATCTGATATGGTTATTGTTACTTGATATGGGTAATAAGTAATTCACTCCAATGATATGCACATATATCATCAAATGCATAATAAAAGGAGTTATTAATGCTTCGAAATTAAATTTCACTGAATTTCAGTAAGTTTTTAGTTCTTAAATGCATTTCAAGGTCAGAATGACAAAGCTTTCAATTTTTGGAGTTTTTATGCATTTTATGTCTGTCATTTAAAATTCATTACTTGATAGAAGTCAAAATATTTAGAGAAGTTTGGTATAATATTTTCATAATAAATATTTATTTTATTTCATATATGTTATTTGTTCCGTATGAAGAATGATGACCTCATGAAAGTCAATTCCATCAACAGGTCGCCCTTTTTCTCATTCCCTTTTTAATAGAAGCTGATATTCAAATTTCCAATATTTTAATAATAATAGGTTTAAAATCATGCATTACCACCACGTTTATGGGAAATTAGTAGTAGAATAATTAGCCTCTGTTTTATTATATTTTCCTAACCTTATACATTGCAGTCTTTAATTTTATGGCATTGAAAGAATACAACAATAAAATATATAGCGAGAAAATTGGAGGAAGGTGAAGGGATCGTAGATTCTGAAGAGGAAGGTTAGGAGCAGTTAAGTCTAATTAAACATTTGTAGTCTTGTTAAGTCTTATTATGGAGTACGCAAAAGAAAGAAAAATTGGAATCTACTAATCTGATAGAATTTGTAATACCTAACTAAATAATTTTTTCTGAACATGTACACTGCGAAAAAAAAAATAGGATAGCTCTATACCTTCTGTTCTACTGGGCCGATTGACGAAATTCAAGTTGTATTTTTCAACTCTAAGAAGCGCAACTTAAGATATATATTAGATTTATATATAGCGCTCTCCTAATATAGGTATGTTAACACAGAATTGGACTTTTCCTGAAATGACATCCAAAATGTTTTCCATATTTCGATTCTACGACTTAAATTATGCCTGGATATTAAATTTTTAAGATTTGGTGCGAAATTTACGAAGAAATTAAAAAAATTATCTATTTTGTTTTCAGTTTGCTCTAAGAATTATTCACTTGACAAAATTCTTAACATATAGCAAGCTATTTTCCTTTCCTTTTTGTCACTGGAAATGTTTGAATAAAAAACTCTAATGTTTGCAGGTATGCTCAGAAATACATTTACTTTAAGCGGATGGGAAAACTTTTATAGGTTATAATTCACAATTGTTTGGGAAAAATTTAAGAAACATATTTAAAATTACAAAATTTAAAAATAAATCATAAAACAATGTGCGAATTATATTTGGATTAAGCCTACATTTCGAATTCTGGAAGAAGAAATCAAGTAACTTTAATAAAAAAAGATATATTAATAAATATATATCAAATTCAATTACCATAGAGGAGCTAAAAGTTTGAGAGCTAATGTTTTAAAAACTACTCGTGCGACTTTTACAAAACTTGGCAGTTTGCCATGAGTCGTAAAATCAAAATATGGAAAAACTCGGCATGTCATTTCAGAAAAAGTCCGATTTTGTGCCAAAATACCTATATTAGAAAAATGCTATATAATAATCTAACCCCTATTCTGAGTCGCGCTTTCGAAACATGAAAAACCCATGTTAAATTTCGTCAATCGGCCCAGTAGAACGGGAAATGTAAACTTCCCCCTTTTTTTGCGCGCAGTGTATATGATAGGAACTATTAGTACCATTTTCGTAACTTGAAAACGTAGTACATAGAACCATGGATTATTGAATCATGGATTTCTAATCACTGCACCACAAAAGCGCAAACTTATTTACGTTATTAATGCAACTGCTAAAAGATACTCGCAACGCCAATTTTACATACCGAACTGCTGAGTAATTATTTAATTTCCACCTATAAACAACATTTGCTGAATATCCTGTTTTTTTCTCCTCTTTCATTAATACATCTGTGTGATCTAATCGAATATAATTCATTGATTCTATCGATAATTCATCCGATTTGACTAATATGTGATAACCTATATAATTTACATCAATATTATCACCATTAGTGTGATTAAACAAAAATGTTTCTAATGTTTCATATTTCACTGATAATTATAAGCATAATTAATTAAGCCTCAATATTTATAAAATTTTACATATTTTATAAAAAGAGGAAGGGGTTGTGGTTGCCATTATTCCGAGAGATCCTTGTCCCTGAGAGAGACCAATCCGGAATAAATTTTACCTCTCCCCATTACCTGAACTTTCGCTTATCTGAACTGAGACAGTGTCCGAAAGGTGAGATATTAAAATTATAACTCACATTACGTTAGAATATTATTAAAATACTCAATTCAGGAGTTCTTTCTCTATTTCTAAACCTTTCCTGGAGGTATCAGAGATAAGGAAAGAAAACAAGATTTTCCTGTTACCATACAACGTAATCTAAATGCTTTTGAAAGGGATGTTAAAACTCCCTTTTCAAAAACATTTAGATATTCTTGGTCTTGCAAAAGTTTCGAGAAAGTAAAGAAATTTTCATTTTCAGTGAACTATAAACAATGGCGAAATCAATACCAAACACTCGTTTATAAGGCTTTTAAAATTAAAAGTTCAGGATTGTCGTTTCTTGTTTTATATTACAATGAAAAACAAATTTTACTGCAGTATTTTTAGATAGTTAATTGGCTGTCAGAGGCAGAAATATAAGTAATAAAAAAAATTTGCTCACAACTGCTGATTTAATTCATGACAGTAATCTTCAAAATAATTAGCAATTAATATAATAAGTAAATACTTTAAATATATAAATAGAAAATTTAATTTATTTGCATTAAACATAGTCTACTCAAAAACTAAACATAATTTCATTAATTCATTTTCAAAGTATTTGCCAAATAGTATGTCAAGACCTAATCGCACAACTATTTCACACTATCTACAAAAATCCTCAAAAATATTCAAATTGTATTTATATATCCTTGTAATACAAACTCCAGAACAAGCATATTTCCCTTGTGGCATTACTAGTTTCTATTGGAATTCTCGTTGGCGATTTTTGGCATGAGAAACATTGCCTTTCTTTCAACGCCATCTGGCAAGAATCGCTTAAAATGACTTATAGTCCGGTGAGGAAAACTACTCTCTGAAATGCGATTTGTTATCACGTATATGTTGCAGGGAAATAAACATTATGGCGCTATTTCTTTACCGAGAAATCGCTTTGACATTCTAACCAACAGTAAACAAAGCATTGTTGTATTATTATCCGCAAGGGAAAATATAGTTTTATGTCTCTTCATATAAATTGAAAAGATTTATAGGCAAGATACACGTTCAGCAGTTAATCGTAAATGTACAAAGAGAAGTTTATCCGAAAACTACCTTGCAGAATTTTGATATTAATTACAAATATAATAGAAAATCTAATTTTACTTAATTTTATACAATTTTAAATAGAAACTGATGTAGTTTATAACTTTCTACATAATTTTATTTTTCGAGAAGCTTCTTGTTATTATTTGTAGCTGAGCTAAATGATTCTGAACGACATGTGCACCAGTGCAGTGCTTTGCTTCCACTCGGATGGTAAGGCGTGTTTTCTGGCTACTCTTTTGAAAATGCTGTTTCAGCTTCAAAATGTTTTCTCCAGTGAAATAACATGCAATCACAGTTTTCTATCGCCGGATGTTAACAAGTCGATCGACATTTGTATCAAAACGCTAACTGCAAATGGAGAAATTTTATTTCGCTGAAAACTGCCGATAAACTTATGATGAAAAATTTCTGTAATTTACTCGTTATCATTAAATTTATGAAAGGAGACAATGAATGCTGGAAGGTGTACCAAAGCGATTTCTCGCCATTACCCTCTAAAGAACTGTCCTGTTTCTCACCGCATGCTTTCGAACGCATGATGTAACTGGAAGTACGTCCGGCTAGCATGAGAGATTCGTAGTTCAAATCTCGTGAAAGTCATTGTTTTTTTTTCCTATTTTCTGCTCTGAAAATCTTAATAGATTCTGCAGTGGCGCTCGTACGACAAAAGGAAATTCGGCACCATTTGTGTTTGGTGACTGGATTCCATCTTTTCTAATCGACCTTTACTTGGGGCAGAATGTATAGATTTCTGCTTTTTCTCACTGTGTAACTTCGTGGTATAATTGGAGCACGTCCGACTAGCAGGCTGGAGGTCTGGAATCTTTACCCAAGCAAGAACGTTGTCGTTTCTTCAAATAGAAATTTCAAAGAGGAACATACCGCAATGGGAACCGTTATGCATAACGAACTGTGGTGCAGAAAATGGTGTGCACTAAGGCAAAGATGTCAAATGTTCATAAAGAGTCTTCAAGGGATCTCCATTAAAACATTTAGTGCAGTAACAAACTGATATATGGCTCATCATTTGAAACTGTCAACTGTCACTGAATTGGGTTCTAATCGTTCCTTTATCTCACATAGAGTTTCCTCGTTGTATCACGTAAGAAATTTTCCCTCACTTGACACCGAGTAAAGTTACGCTAGAGGACAAGCTAGCCAGATGAGCGGACTACGGCCAAAGCAATATTTATAAGTTCCGTGCATTAAAAAACTGAAAAAAAATGCACTAATATACTGTATACAACGTTGCCTGCTGCGAGCAAAGCAAATTTATGAGTTTTATGTACATCTGAAAAGTAAGTGCATAAAAACATTTCAGTATGAATAAACTGAA
Source organism: Stegodyphus mimosarum (assembly GCA_000611955.2). Taxonomy (NCBI): domain Eukaryota; kingdom Metazoa; phylum Arthropoda; class Arachnida; order Araneae; family Eresidae; genus Stegodyphus; species Stegodyphus mimosarum. Next base: position 554,585 of record KK121827.1, read on the forward strand.
TTCATTTTTACAAAGCAACAACCAATTCGTAAATATTTTTTGTTGCCAAACCAGAAAACAAAACCTTTGGACACTTCCGGTTAATACGTATACGTATTGTTACGAATTTCACATTTATTTGGCTATTTATTTAGAATTGCAATTAAAATTCCTTTTTATTATTTCCCCGTGCAACGCAGACGATTTTTGAAAAGACAGCTGCGTCGAAAAAAAATAGCAATAAAAATAAAAGAGAGGTCTTAATAAATAAATATCTCGTAATTACTGTTGCCATCCAGAAAAATCTAGAAATATCGTGATTGTTCTACTGATAATTAAAAAGCTTATAAAAGCCGAGGTGAAACACCTCATCTCAGTCTGGTACATTAGAAATCAGCGCTTGCATGACGAACTTAAAATTGAATATATTAAAGTTATTGTTGCCGTCTGGCACGTAAGTTTTTTGAAGGTCTAGGGGATCTTAACAATCCCACCATGACCATTTATGACTATGATGTCAATGATATTGTCAATGTTAGACGCCCTCCGGCTATCTTAAATGTTAATCTTTACTAATGCCTATTACTTTGTTGTAATGACTTGTACGACAATTCTGTTGCATTATTGTATTTTGTATTTATTAAGTGTTATTTGCATTGTACTCCTCTCCTGTTCTATATTTTTATACATTTAATCGGATTGAGTGCACCTCTGTATTCGCATGTTACCTAACATCATGATTTTTTTTTCTTTACGCATATAATTAGTGTGTCACCAGCTCAGCGGCCTTCTCTTTCTAAACAGGCATTTTCGGTTTTTTCGTGGGATTTTGAATGGCTTTATTTACTTTTAAATTTTACTTTTCATAGGGCAAGTTATTGATAATAGCCCCGCCTTCCTTTTGTTTTTACTTACTTTAATTAGTACCTTTCATATATATAATTATATATTTTAAAAAAAATCTATTATTACTTATTTTTAAGTTATTTTGTACTTGCCAATTTATTAGAATCATACTTATGCATTCGATGAGGGGTAGGGTCCTTTGACCCATGCACCCTGGTTTTCGAACCACTCTCCTCGCCATTCTCATCTCAGTCGTTGTTGTTGCTGTTATACTTGTAGCTGTAAAAAGCGAACTGCTGTTTGTTTACTTAATGCTGTATTGATTGTAGCGATTTCGCTGTGAAATAGAATTATTTTATTTGTTTTGAACTGAGTTTTTGCTAAACGTTTGAGATATTGTGATTGCGAAGATCTGTGAAGAAATATTTCAGCATTTTAATTTATTTCTTGTGGAAAGAATAAATTTTTGTTAACTTTTTACGACTTGTGCATTCAATATATAACGAACCCGTACGCACGTAACAATTTTTGGTTTCAGAAGTGGGGTTTTTTTTAATGCCGATTACACGAGCAATGGAAGAACAATTAAGGAAATTTATGGCAGCCTTTCCTGCATTTAAAGAAGAAATTAAAGCTGGCCAAGATTCCGTGAAAGAGATGATGAAAGCTGTTCAAGAATCTGTTAAAGATGAAATGAATTCTGTTCAAGAAAAGATGGAAAAAGCTGTTAAGGAAGAAATGAAGGCTGTTCAAGAAGAGATGGAGGGATCTGTTAAAGCAGAAATGAAAGTTGGTCAAGAGAAAATAAAAAGGGAAATCACCTGCATAATAGAACACAAATTTGAAGGCACAGAAAACAGAACTGACACTGTTGAAAACAGAGTTGGAGAAATTGAAGAAAGAGTTTCTGCCGTTCAACACCAAATCGAACAACAAATTGAGGACAAAGTTTCTGCAGTCGCGAAAGAAGTTGATACCTTGAAGAAATTCGGGCTAATCTTTGGAATATGGTAACTGGTAGTTTGGCGACTTTTGGCAACATTTTAGTAAGGCGATAAAAATTATTATAATAATAATAATAATATTTTTTTTAATTTAATGTACATGTTTATTTATATTTTAATTAGTGTTTTTTAATTTATTTATATTTTAATTAAATGATAGTCATTTTGTACATTATGCGTTTGTAGCATTTTGCAATCCATTTCAATACAAGTAAACCTGCATGGAAATAAGTTACATATTTGACACTAAGTATTTGCAACCATTTTTAATGTTTGCCTTATAAATTCGCAGGTGACTTTTATAATGGATAATTTAGAGGGAAAAGAAAATTAATGTAAT
>KK121827.1:557008-591301 GCA_000611955.2 Stegodyphus mimosarum
ACAGTTCTAAATAAATAGCCAAATAAATGTGAAATTCGTAACAATATTCTCTAAAACTTTAACGAATTTTTCATTAACAAACTCAAAGATTTCAAAGCCAATGGCAACATTGTACGAAAAAAAAACATTGTTATCGCCAGCGCGTGAGAGCGTGTACCGAAATTTCTAAAGATATGCTCAATTTAAAATTATTTTGCGATATTGCTGTTGAACTGAATTTTATGGTTTAAGTGCGAAGAACATGGTATTTAACAAATAAAGGTAACACACAAAATATTAAATAAACGTCTCTTTGGACATAATTTAAAATCTGAAACATTTCAGATTTTTTTTGTTTTATTTTATACGTGCAAATGTTCATCCTTGGAAAGGTTATATGCAAGCTGAAAATATAAAAGCTTGCATAGTATACATACTTTTTAGCGATCAGGTAATTTCATATATGTCCTTTTTTACCAACTTCAAAGATTCACAAAATTTTCCTGCATATTCGTGCAAATTTTTCTAATTTACGAGAAAAATTATTTATATGTTTCATATATAAATTTGCCCTGTAAAAACAAATTTCTGTGCAAGTTTGTTCCACTACTTTCCGGAAATTTCCCATCGTGATTTTAGCTAATAAGCACTTAGAAACAATTTCGCACCTAATCTTCGTCATGATTAGGCACTTTTGTTCCATAAAAATTCTAGCATAAGCGTAATTCGGCTAGCAGATTGTTGAAAAAAATGTTGAGTTAAAAAAAAAAAAAAAAAGAATCTTTACTTCGTGAAAACAAAATGGCGTCCAAAAAAAAACTGGCAGGTTGCTGTAGCAGGGTTGCTCGCGAAATTTTCGCCAAAAAACCTCCAAGTTACCATAATCCGAAGATTCACCGAAATTCGTAGCGACAGCAGGAAGCAATTCGGATACTTTTAAATTTCTAGCCATGCCTGCGCATCCCTCTCTGAAGCTATCGACATATGATGGGAAGACCTCCTGGCAAGTGTGTAAGACACAATTTTCTATAGTGGCAGAAGCTAATGGATGGGATTCCCAAGCTAAGGCCTGTCATCTTGCCGCTTTTCTGAGAGCAGACGCAGCGGATATCCTTCAGACTCTTCCCGAAAACAAAAGGCTAGATTTCGAAGCTCTGTCCGGCGCACTGGAGCTGCGTTTTGGAGAGAAGTGTTTAAAAGATTATAGCAGGCTTCAGTTAAAATCCCGTCAACAGAAGCCTACGGAAACACTCCAGGAGCTCGCCACGGATGTTGAAAGGCTGTCCCACCTCGCCGTTTCAGAGTGCCCGACGGAAACAAGAGAAATCTTGTTCCTGCAATACTTCATCGACGGCATCCGGGATCCTGAAATACAGAAAACACTGCGAATGGCTGATGTGAAGGACCTAAAAAGTGCTCTGGTGTACGCCATGAAATTCGACGCAGCACAGCAAGCCACTCGTAGAGACCGCCACCCAATCAGAGCTGCTCACATACAAGAACCAGTGGATCCAATGACTGCTCGCCTAGACGATTTAACCAGAAAGGTGAATGCTTTGACACGGAATACTGGTGACAAGAAACCATTCGTAAAGTGCTGGAACTGCGGTGCTGAAGAGTACATTCGAAGAAACTGCGGAACACCCCAGGGCACGGATGTTAAGACCGCGCCTATCAAGAAGGAGGAAAACTAATTCGTGGCCATCTCGCGGGGCGGAGGTTGCCAGATAATGAAAAGCTCCAGTTTAAAGCGCTTCAGATTTCTGCAGTGAGTGGCGACAATAACGGAATTTTCATCATGGGACAAATCAATGGAATTCCTTGTAACATGACGATCGACACGGGAGCCAATGTTACCATCATTCGAAAAGATTTGGCTCAACAACTCGAAGGTAAACTTATCTGGACGCCGCCCTGCGTTACCCTCCAGACTGTGTCCGGCGAGAAGATCAATATAGAAGTTAAACGTTAACATCACCTTTGGAAGTGCCGCTTATCATCACACAGCATATGTAGCAGAAATTAAAGACCCTTGCGTACTCGGATTGGACTTTTTAATTAAATACAATTTTTCCTTGGACTTTCAAAATAACGAACTGCATTCTGCTTCTGAGGACATAACTTTATTCGGGATTAATGATGAAGAAGTGAAATCTATCCACAAAATCATAGCTCAGACGACATCATAATACTGGCAAGAACAGAAATTTTACCTCCTGGATCCATAGCCGAAAATAGAAATTTTCGCTACGGCATGATGGAATGTCTCAAGAACTGTAATAGCCCTAAAGGAGTATTAATAGCCTCAGCACTCGTCGACCTATCGGGGACCGTTATCCCGGTGAGAGTTGCCAATGTAACTGATAAGGCGAGAGTTATTAAGAAAGGTGAAGTGGTTGCAGAATGTACTCCAGTAACCAGCGTTGAAAGAAAAAGTAACATCTCAAAAACCGTGTCTTCAGACAACATTATATCGGAGTTATTGCAGAATGCGCAATTAAACGATGAGGAAAAGAATGCTGCCGAGCGTGTCATTAAAGATCTTCAAGATGTTTTCTCCCGCTCGTCTTCTGACGTGGGCCGAACCAGTTTAACTCAGCATAGAATCGATACTGGTGACCATCCACCAATCAAGCAACATCCAAGACGTCTGCCGATTTCGAAACAGGAAGAGGTGCGAACACTTTTAAAGGACATGCAAGAAAGCAATGTCATCGAGCCTTCAGCAAGTCCCTGGGCATCTCCCATCGTCCTGGTGAAGAAGAAAGACGAGTGAACTAGATTTTGCGTTCATTATTGCCGGTTGAACGAGGTTACGAAGAAAGACAGTTACCCTCTTCCTAGAATTGACGACATTCTGGATACTCTTTCTGGGAGCAAGTGGTTCTCGACACTTGATTTAAAGAGTGGATATTGGCAGGTAGAAATACATCCTGATGACAGAGAAAAGACGGCATTTACTACAGGACAAGGACTTTGGCAGTTCAAGGTGATGCCGTTTGGACTATGTAATGCGCCGACTACATTCGAACGTCTAATGGAGACTGTTTTAAAAGGTCTTTCATACGAAGCCTGTCTGATATACCTGGATGACATCATCATCGTCGGGAAGAGTTTCGAAGAACATTTGGAAAATCTTAGAAAGGTGCTTCAGAAACTGAAAGAAGCCAATCTGAAGTTGAGTCCCGTTAAATGCAAATTATTCAGACAGGAAGTGGCTTACCTCGGACATCTCATCTCTGCTGAAGGTGTGCGCACGGATTCTGAAAAAGTGTCAGCTGTTAAAGACTGGAGACGTCCTGAAAATGTCCACCAGCTGAGAAGCTTTCTGGGGCTTTGCACCTACTATAGGAGATTCTTGAAGGATTTTTCATCCATTGCGAGACCCCTTCACAAGGTGACAGAGAGTAAGCAAAAGTTCGTGTGGACAAAAGAATATGAGGATGCATTTATGAATCTGAAGGAAGCCTTAACATCTGCTCCAATCCTGACGTATCCTCATCTCGACAGACTATTTATTCTCGACACGGATGCGAGTAATGAAAGTGTCGGCGCTGTTCTGTCCCAAGAAATAGAGGGCCAAGAACGTGTAGTGGCTTACTGGAGCAAGTGCTTATCTAAACCGGAGAGGAATTACTGTGTCACCAGGAAAGAATTGCTCGCCATAGTCAAAGCCGTAGAACATTTCCATCATTATCTATACGGCAGAAAATTCCTGCTCCGCACAGATCATGCATCATTGCCCTGGCTTTTAAATTTCAAGAATCCTGAGGGTCAGATAGCCAGGTGGATACAAAGACTCCAGGAATACGACATCACTATCCGTCATCGCAAGGGACAGTCGCACGGAAACGCTGACGCCTTGTATAGAAGACCTTGCCCAGAAAACTGCCGATATTGTTCCAGGGTCGAAGCGAAATACCAACTGGTTAATTCAGTCGCACGGCAAATTACATCATCAACATCGGCTGATCCAGAACCATGGAGTGACAAGGAAATCAGGAAAGACCAGATGGAAGACCGTGATATTAAACACATAATTGAGTTAATGGAGACCTCAAACAGAAAACCTACCTGGCAGGACATTTCGAGCTACAGTCCCACGACAAAACAATATTAGGCTCTCTGGGACTCACTCCATATTCGAAACCGAGTCTTGTACCGAAAATTTGAATCGGATGATAGAAAGGCATTCCGATGGCAGCTGGTACTCCCAAGATCCCGGATCCCGGACGTCCTTAAAGAATTACATAGCAGCCCTGCAGGAGGTCACTTCGGAATAATGAAGACCTTGCAGAGAGTTCGGGAGCTTTTCTATAGGAATAATGCAAAGGATGACGTGCAAAAGTGGTGCCGATCCTGTGCAAGTCGGAAAGGACCGAAGAAACGTAGCCGGGGAAAGCTGCAACGTTACAATATAGTAGCACCTTTTGAACGTATCGCCTTAGACATCTTAGGACCTCTGCCACGAACTGCTGATGGCAACAAATACATCCTCGTTGTCATCGATTACTTCACCAAATGGCCTGAAGCGTATCCTATTCCTGATCAAGAGGCTGTTACAGTAGCAGAGATGATGATACAGCACTGGATTTCCAGGTTCGGAGTTCCTCTTCAGTTACATTCCGATCAGGGAAGGAATTTTACCTCGGCTGTAGTCAAGGAACTTTGCAAGCTACTCGGCATTTACAAAACTCAAACGACGCCTTTACATCCCCAGTCGGACGGAGAGTCCCCAGAGAGGTTTAATCGAACCATCCTCAATAACCTCTCATTAGTGGTTTCTAGATACCAACAGGACTGGGACAAGAAGTTGCCACTATTTTTACTGGCTTACCGCAGGCTGTCCACGAGACTACCGGCTATTCTCCATTTCGGATGCTCTTCGGTCGTGACCTTCGTCTGCCATGTGATCTTTTGTTTGTGATCCCTCCGGATCCGCCTTCATCGCCTGAGGAATACATTCAAGATCTCCAGGCCCGGTTTGAAGTGATGCACAACTTTGCACGAGAGCGAGTCAACTTGGCGACGGAGAAGATGAAGACCCGCTACGACACGAAAGCTACTCGTTTCAACGAAGGAGACAAGGTGTGGTTATGGAATCCGACTCGTAGAAAAGGACTTTCTTCGAAATTACACTCACTTTGAGAATGTCCTTACACAGTCCTAAACAGGCTAAACGACGTCGTGGTTCGGATACGTAAGTCATCGAACTCTAAACCTAAAGTCGACAGGTTAGTTCATTACTATGGCCATAGTACGTAGTGTATATAGTTGTAAATCTCGTAATAATGTAAATAGTATTATCAGGACTGAGTATTCTGTGCATAGTTTTAGAAAACATGGTGAAGTACTTACAAGGGTTCTTCTTCTCAAGTCCTGAACTGGAACAGGGAGCGGAAAATACGCTATATTCTGGTGTAGATACTGTATTGGCGAATAACTGCACTTGAAAGGGATTTGAAATCCTCTTTTATTAAATCACTATTATTTACACACTTCCCAACTCGGGAGAGATACAGAAAGTAAAAGAAGGCCTTAGTTGTAAGTTTGGCTTGTTGTAATAAAACTCATAATTAAAATTAAAAAACCAGAAAAAATACAAAAAATGGCAGTAAATGGCAATTTAGCTTACGTTGAGCTTTTTGTGGACTTGTCAAGGGAAAAGCACTTTAGCTCGTACATAGGTAAACTCTAATACGCGGTTGGTCAAACGACAATAATTGAGACAAAAACGAAAAAATTTTAACGGATAAAAAATGATAATAATGTATATATAATACCGTAGGTTTCAATTCTTATCGTTTATATATATATTCTGATGTATTAGATCTGGTTCATGTAAATTCTTGTGCATTCCTTTAACAAATATTTAAACAAATCTATCTGTTTTTCAGAGGCACATTACTAGCTATTACACGAATCATACCTTTCCAATTTCTAACTTCAATTCTCGTGTGGGAAAAAACAGTGGTGTTTCTGACACCTCACTCGTGTTTGGAAAAATTTAAAGAAATCTGCATATTTACAAATATGGTTTTATTCTTTTAAATCCCATGACTAATTAAGACGTTTCTTGTTTGAGATAAATTTTATCTGTTATCTGAAATTATTGGCGATTGAGTAATTCTACTACATAAAATTAATATATAATTTACAATTACTTCTGAAAATGTTATAGATGTAAAAATCAAAATAAGCGTTTCTATCGATTTATTACATTTTCGTTCCTCGATCGAAAAATTGACAGAAATCTGCTTGCATGTCTCCCTTCCATTACATGCTATCACCGCATAATTTATTATTCATAGATGTGCATAAATCCGTTTTGAGTATTACCTTCCAAGTGCTAAAACCAGAGAACAGTGCCATTTTCATCCACAAACCAACGTTCATTATAAGTTTTAGGTGTATTGTAATTTATTTCTCGAATTATTATGCTACTAACCATTTTTATTTGTCTGATAATGGTGTTTCCGTGCAGTATTCAGAGTAATGGTGACGCGCGTTACGGATTGACAGAGACATCATTAACAAGTAGAGTTTCACAGAAACGGTTATTTTTTTTTTAAATAAGGCACAGTTGATGTGACAATGAAAGCTCCTACTATATTGTTTATTTTTAAAATATTCGCATACTATGGAAATTGTTTGTACTAACTATTACTATTGCTGTACTAACTATTGAAAACCACTAGTGTTTCTCGTAAGTTTTTTTTACTTACGTTTATCATATATTCGTGAAGAAATTAAAAAAAAATGTTAGCGAAGCATTGTAGAGTTCCACCCTTTTATCTGATAACTAAATATGTAGAAACCTCGTGAAGAGCCAAGTGAATAACCGTTTTAGTTCAGGAACAGAGACATAAACTCAAGACGATACCCTTTATTGCTCAAAATAAGAATTAAACTGTTGGCCTATTTCTCAGAGCGTACAGTAAAGCCTCCACTTGGTCTCGAACTCAAAATAATAAGACTTAACTAATTTTCAACTAAAACGATATAGCTGAAGCTATCAAAAAAATTCCAAGTTGTTGACCCCTAAGTATCGAATAAGCTAGCGAAGCTATCAAGCGTCTGCAATACGGCCGAGCGTAGTAGCAGCTTAGAAAGTCGTAGCCAAAAGGCAAACGCGCGCTAATCAGAAACTCTGAGGCTCTCTCTCTCAAAGTCAGTGGAACTTCGACTTAAATACTACTATTACTCATTTGCATTAAAGGCATTTTTAAAAACACATGCTGGGTAGGAAATTGTAAGCTGACATTAAGAGCGACGGGAAGGTAACTTAAACTAAAGATAACTGTTAAAAACTTAGGATAAACCTTACAGCATATTAAAAAATGATATAATGTCTTAAACAGAGAATGGCTGGCTGACAGAAACGCGCAAATTCGAAGGCGTTAAACGTACCGAAATTCAAATTTTAAAATGTGGAGAAATAGCAGAATGTTTTTTGTTATGATGGACAATAATATTAACGCAAAACTGCCTAATTTCTGAAACGAGAAGTACTGACCAACGCAGTTCTGCTTTGCTAGAAAATTTCTTAGCCAAGCATAGCAGAATCTCAGTGAGCTTCTCTTTTATGTATATAATCTGTAGCAAATAAAAACCCAAAACGTTGCGTATAATGAAGCTGAATGATTAGCAATAGCGTCGCAACTTCAATTCCATAATTCAGAGGACCTAGAACATGATCGAAGACAGTTTGAGGTTCACTATGTAGGAAACGGAGCAGATAGTGGAATCTACTAATGTACAACAGAACTATTGGAGGTTTCTCATCATTTTAACATTTGATTCATTTGAGTATGTTTAATGGTTTTTAAGTGATATGTTTTTGTTGTATAGATATTATTCTGCTTCATAACCATGTGCCACTGACATGCATAAAGATAAATACAATCATTTACTGAACACGTTTTCATTCCTGTGATTTAGAATTCAAGTTTTTTTCGCTTCAGTTAAATCTGATAGATTATATATCTATCTATAGTAGAGAGTTAACCCAAAGGTGCATTATGTCAGAAGGGCTATTAGTTTTGAAACTGTATTTTGGGTCCAATCATAAAGGTGTTGAATCACTCTTCAAATTGTTGCCACCAACTATTATTACCCAGTATTCTATTTAAAGAAATTAAATGACTAAGGATCTGCATGTATATATGCAGGTTTCTCGCACTGGGAGAAATCAATGGTACCTAGAACCATCAAATTTTGAATAACGTAGTCCTCCATCCGAACATCAGCACTAGATGTCTGAATTTTGTATTTCTAATTTATTTTATTATCTATTCCTGTGACAAATATTTTATTTAGTATAATTAAAACATCTTCGAGCTAATAATTAAGACAATAAAGTATGACAAACACCAGTTTATGAATGATATAACACACACACAAGAATAAACGTGAGAGAGTTTTGTAAGCTTGTAAGTTTAAGTACTTTCGAAAATTCATTTTGTCACATGATCTGTAAAAAAGAATATTAATATTTGGGTGAAATATACATCACGTGACGTAGTGCTCTGTTTGAAGAAGAACTCACGTCAGTCAGTTGCATTTCATATTATGTAAATCTTAAATGAATTTTTTTACTCTACGATCTCAAAGCGAGCAGTGGCAACACTGCACGGAATTAGACATTTTTTGTCTCCAGCGTGCGAGAGTGTCTATCGGAAATTCTAAAATTATGCTGTGTTAAATTATTTGTAATTCAGATGCTCTTAAAATGACTCTCGAAACGTGTACGTAAATAAAAAAAAACTCCGCTTTGACGGTAATATAAAATCTGAAAGCTTTCAATTTTTTTTATTTATTTTGAACCTATTTAAAATAAATTATCGATAAGATAAAAATAGTTAATTTATCGCGAAAATATCATTTAATGGAATTGAAACAGATTAGAGTAACGAATGCAAACATTATGCTTTAATACTTTTTCTTAAATTTAGAATTTACGAAAGAAATGAGGATGTTAGAAACTTTATAAATTTTTAAATACGGTTTGAGAATAAACTTTGTCATATTTTGAGCATATGGTAAATGGTTGCATAAAAATATTGCACTGAATTTCTTTATTTGCTTTGAGTGAATAAAAGTAACTATTTTCTCCTACTGTACAATTGCGATCACGATCCTATTTTATTTTTCCTCCACACTCGCATTTCTTAGTTTTTGCAGCTCTGAATCTGACGTAAACAATCATGCTGTGTAACTACATCAATTAAAAATGACTGATATTTACATACATAAACATTGTGTCCATGTTTAGGTTTAGAACAAAAGTGCAGACAGGAAATGATTGCTAATATTTTTATCTAGACTTTCATTTAGGCACTGTCGCGAAATCTGACATGAAGGCTTGTAAGATATCCCGCCTTTGAATTAATTTTTTTCCTACATGCTGTTGGATAAAAGCAATTGATGAAGACAAATTTCTTAACCTAGTGCTTTAGAATTCTGCTTGCCTTCTACAGCAGCGCTATTGAATTTGATTGACGGTTTAACTGCAAAATCAATTTTTAATTTTGATAATTTTAATCTAGTTATTGTAATTAACAAATTTGATTTTTGCAGTTCGATAGGGATTAAAACATGTTACAGAAAAATTGTCTGAGAAAATGCTTTTTTGAACAGCCTCTCATAGATTCATGTTTGTAGTTTCAAGATTTGAATTAGATGAATAAACGCGAAGTTTTGCCTTCTTGTATATTGTAAAAAAATTATAAACGATGTACTGAATTCGAAACTGTTTTCTTCGGTTTCAAATAAGAGTCATGACTATTGTGAGAAACGGTTTTCGGAACGGTATTTGTTAAATATCATGTTCTTCGCCCTTAAACCATAAAATTCAGTTCGAGAGCAATATCGCAAAATAATTTTAAAATGAGCACACCTTTAGAATTTCCGATATACAGTCTCACGCGCTGTAGATAAAGATGTTTTTTTCTGTACAACGTTGCCATTGCTGGCTGTGAAATCCTTAAGTCTGTTAATCAAAAATTCGTTAAAGTTTTACAAAATATGAAATCGATAATAAAACAAATTGTAAATTGCAAATTTTGGCTTCCAGATGTCCATATTCGGTGGAGGATTACGTTATTCGAAACTGAGTGACTCTAGGTACCATTGTTTTACTACAATGCGAGAAACATACATACATTTATGCAGATTTTTCATTATTTAATTTCTTTAAATATAATACAGGGCGATAATATTGGGTGGCAACAATTTGCAAAGTGAAACAATGCTTATACTGAATCAACGCAAAATTCCAAAACGAAATTAATAGTCCTTCTGGGGAAATTGACCCTTTGGACTAATAATGTGACTATAGTGATATTCCTGGATATGAACAAAATGTTCTTCAGTTTTAAGAAATGACTTTACTGTGGCCTTACCAGATTTGCCATTGCCTTTATATTTCACATTATGATCGAACGTGTAGCGATGGTTTGGTTAACCCAGTAATTAAGTCACGTATTTATTTGTTTTTATATAGATTAACATTCACACTATTTTAGATTTCAAGTTTCATTTCTGGGGAAAATATATTCATTTCATTGCTGAATTAATGTTAACCTACACATTATTTAATATTAACTAGATATAATAAAAACTATTTCAGTAGTGAATGAAATTATGAACTAAAGTTTCACTTAATGATAGCTTATGATGCAGTCTTCAGGCTAGTGGAACGAAAGATAATTAGTGATCATTAACTAAATTGATGAAAGATTATCTCTCCTAATATTAAATAGGTGGTTGTTAGATTTTTAACTAAACATGTATATCATGTATCTACTTCACTCTTTTTTTTTCTCTGTTCAGTTTTTAAATATCTATCTTTTACTGAAAGTTCTCAGCTTGTACTTGCTTAATTTAGATTACACTGAAATCCCTTTACTATTAAGTGTGATTTCGTTTACCTTACGCGCATGGTTACTATATTTTAACACTCCGAAGATGTAATTTTTAACGCCCTAAAATGGCATTTTTCTACAAACTAATCTACTGTCACTGGCAAACATGTTTTCCAAATTATAAGCCATTTTGTCAAAATGCCAACGCGAAAGAAGAACGTCAGTAAAAAAAGGCGGGGAAGGTTTTAAGATTAATAAAAGGAAAAATAATCCAGACAGTAGTAACATCTTGATAATCAAAAATATTTTTGTCAAGTTATTTTCCATGAAGTAGTCGATTTTTTTTTATTTTTCAAGCATTCAAGGTAACGCCAGTCCAACTTACGTTCTTCGGTAGCATATACATTAATCTCAACTAATTTAAGATCTTGTTAAAGTTTTGCTGATCATAACAATTGTTAAGCAACGAAGTTGACAGATCCACTGCATTAAGAATATTAGGTACATTAAGCACATATTAAATAATTAATTTCCCTGAAATTCAATAGCATTGTTTTAATCCTAAGTGTTTTAAGAATGTATTTTGATATTATAATTTGTATTATCTGAGCTTACGGATGAATCTCATTCGATATTGGAGACTGTTTCTTCTGTAATTTAAATAAAAATAAAACTATGAAAAATCTGAAAACTAAGTGACAAAGAAAAGGTAAAAGATGACCTAGAATAATATTTACCTGATGTTTCTATGAGCTTCTATTCTTCTCTAAGTTACGGTTTACATAGCATGGTGTATAAGGGAACTCGTCATATACGTTTTAACAGTTATTTTAATTTAGCTTACCTTTTCTATCTTATCTCGCTTCAACTTACAACTCCCTACTAGAGTGAGTTTTTAGAAACGCGTTGAGTGCAAATGAGAATTAGATAGTATTAAAGGAAAGTACAATTGACTTCGAGAGAGTCAGGAATCCTGAGTAGCGCGCATTTGCCTTTGGGCTACGTCTCTTTAAGCTGTTGTTACACTCGGCAGTGTTTTTACGTGCCTTTTGATAGTTCACCGGCTATTTCAAGATTATGAGCCAACTATATTAGAACTGTGTTAGCTTCGGCTAAATCTCTTAGTCATTAGTTAGTCCTTATTTCTTACTTTTAAGCCCAAATGGAGGCTTTGCAGTCAGCCCGAAGAAAGGGGTCGGCTGTTAATCAAATTTGAGTGAATAAAGTATAATTTACCCCATCTTGAGTTTACGATCTCTGTTCTTTGAACTAAACGATAATTCGCTGAACAGTTCTCTAGGTTCCTCGATACTTCTTGTAACAGAATAAAATGGAGGAACTCTACATCATGTTGTATAAAGCGGATAAAACTACATAACTCAGAGATAAATTAATAAGGGCTTTGCACTATTTTTATATACGTGAGTAATTTTCAGGCAAAATTAGATTGCTGCTTTATTTTAGTATGCAGAAATGTGTTTTTTATGTACAGTTCTCAAATTGAATTAAGTAGTTCAAGATAATTACTAACCTTTTAGGCAGAAAATGGCATAAAACTTCTAGAAAACGATTTAATATAAAACGATATGGTTAGAAAAGTAGCTAATAATAAATCATTGAAAAAGACAGTTGAAATTGGACTAATATAAATAAATTAGTAAACTGCACTATATGAATAATAAAAGTGCTTTACAAATTGATATTTCTACATTTCAAAATTTTTGGGACTTTCTTTTACATTAAAATATTTCAATAAAAGTAGTGTCAGTTAGTTATTAAAAGATGTAAGAGAACAATGATGTGATTTCAGTCTAAATTTTAAGGAAAAAAGTTGATATATTTAGAGGAAAACGTCACATGATGGATATATTATCAAACAAAGAAATTTGTTAATTTAGTTTTATATGTGTATATAATAAAATTTCTGGAGTGATCATTTTCCAAACTGAGCATTTTTTCTAAGAATGTAGTTGAATAATGATCACTGGGAGTATATTGGAATAAATACTGGAATACTCACTGGAATAAATATTCTGTGGAGTCGTAGTTTAGTGAATTTTTGTATGTTTATATTTAGACTTCAGATGACTCCTAAAGTGGCATGCAATTATTCTTGTCCCCAAGATACTTCTAAATTTAGAAAACTTGGAATAATTAAAATAAATTGCAGAAAATTATCCATGAACTGGAATTCCGCTGAAAGTGAGCTAATAACCTTAATAAGACTGAAATAACCTTAATAAGACTGAAATATTGAACGCTAAATACGATTATTTATTATTATTATTATTATTATTATTATTAGCAGTAGTACCATTTGAAATGCCTTACAAATATTGCCCCGTGTAAGTTTATCGAATAGGAATCACTTTGTTTAATCCCACCAATCTATGTACATAGACAAAGGTACTAATGTGTTGGGTCCAAAAACTTGATAGAGGTTTCAATGAATAAACACAAATTAAGGTCCTATAACACATTTTTAATATTTTTTAAAAATCATGTATATCCGTATGTGGGGGATAATTTTTTCATTCATGATATATTTTTCCCAATGGCGGTCTCTCACCCGATTTCGGCTTGGCAACTACTAAAGCCAGAAGTGGCGGTCATTTTATTATGGAGGCACTTAATAGGTGGGCCACCTTTGCGTGTTATGAAGGGACAGTCATTTACAACCATTCCTTCTCCGGGATTCGAAGCTGGGATCTGTGGTAGCGCAGTCGAATCCCCTAAGCACTATACCGTCTTTGTAGCTCATCCATTATAATACATAGGCAAACGTTAGGGCAGGCGTACTTGTTCGTAACAGACTAAATGCACACAGGTTAATAAAATTTATTTTTATCAAAAGAAACACTTGAAAATTCTCGGAATTTTCCACAAAAATTCTCGTACGAGTGTTCTCAGTATCACAGAATACAATCACTAGTTACACTTCAAACTACTAATAAAATCAAACACAACGCAATGCTAAGCGCATCTAAAGAGAAAGCCAATCTGGAGGTATCTCAGTTCACGTCGAAATAACAACTGGCAACAGCAATAATTATTACGGTAATACAAAGACCAGACCAAAATGAAGCCAAATGACCGCCAAGTTTGCCGACTTTTGGCAAATTTCTGGCCACATTTGGGGACAAAATAAGTCTCCAAAACCGTTCTTGCTTGGCGATGTCTCACCAAATTACTGACATACATATTTACTCAATGTTAAATGCGCTTGCCCCTGTATTCTTACTTTTCTGGCATAGCTTGCCTCTTTTAGATGTTTCTTACGTTACATTACACAGAAAAATACAGCAATTTCATATATAATTGCACTACAAATCATCTATCTGTATACAAAATTCGTAATAAAATATTTTCTTTTATCATAGTTTTAATATTGGGAATTCAGCCATGCCTTTGAAAGTTATATTGAAAATTCAGTAATCACTGCACACATGTGAGGAAACCTGGAACTTCTTAGACTGAGTTTTGTTTCAGTACAGGTTGTCAGGAGAATTACTGCCCCGTCTTAGTACATAACACAATAGTAATTCAGAAGAGAGTTTAAGCAAACCGTTTTTTTAACCTTAGAACTAAAGACAAATGTATCGTGCTTTAATAGTCACCACTACCTTTGCAGAATGTAAACTAACACAAATGTTAAGGCAAAGTTCAATTAAATAACACTTGAATTTACAAAAGGTACTTTTTATCAAGCTATACTGTATTTCTCCCGCCTTCTTAGCATGCCTTCGCCGTGTAGTGGTCAGAAAACTTGGCGGGTATTCCAGAGGTTCGTGGTTCGAGTTCCGACAAGGTCATTGCTCATTTTTCATCTCTCCTGCTTTTAAATAACCTAATATCTCTACAAAGCTAAGTATAAGGATTCCAGATGCGAGTGTAACATTGCTAGCAAAATGCTAGAGCCGTTTTAAGCAATTCCAAGGAATGGGTGAGAAATATCGTTTCTGCCAAGAGGTTTCTAGCTTCAAGAACTCTGTTTATGTACTCTTTGACTAATTTGCATCTCGATATGGTGGTAGCCGACGAAATAGAAATGACGGTACAGTTAAAATAATGTACCAATTAACTTAAAACCGTAAAGATGAGCTAATAATATTTTTGTTTTAATATACCTCTATTTGTCAGTAATGTAATGCCTTAAGAAGCTGAAAACACATTGTTGATATTACTCGAATACCATAGGAATTCCTACAAGAATCTTTCAGAATTACAAATTTACAAATAACCTATTTGGAATTTTTGTATCATTGATAAGTAGTGAGTTATGAAAAATTACATTAATTCTTATCAAGAAATTTTACACCAGTTTTAATGTGAATTTTTTTTTTGAACACATACAGTCTCCCCGTGCACCACAGATGTACAAGACTTAATGCCAATTTGAAAACAGAAAGAATAGAATGCTAATGAATACAGGAAAAAAAATGTTTTATCAGCAAACAAAAGATACTTTTTTTGCTCTCTCTTTATTGTATTTCAAAACAAACATCGCAAGTTAAAAAAAAGAGAGAAAATAACAAAGCGTTTTTTCCTCCTCCGACTGAAACACTTTTGATCCTTCCTTTTTTTTTTTTTTTTTTTTTTTTTTTTTTTACGACAAAAAAATTGTTTTTCATCTTCTCGTAAATTACCAAATTATGTCTTGATTCATAAATTTTAAGTATTGTTTAACAACTTTCAAATTTTAAAGAATGCTACTAAGCGGGCGGAAATTTTGAATGGTTTGCTTTGTTTTTCTCCTTCTTTTTCAAAATAATTCCTAATGAGCAAAAGCTATTCGCAAACTGTTTTCTTATTCAATAATTTAATGTTGTCCGCCTTTTTTCTCTCATAGTTCGATTCAGTCATGAAAGATAAACGGAAAGCATGCTTGTAATGAAATGGTTATAAAGTAGACATTTTTCCTGAAGTGAAAATTTGAGTGTGCTTTTAGAATCATGATTCAGCTTTTTAACGTTTTTGAAAGTGTTTTACCTGAAAATTTCCTTTAATGAACTTTGAGTTGAAAAGAAAGAAATATTGAAAACTGCGAAGAAAAATGCAAATATAAAGTGCTTTCTCCCTCCTTTCTGCATGCCTTCGTAGTGTAACGGTTAGCCCACTCGACGCGTATTCGAGAAGTTCGAGGTGAGAATCCCGGTGAGGGCACTACACATTTTTCATGTCTACTGCTTCAAAAAGAAAAACCCAGTAATTCTACAGTGGCACCCGAACTAAAAGGTGGTGGATGATGATTCTTTACCACCAGGATTCGGCGATTGGGTCCCCTAATCTCTCAATTGCTCTTTAGAAGGGGATGTATATAAAGTATTTTCTCCCACCTTTCTGCATGCCTTCGTGTTGTAACGGTTAGCACACTCGAGTAGGACACACTTCAGTAGGTTCGAGTCCTGGGGAGGGCATTGCATATTTTTCATATTTCCTTCGTCAAAAACAAACCTAATGACTCTACAGAGCTTGTTCAATATTATGTAGCATTGAGTAAAATTTTAGAAATAAATTTATAAATCATACCAAATGTCATTCATTATGTATTAAATATTTTGTAATATACAACTAATCAGGATGTTTAGAATTGATATAAATAATTATAGCAAAGTATCCGAGAATTCATCAGCATGACTTCATAGAGAATTGTCTAGTGAAGCGGTTCTTAACCGGTGGTACGTGTACTATTGGTAATGCGCAAGAGCAAAATACGTGGTACGCAAAGAAAGAGAGTATTTTAAACTATTAAATTCAAAAATCTCGTGAAAAAGAAAGAACACTTGCTAGAAATTTCCTATGATTGAACTCTAACTGAAGATTTAAAAAATGACACTTGTTAAATTTTGGCTGAACCGAAAAAAAAAATTGAAAGGCATTTTAAATAAAGCTATTAAATTTTTATCACCTTTTCGGCAGAATCTATTTGTGCGAACAAGGATTTTCTTCCAAGTTATATTTGAAAAATAAATACAGAAAAATTTAAAAGTGGATCCTAATTTACAGTTAAAGCGAAGCGAAATCAGAACAGACTTCAGGAAATTTATCCCCTTAAAAAGGCACAAATTTCATTCTAAATTTTAGAATTAAAGTATTTTAACTTCAATTTTGATAATTAAAATGGTAACCAATTTTCTATCTAATATTTTTATGTTTCATCTAATATTTTTATGTGTGAATATTTAATACGAATAGCCAATAGGTTGTGCAAATAGCAAAATATTTTTTTAATATTTTTACTGAGAAATTGAAAAATAATCACTATAAAATATAATGGTGGTACTAAGGTTTTTCAATTTTTGTTTAGATGGTACGCGTTACTCAAAAGTTTGAGAACCGCTGGTCTAGTGCAAGCACGTTCTAAGATGTTTCTGGAGTCATTAGTTTTTTTTTTATTTTTGAAATAGGAGATGTGAAAAGTGTCCATCGGCCACAACCGGATCTCGAACATGGACCTCTTGAATATGCGTCGAGTGTGCTACCGTTGTACCACGAAGTCAATGTACAGTCATTAGGTTTTCTGAAGGAGATACGAGAAATGATAACTGCTGTTGCCGGGACTCGAGAATCCTAGACCTTTCAGAAAAGCTCCAAGTGTGCTATTGGTACACCACGAAGGCATGCGGAAAGAATGGAGAAAATATCCTCTATGTACAACATATATATTAATGGATTTTAATAACCTGAGCACCCAACTAGGTTATTATTCAATAGTCGAATCCGGAACAAAATACCAGTGAATACCAGAACCGTATTTTTCCTGCAGAAGATAGTACTCATTTACATTATAAAGGTGGATACAGTTATTTCATATAAAACAATGAACAATCAGTGCATTAAAACCCAGTGCGATACCGTGTGAGAAACCATGTATATCCTAAAAAATTGAAGATGAAATTTTAGCTTACCTGGCACTGGTATTCACCTTCGTCATCTAGCTGTACACCTTTTAAACGCAAATTATAAACTCCTCTTCTTTCATCGACGATCATACTGTATCGTGGATAGCCAGGAATATCAGGATCAAAGCCTAAAACGAAAAGAAATTGATTATGTTTGTTGATCCGGGTAGTTTTCTTCATTACGTTTTGCAGTTTTTTCTCTTAAAATAATTGGTTAAATTTTATGTGATTGCTAGGTTTTATTTTTCAGATTAGAAATAGAAATAAAATATTTATTTAAAAACCTTCAATTTTATGCAGTATTTCCGACCACTTCTAATCTAGTAATACTATGCTTTGGTGGATTTTCCGAGGAATAAACCCAAAATGCACATATTTGCAACGCAATGGTAAAAATGATTAAGTAATAACTATTGTATCGAGTATTGTTTCTAAAAGTATAAGATAATTAACTGAATTTTTGAGATATTCTAACACTGCTGTATTTCGATCAGTGAATTTTGTTGTATTGTTGGTTAGCTGCTTGAAGTCCTTCTAATTATAAATGTAATTTTTACTAAAGGAAGAAGTCAATGAAAGCTAATATGCTAAAATTACTTTTAATGTTTTTTGCTCGGTGACTTCGTTTAGAGTAGGAGTGGGAAATCTTTTTTAGAAAGGTCCAAAAATTGTAAAAATTTAGGCACGGCAGGACAAGTAGCAAATATGAAGATAAGAATCGGCAATTTTCTCACAGAAGGGCGGGATAGTTCATGTTTTTACTATGAAGTGACACTTTTACATAAAATTTATGTACATTTTATTAACACTTACAAAAAATGAATAAAAGATTTAAATTTGCATATTTAAAAAGGCTATTATTAAATATATTTAAATTTCTAATGATTTACAATGCAGAGTGTAATTGTTTTTTCTGAGAAAATATTTCATTACACTGGAGTTCGAAATTAGTACTTTGTACCATTGAAGTTGTTTGTCTAATTATCATCTGTTAATAATGATCTGAATTGCGATTCTACATACTTTAGTTTCAAAAACGTCTTTTCGCACTGGTAAGTGCTCTAAAATGCAGATATCCATCCCCCGAGTATATGAATTTAATTGAACGTATTTACCTTCTGAAAGATATTTATGAAACTGAGTTAGATCTTTTTCTTTAAACGTCATTAAATATATCATCATTTTGAAAATCCATTACTTGGAGTTCAAGGTCTGATGAACGCACCTCAGTTTTACAGTCAAATGGGTTTTGGATCTTAGAAATATCTTTTGCACTTACATCAAGATCCACAAAACGTTGATGTAACTGTATAAGTTCAGAAAATACATCCTGCGAGATTATTTTTGGGAATGGGCATTTCGCTAATATTTGAAATTTTTTACAGCATGAAAAATGGTCAAATGTGTTAAATATTACTTGCGTTTCCAATAATGCAGATTTTCGGCGAAATGCCTTTACGAGAGAATGCATTTTACATATGAGTACTGTTATCCCTGTAATTTTAAAATGAATTCGTTGAGATGTCTCATTACGTCTGTGGCAAATGATAATTTTCATAGACACTTATTATTCCATAATAAGGGTTGTTGGCAACATTTTTTCATTTAAAAAAGCATCTATGGGTACTGTCAGTTCAAAGAATCTCAATAACCCCTTTCCATTCATGAATCATTAACAGTTCTATCATAAGGATATTCAGATATAATCTAACTAATATAAACTGTTGACTAACTATAACAACGAGGGTGCCCTCTGGTGAGCAGCCAGAGAAATACTCCAGTAAAAGCCAAGTGACGCACCTGATAGGTTGTATCAGACTCTTGTTCTGTAATTTTCTCAAGTTAAATGTAATGTCCGTGTGTATCGCACGCTGTTAATTAATTATTGTTACACTATAAAAGACTCTTTTATGACCCCATAATACAAATTTATGGCTATTTTTAAATCAGCCAGAGGGAAGGAAGTTTACTTCTGACACAACTGGTTCAATAACACATGACAGATTAAGGTGTTTCCCACAAAAATCTTCCTGGTGAATAATACAATGAATTAACCAGAGGTTTTAAGCATTTAACATTTTCACAAGCTTTAAGCATTTGCCTAACCAATCCTTACCCCGCTCTACACATATTTTTCCGCCATCAGTTGTGACATATTTTAGCTTATTCTATTGGAAATTGTATTCTGTTAGCGGTTTCTAGACTTTCTTGAAGATATGTTCACCTGTGGTTGTTCCACGCGGACTATTTCAGAAACTTATTCTTCAGTCCCCTCAAATTCAGCATTGACCCCTCGAATAAGCTCCAGCATTTGGGTAGTATCAATAATACTTGTCGAATCATCAAGGGCCAACGAAAACCATTTGAAAATGTTTGTATTGTCATTTAACTGACTCTTGATATCGTTCCTGACGTTGTCAAATCTCCTAACAGCTGTTATTGCCGAAAGCCTTCCAGATAGAAACACACACGCCTATTTTTTCCTGGGAAAGCTTCTTTGTCTACCACAAGAAAACAAGATTTAATTAATTCACCATCGGTAAATGTTTTCCCTTTCGTGGCTAATAAATGAACCATTCGTAAACTGACTTTATTGCTTCATTACCTTTTTTTAAAATTTTTACGAAGAATTTGCATTGTGATGAAGCATTCATTCTGTTTTAAAATATCCAATTTTAGGGTTCGTTCATATCATGTGCTTTTGAATACCATGTCGCGTGCTTGGCTCGGTACGACGTACAATGGACTCTTTATACGCAGTTCTTGTATCTTTGCATATTAAACATAAAACTTTGCCATTTAATTCTATTACTAAATAACTGGCATTCTATTTTGCTTTAAATGCACGACATTCGACGTCTACTTTTCTCTTTTTATTTGATTTTGAGAGTGACATGGTAACGGTACGTAATGAACAAAATAAAATAAAAAGAACAAAATATCGCAGATTAACTTGACAGACGATACCAGGCGCACCACTATAAGCAAAACTATCAACGCGCTTGCGCAGTGCGCAATACACAAAAAATCGTTAGTTGGGAGTGTTTTCAAAAATAACGTCAAATGTCAGAATACGACAATAGCGTTAATCGCAGTCATTATTCACAACTTTAATACTCAACTATCGGCCTTTACACAATAGCGCGGAATTTCGTAATTTGATTTATTTTTCATGTAAAAATAATATCATGCCGCGGGATGGATTGAAAATAAATGGAGAGCCAAATTGCAGTCCGTTGTTTGGCGACTCCTGGTTTAAGAGCAATGAGCACGGCAATTGTCCTACAAAAAATCAGCGAATTGCTACATGAACTAACTAATACAATCTCATAACATAAAATGAAACAGTCGTGTTAGCAAAGGTGGTTTCTTATGCATTTTTCTGTCATTTAGCACTATACTGAGTAAATGGTAATTTCATAAAACAAAAGGGCATAAACATCCTTCGATATGCATAGATTCTGCTGTCAAAATAACCTTAAACCAAAGTTGAATTCTGCATCAAATGCTCCTAAAATAATCTTAAGCTAAAGTTGAATTTTCCTGAATATTAAAGATAATGGGACTTTTCATGACTTAAATACCTTTTCAGTTTGAAGAAGGAGGCTTTTTCCTCACGTCTCAAATACGACAAAGTCCAGAGAAGGATGTAAATAACTCTTTATTAACTGTAATATCTTTCATAGATGACATCGACGTTTGTTGCAAAAGCTAATATTTCTGGCTTAGCTCAAAAAGTAACAAGTAATTTAAAATAAAACAGAATTAAATTAGTCTAACGGTATTTATAAGGTTTCTTAATGCGCGGGCAGGCTCTGACTCATAAAAATCGGCGTAAAAGAGCCTAATGGTTAGAAGCGCTCAACGCCACAAATCTAATCCCTAGTAAATCTAAAATAGCAACGGGGTCTTCGTGCAGGCAGAACACGCTCTCCCCTCTTTCTGAATTAACCTTAAGTACTAACTTCTTTATACCTCATTTGAATACACGCGGGTTAATTCATTAACATTCTGGCAAGAAAGCGTGGGTTCAAAAACGAGAGTATTAGGAAAAGTTGCTTCAAAAATAAAATTAACTATTAAATAAATGAAATGAATCCCTACAATTTTATGCTTGCTAAGAATACGACAGGCTATAATGTTTTAATCATTAATGTACTGTATATGTTTCAAGTAGTAAAATTAACAATAAGCATAAATTATTAATATAATTTCATTTTATGATGTACATTTGATAAATATTAACAAAAATCTTTAAAATTCGTAGTTCAAAATATAAAAATAATTGTAATAATGAAATATATATGAACTAAAGAGTAACATATATGTAATCAATTTTGAAAATATTGATTAGACTGCACCTATAAATCGGGAAATAGTTCTTATACAATAAAAGTTTTTAAAGATTTCTTAACATGGAATATACAAAACGGCAGATCATACTTTTGCCCTTTAAATAAGCTATTTATATCAGCATCGTTATCATTAAATATTTCTATGTATAGAAAAAATGGATGTCATAAGTATAAGGTGAAATATTATAACATTCATGGAGTTCATATGCATAACTCTGAAATACGTTTAATATTTCAACATTATGTCTGTGGGCGAAAAAGACAATAATCATTCATAAAAGCACTTCAATAAATAAGTCTTTCTTGCATAACATAATTCACATTCAAAGTTATTTTGTTTATGAAAGAGAAAAAAAATTCTCCATTTTCTTTGAATATATGCAACTTCCAAATCAAAATTAATGATCATCTTTTTTGCTTCGGCCACCAAGTTTCAAAACACCCATAACATTCTTTAAACTCCGAAATGGTTATACTACATAATGGCCAAATCACACTATTAGTCTTCATGTAAAGAGCAGGTTTCCCAAAATATGCACTTTTGGAATTTTTTTGGGGGCAATTTTTCAGTATGTATTTTGGTCTTTAAAACTTTTCTCGCAATTTATGAAACATTTATGATTTGTGGATTTCGCCCATTCCTTAACTTCGTTTTAAAATCTTTTTTGCTCACTGCTTATTTTCAAATGCAAAACAGCAGACGATTTTTAAAACATCTCAGAGCGAACTGAAAGCTTAATTTAAGAGATGCAGGCATTGTAATTAATGATACGCATAATTTAAAAACGAGAATACAAGACAGAAAAGTTTTAAAATATTTTTTTTGTTAAAATCATGTTTCTATGTTGAGTATAATTTCCTAACAACCGCTTTAAAATGTCGATATAATTTTCAATGTCAATTAATCCTTCTAAAATAGTTCATATTCAGCAAACAATAATCAGATTCAGAAAACAAAATTCGGCAGAAATTGCCTTCCACTCTGAATAAGTCCCGTTCTAATGGAACAGAGGAGACAATAATAATACTAGAACTCGCGACAAAAGGAAAGACCGCTGGCTGGAGCTTAAAATGCGCAGTCTGCCCAATATGAGGTCTGATTCACTTATATTGGATTCGCATACGTCTTCTCCCCGAAAAACAGATAACGATTCTTGGAGCCAATCTACAGATATAACTACCAAAGCACTTCCGTTTTTAACACCTTACCGATTAAAAGCTGTTTGTGCTTGCTATTTCCGTCGATTTATGGTTTGCAAAACAAAAATAGAGACAGTAAAAAGATCATCAATCCTTTGAACAAAAGGAAGAAAAAAAGTAATATTTAAACAAAGTAGAAAAGGAGATGGAGATATAATATTTAAATATATATTTCTTTTAATTTGCCTCGGACCGGCAAATTAAGATTCTATCCGCGGGCCGGATACAGTCTTCCGACGGGCCGTAGTTTGCCCATCCCTGATATAGAAGATTCAGAATTGTTCGTTTAGGTTCTAAACAGTGATTGGACAAGAGTTCTTAGAGCATTGCATATCACTGCTGATGAAATAATGATCTTAGTGACGTAGTCACAGTCTTCGAAGTCTTCTGAAATTAAATTTAGGAGTTAAAAGGGCTATTGCCAAATTAAGTTAGTAATTTGTTACTAATTTCCTCTCATATATATATATATATATATATATATGTAATATGATAACTTGGACTAAGCTGCAAGGGATTGACGATGATTCTCTGCATTATAATTTGGAAAGATTTTACGGCATATTTAGAAAATGACTCTCGAAGGAGAGATTTGTAGACGGACGGTGACGAACTGAATGTAATTTTCATTGCTGGAGATGAACTATTATCGAAAATATATTTTTGGTCAGACATGATCATGGGCGCAATACGCACCTCACAACTTTATACATAGTATTACATTTTAGGTAACAACATAGTAACACTACAACAAAGCAAAGGTAGGGAAGTACCGGCTTGACTTCAAGAGAGCTGAGGCTAAAGTGTGCAATTAATGGAGGCTCACCAAGAGGTGGTTTTGGTTTAAATTAGAAAAGTTTCAGCTCTCAAAATTTTGGGTTCACGTTCCGAATAAGCTAAGTCATTAGCGTTACGCAAGGCATACAAGATGGATTGATCTGGAAATGACGCAGTACAGAAACGCTATTACGATTTTTAGAACACAGAGGGAGAATTACGGGTTCATCGCTAGTTTAAATTATAATTTTCATTTACATACTTTTTATCTTACACATATATATATGTAATGTCTTCGGAACACAGTCGTGATGGCTGAGTGATACTGCGAGAGAAAAGAGTTGATACCAAACTAAATTCAGCCAATTACCATCTTAATTTGCAGATTTGCAGGCACACTAAAATAGTTCCTTGCAGACAATATACTCTTTAATCATAGCAATTACGGTGATTTCTTATATGCACAGGTAAAACGATGCGACGTCAATTCAGGCACGGAAGCATAAGCTGCGCGGATATGTTTGCATGACAGAAGTCAGGAGAAAATATGACGTAATTAGCTTGCCAGAGTATTTATACTAGAGTAAGTGCGATTCTAGAAACAAGTTATATTTAATTAATATTCGTTTTGCTTGCCCTTTTCAAGCAGCGTTACGGAACGTAGAAAAATCTCGAATTGTGGAGAACAGATGAATTTAGGTAGAGAGCACTAAATTTAGAATGTTAATTTTGAGATCGCCAATTAGTTTTTAAAACAGCAATCGTATTTTCTTTTATCTTGCATATATATTTAAGGATATTGTAAATTTTATCTTCTTAATTATGAATCTATTATATAGGAATATCGGATGAAATTTCTGTGCACATTTCTATTTTAGGTACATAAATTTCTGGTTTCTTTCATGAACGATGTCTTAAGCTATACTTGAAAATTTTGGAAGAAGTCCATTCTTGTAATTCATGCATGTCTAACGTTTTTATAACTACCCATATTTTGAGGAAAACCGAAGTAATATTAGACACCTGAAACGAAAAATGTTTAAAGGTGTCTTCACCGAAGATCTTTTGCCATTAGATCTAAAACGTCACACAAATATTTGTTGCATCGTAAAATTCTGGAATTTCCTTTGTAACTTATGCTTCTTCAAATAAATGTTAGGTTTTCAAAATCAAGATTTTTTTTGTTTTAATTCTACTTTTCCTGTGTATATAATCACTTTTGCGTTATGATCTTTCTATCCCAGAATACCTAATTTGTGAGTAATAGCTCTAGTGCACTTATTTGATAGTAACTTTTGTTTGCGAACGATTCATTATTCAAACTGATCTTATTCGATAAGATTTTAAATTTTCTACTAGTTGAAAATAACAGTGAAATTAACAGTGATGATGTTTTTTCTTGTATTAAGGACAGTGCTCTCATTCTTCACTCTCTCGCAACGCGCTTTGAGCTACATATCATAAGTACTTTATCGATCACTACAAGGCGGATTCTCTCTCTTTTACTGTCATCAGAAAACACTCTTTGTAGTATCAGCTGCTTCACATGAGATTTTATTTGTATACATTCACTCTTGCGAATATTATTTACCAACAACTATTTTTATTATTGGAGGTTTCTTTCCATCGATTGGCTATAGAAATGCACGTACTTTACAGAAATTCGACTTTCGGTCGTTTTCTCTTATGCTAATTTAATTCGTTGTTCCGTACTTAAGAACCCAATTTCGGATATGAACTCTTGGGATTTTGGTATTCGGGGTATTGGTACTCTTGGGGATTGATATTCTTGGGGTATTGGTGTATGGTATTCGGATATGAACTCTTGTTCTCGGATATTAACAGTATCCCACCTATGTAGTTTAATTTACGCTGGTCAAACTACAACAGCCTTAAATTTTCGCGCTAAGGAACATGGGATATATATTAGGAAACCCAAAGACATAAATCCTCTGTTGCCCAGCACTGTAGGTGGAAAATAACCTTTTCCAGCCAAAATGTTTTAAAGAACATCGTTGACGAATCCGATTTTCCAGAGGCGCTTCCCAATCTTAAAAATCTTTTAAGTTCCAATTAACGATCCGAGTTCCATTTCGTCTTTACGGTCAGTTTTTAAGGAAATTATTTTGTACCTGTTTCCATTTTTCAATACTAGATGACGCGAGTAGTTTGACTTCCTTCCTCTCGTTCTTATCAGCTTTATTTTTACCACTGGCATTTCTTTCGTCATTTGCCTTCTGCAGCTGAAGAAGAAGGTTCTGCTTTTAAACTTTCAACAGTCTTCTAAATTTATGAATATCAAGCTGATTTAGCTCCTCCAGTAATGATTATTCGGTTTGTTTATTGAACTCAAAATTCTTTTTATACTCTTTCAGTACGTTAAGAAAGCGATCAAGTTACCATGTTCCAGATTATAGGTCCAGACATCTGTAATCACGAACCTAAAAGCATTTGTTGTTTCAAAATTCTGCATACTTACCTATTTAAACAAGTTCAGAAAAAATGGTACAATTTCAAAGGTAAAATAATACGAAAGGTATAAAATCGATTCATTTGATCAAATGGAGTTTAAAAGTGATGCGTTGATCACAGCAACAGGTAATAAACGCAACTACGCTTCTTATACTTAAATTACAGAAAGAAGCATATCTTACAAATTTATTTGGTCTGTACATTAGCAGGCATTTGAATATATTTTTTAAACAACTACAGGCGTTATGAAACATAACAGATAACCTATGGCATCTCTTTCAATCTTACTCAAAGAATTTGTTAGTGTTTTTGACTACTGTAACAAATTCCTGCAGAAAGCTCTTAAAACTATCTAGCGAAATAGTAAAACTGGGTGGAAAGATATTTAGACCCAGCTTATCGAAAGAAAGAGTAACGGTTTGTTCTAAGATTTGTTGGGAAATTGGCTACTTGCCAAAACAAATTTGTCGCTAGTTTTATCTCCGGGTGGATGATTTAAAAGAATTCGAGACTTTGTTTTTGGCAGGGTAAGTAAGTATCAACTAAATTTTTTCTTAAAAAAGAGCATTAACCCAGATTTCTTAAAAAATGGTGTCTCTGTCCTTTGCACAAAATTTGCTAGTCAAATGCTATATCAACTGCATCAGTGCCATTAATAATGCGCTGTTAGAAACACAGCAAGTTAATATCTGCAAGATGATTTAATTGTCAAAATACTAATATTCTTCATATACAAATCCTGTATTTTGATATTTTTTTAGGTTTTCGACTTCAAGATGAATATCAAATTTATTTTCGATTAAACGCTCCAACATCAATATAATTGCCATGAAAAATAATTGCTTTTATAGGTTTTCGGTTACTGTACTTAAATATAATTAGTTCAACACAGTCGAATTTGGATATTCCTGGTACCTGTAGCCTGGAGGCATTTTTGCAGTTGTTGGTGATTTATGTCCACCTTGTACAAGGAGAATGATACCGAAGCCTTAGTTAGCATTGCAGTAGTTAGCATTTCTATTTATGTGTATAATAAATAAAATTTTCGAGGTTAAACTGCTGCATTTAAGATGAGAATTCGTGTTAATGATTATTATTTGGGAAAAAAAAGAAGTTTGATCCTGAAAATCTACGGCAGTCATTTATTCATTATTGTCTTTCAGCAATAAAACGCATTTTTGAATTCCCACATGTATTCCACATTTGTTCCACATTTCTTTACGCAATGGTAAATAAGTACGGAATTATTTTTTATCTAAACATACATTCTATTTATCTTTTAACTTCAAAATTTTTTTTAAATATTTAAAAAAATTCTGAAAGGTTTCAGATTTTAAATTACGTCCAAAGGCGCGCTTTTTTAACATTTTGTGCGTTATATTTATTTATTAAATATCATGTTCTTTGCACCTAAATCATAAAATGCAGTTCAAGAGCAATATAATTTTAAAATGAGCATATCTTTAGAACTTCCAACACAGAATCTCACGCGCTGGAGATAAAAATGTTTTTTCCGTACGATGTTGCCATTGCTTATTTTGAAATCCTTCAGCTTGTTAATCAAAAATTCGTTCAAGTTTTACAAACTATGAAATCGATAGTAAAATAAATT
The DNA here is from genome assembly GCA_000611955.2 of Stegodyphus mimosarum. Lineage (NCBI taxonomy): Eukaryota > Metazoa > Arthropoda > Arachnida > Araneae > Eresidae > Stegodyphus > Stegodyphus mimosarum. The sequence continues at coordinate 585,171 of KK121827.1, forward strand.
CCAAATTTCAAATTTGGGTTTCCAGATGCCCATATTCGGGTGGAAACGCTCAGTTTTCAAAATTTGGTGGCTCTAGATACCGTTGTTTTATCACAATATGAGAAACATAGATACATTTATGCAGATTCTTCATTATTTAATTTCATTAAATATAATACAGGGCGATAATATTTGGTGGCAAAAATGTGGAAAGTGTAAGTGAATCGATTCAAGCTTTTAGTGAATCGATGCAAAATGGCAAAACGAAATTTATAGTCCTTCTGGGCAAATTGTTGTACACTGCACATTGTTGTAGCTAATCGCTTCCATATTTTTGTACAAAGGCTAACTTCAGAAGAAATTAGAGCATCTATTTCAAACATTATTTTGAGCGGCAATTTATGCAAAATAACAAGTTAAGTAATATGGCTTGAGGCTTAAATTAATCATTCCTCTCGAACTATGAGCTTACTAGCGGCCGAGCGGTTAAGTCGCTAAACAGTGGCAGTTCGACCGAGGTCCAAAACACGGCGAACGGGCTGGGTGCATGGGCTTTTCCTCCTTTTCTCATGTGTAACGTGGATATGAGCCATTTTGCCTTGAAGCATCTACTATAAAAGCATCCCTTCCCTTAGGTAGATAGCCCTTGTGAGCTTTATCATAATCTAATTTTTTTAAAAAAAGAAAAAAAAAACTTCTTTGGCTGTTGTTAAGATATAATGTTATTCTTTTATTTAAATATTATACGCAAACATTGACATACTATATAATTCTCTTTTTAAATTAAGAAAATCAAATTACCTTTCAAGCGCTACTGGTAATAATGTTAAGTACTTATGTACTTTCGCAACTATCTTAGTAGAAGTAGACAAACTTTCAGAAAGTGCTAAACTCTGGCAACCATGCTTATAACAATCGTTTCAGTCAAGCAACACCACCATTATGGTATGCGCTCTATTTTGTTGTATTCTAAGTACTAACGGTTTTTATACACAGATCGTGATATTTTTTGCCTTAGTTTGAAAGTATGAGCTTGTGGAATTCGGCAGCAATAGAAGAAAGTACGGTAAAATTCGGCAGTCATACATAATTCTTCTTAAGATTTTCTAAGGGGAATAACGAGGAAATGCGTTTTCCAGATAGCCGCTCTTGTCGAAGATTGCACGAAACAGAATCTCTGCAATTCTCTGATTTTTTTTAATGAAAACAGATCGTTGTGTACTTCGGCAGAAAAGTAACGAAGAAAAATTACAGAAAGATTTGAAGAAGAATGTAAGTGTTTTATTTTTTAATCTATGACATAATCCTTATCTAATAATTCGAATTTGTATTTTGAATTGCTAAAGTATGTTTTATTTTCCTATGTTAGTATTGTTTACCAAACTTACCGTAAATATCGATAGTTTGAGAATCTTTCTGAAAAAGAAGGCACGAAAACCACAAACTTGCGCATGCTAAGTAACTGTTACATTTTGATCCGTAAAAAATCGCCAAATTGGACCAAGATGTTTGCGATAATACGTAAGTGCCTAATTTTATTTTAATTTTATATTATTCCATATGAGTGGTATTCCGTGTATGTGGGTTTTTTATTTACAATTTTTATTTATTCATTTTAGAGGTCATTTGGTTTTTCTGATACCCATTAGTGTGATCTTTACATTTTAGATAGGTGACGCAGATTTGAAATTTTCCTTTTCTTATCTCAGCATATGCTTCTTTCTATGTGGCTTTGTAAATTCTTTTATATATATTGCTTAAAATACTGTTTTTTCATATATAATAAGGAAATAAGAGTACTTCATACCAGAAAAAAGTACAAGGTCTAGACTATATCCAATAGCTTAACGATATGTTAAGTAGTAAACAACAACTATTGCTCAACTAGTAGTTAGTAGTAAACAACAACTGATGAAAGTTAAAACCTTAAAAATAATTATGAAAATACTTTCTACTATACTTTTCTTAATCTGCTATAAATGCTCTTGCTGTGAAAAATACAACAAAATGCAACTTTCGCAATAAGCATTCTGAAATTCTTTTGTTTCTTATGCAGTAATTATAAAACATTTATGGATGATCAGTAGAATTCTAGGCTAACAGTGTTTGAATTATTCAAATTTGAATGGTTTCGATGATTTCCATCGGAAAGACACTTTTATTATTTTGAACTGACTTTTATCTTACTGAAGTTGAAAAGCGATTGAGTGGATAACATAATTGTACTCTGGTCGTCTAAATTGTCTGGAAACGATTTTTAAGAAACAGACTCGTTGAAGTGGGTTTTCACGATTTTCATGTGTTTTAAAGTAAATGCAATTCACGCTGAGGCCCAAATGCGCTTTAGCCCACTGTTTGGCGGCGATTGTTTTTGAATGAGCAATAAACGCGCCAACATGGGTAACTCCGTATATCCGCGAACATGGCTGACTGGGTATTTTGAAGCTACGGAAACATGCTTTCGCGCATGCGTATTTCCTATTTCATAAAGAACGGCTTTTATTGGTAATGTGAGATGACGTAGCGGTTTATTCGAAATGCTTACGTGTTAATTTGAGTAGTTATTTCAGTTCTCGTTTTATTCTTTGAATGCGGTGTTTTTCTATTGAGTGTTTGCTATTTTCGTACGTATATTTCGCTAAATACCAAGTCGCTATGGATTTAGCTGTGATGCTGAGAGAGGTGAGTGAATGTACATGTACATTTATTACTTTATTGGAAGTGCAAGGGAAACGTGATTGATTGGTGTATGAAAGCTGGTTATTTTGTTGATTTGTGCACATTGCCTACATTGTGCAATTCGCTGATGTTTTTTTTAAGTTAAAACGGAACGGTGTGTACATGGTATCGTTTGTAATTTTAATGCCCTTTTAAAAAAAATTCCTTCTTTCTTGGATGCCATTTTGGTTACGTTTTCGCGGAGCGTGTCGTGAAGGTTATGTAACGGCATAAAATGTGTAAGTATTACAACATAAAATGTAAATAATTAATTTAAACCTAACTGACATATATTTTAATGATCGTAATGTTCGTTTTGCATATTATTTTATTATCTTTTTGTGGCAACAGTTTCCATACTAATTTATGCTTTAGAATTCTATGTTTTGTTTACAATAGGTTTTCGCGGAGCGTGTCGGGAAGGTTGCAATTAATTGCAAAGACGTTTCGCAGAAACGCGCCGAATTGGCGATTTTCAAAACATCGCCAAGCAGTGGGCTAAAGCGCATTTTCACCCACGCTGATTTTAGAAAAAAAATTCTTCAAGGGCTCTCTTTTATTTTACATAGCTCTCCCGTGTTTACGTTTATAAACTAACAAACGTTTATTAATTGAACTTTGTTAAAGGCATTCAGTAAGGCTTCAAATCTGTGATATTCTCAAAACACTTGAATTATTTCATACATTACACAAGGTAGCTGATAAGCATTTTTAAAGCTTAATAACAAAGTTATAGAATATTGCTTTTAATTGTTATTCCTCGTTGCTGAAATGTTTTGTCATTTAAATAGAAATAAGGTAAAAATATATTTACAGGTGCCCCTTGGGGAAAACACTGGCGATTTCTGGCAGTACATGGACACCGATTTTGCGCAGCTCTTGTTATTTTGGATTTGTATAGTAGCGATTTTTGGCTCAAAAATCGCCGCTACACAAAGCCAAAATAACAAGACAAAGAATTGCACAAACTCGGTATCCATGCACACGTCAACCTTTTTTCACTTACAACAACATCAGAGAATTGCACAAACTTGGCTTTGAGCATATACACATCGATCTATTCTCACTTAAAAAGACGAAGGAACAGCCAATTCTACACTAGAATCAAACAAAAAATATATAATCGCAATAAACTCAATAAACTAAAACAATGAAATGACATAAAAGGGGAAAATAGTCTTAGCATTAGACAAAGGAAATATCCACTTACTTTTTTTTAGCTTTTTTACCTATTTTTTTCTGTGCAAACAAAATTCCTTAACAACATCCAAAAACTTCCTGAAATTATCTGAACTAGAATCTGTATACTGGCATCTCGACACAAATTTACAAAAATATCTTCCGTAGTATCCTCCGATGTTCGACCGTACTCATTGTCTTCCTTCGAATAGAACACTTAGAATGGCTACTAAGTAAATTTTTAATTATATACCAGTCAATTAATGTTTTTTCCCTTTCGTTCCAAATCGTACAGAAACTTCAAATTAATCTTACCACATTCAGCCATTTTACCGTGTGAACCATAAAATAAACAACGTGCTTCCTAGCCAGCATCCAACGCACAAACACTGAACAATTAAAAATCTTTCCCATTAGTCAAATTCACCGCAATCACGCAACCCATTACATCATAACAGGGTTTCTCTAACATGCAGCTTTTCAGGTTACCATAAATGAAACAATTTGGCAATAAATGAAGCAACAATTTAGCGACTATCCAAGGGGCACCCTTCAATATACTCTAACCAAAATAAATTTATGAGTACTGTCCTCAAAATAAATCTGTAGTAATTTCTAAGCAAAATATTTACAATTATTTATCCGAATTACTGTTTCTTTTCATTAGTGTGGTCGACAAAGCATAAACGTTTTTCCAAGGTGACATGATGTCCTTTTCCTAAGATATTATAATGGAAATTTTCTCCAGTAACTGGATCCAAGTATGCAATACGTGATTAATCATTTGACGTTTAACTACACCAGCCGGATAATGAGCTAAGTACAAATGCATGTGCGCTACTTAGGAATAACGTCGTATCATATAATGGGTGAAATTTCGTCATCATAATATCTGCTGGTTTGCCGTAGATCGAATAAGGGGATGAAGTAATTTGTCAGTACGTATCCTGGACAATTTAGATATTAATGAATTAGACCTATAGACAGAAAGGAAAACTAAAATAATCTTCATGTTTATAAATGTTAAATTGATATTAAACTGAAAGTACTCCATTTACATATGTTCGTAACGTAGAAAAAAAATTATCTGGGTTTAGCTATGGGAATTTGTTTACAAAACCGGTTTTTATTTATTTGATTTTTCATTGGCTTCTAAAAGTCTGCTAGATCATCCAAAGCTGTAAGATTTTGAAAATATATACAATCTTTTTATGATTTTGAGTTCAAAATTCAGCTCCATCTGCTAATATAACCGCTTCAACAGAAAAGGTAATTTGCAGCAATTTTTGTGACAATCGCTTACACTTACGCTTTCGGATTTGATATTTTCCGCTATTCGTTTTGTATGTACTTTTATATTTGTTTTCCTAACAAATGAATGTTGCTGGCGGACATCGGAAGAAAATAGAAACAGCAATGAAAAATGACAGCAGCCTAGCTGTATCTCGAAATCTTCTCCTGGCTCATAGCCGAGCTTTCTAAAGAATTTGCAGCCCCACGACTAGGGACACCTCTAATCTGGTTTCGAACATAGAAATGGAACGGATTTGTAGCGATATTTCGTATTTCACGCTGGGCATTGTGGGCAAGCGAAATCATAGGATTGAACAACTAGGTTATAAAAGCAACCATGTTTCTGAAACGCAGTTTTTTGTTTTGAAACGTTGCAGATTAGCACTTTTTGAACTTCAAAATTTACTAAACTTCCAAGAACTTAGAAATATTTAATTTTTTCTTGTTTGAAAATAGCCCTCTTTAATTCGGTTTTCTGTATCTTTAGATTCAGTGAAAACATGTGATTCCAGAAACAAAGTGCAGAAATATTATCTACAGCATGTTTTCAGAAACATATTCTTCTGATTTCGAGTCAGAATAACTTCATTATTTTAACTTTCTAGTGCAAAACTCAACGCTAGTGTATGCTATCAGTTTGTTGCTAGAAGAGGAAAGCAAACTAAATTTGGTATCATGACTTAAGGGGTGTTGGAAACCAAACATCTTCAAAAAATGGTGATTTGGGATTTTTGCATTTTCAAATTCTCTACACTTTTAGCTTTCTAAAAATACCATACTTTAATCTTTATGAAATTTAGAACTGTAAAAAATCTAGTTTTATTTTATCATCGAATGCTTTGATAAATGAGGAGTTTTACCTAAAAACGCGTTTTTCTCCAAACATGACTCTTTTATAATCGATGTACCTTTTCTCAGGAACTACTGCTCCCAGGTACCTAAACTTTTTATGGCTTATTTAT
>KK121828.1:0-68774 GCA_000611955.2 Stegodyphus mimosarum
TTATATTTAAAAATAACATTAAAATAAAATATTTTTATTTTTTGCTGTCATATTATAAAGTTCAATTTTGATAACTTATTATGCAATATTTTGAATCTGAGAAATAAACAAGGTATAATGCTTTAAAACACAATTTACGGAACAGTTCTTATGAAAAGCGAAATTTGATATGTAATTAATTAAAAATGTCTTCTTAAGTTTTTGATAGTAAGAGTTTTTCCCATGTAATTGTCTCAGAAATTTTCCTTTCTTTCTTTCCTTTTTTTTCAGAATATTTCTAGTTTTTTGCTATAACAGAATTCTAAAAGTTATGACATTTGTAGATTTTGTTGCTCAGTTTGTCACTAAATTCTAAAAATTCTGCCACATCAGCTCTATAACCAGCCCTTACCATATATATTTTACATTTCTTCTGAATTTTTATATTGCTAAAGAAATAATATTAGCAGCCTTTTCTATGCATTCTAAATGCATTTATTTTTTTTTCACAATAAAAGAAATCCTTAATTAAATCCAAAAATTCTAAAATGAAAAGGAAATGTGTTGATGAAAACTGAATATATAAAAAAAATTATTCTTCAAAGATATGTATAGTTATTATTTATTATATAAATTACCCAGTTGTTCATGATTTCAGCCTTTATTATAGTTTCCCATTTCCTCATGTGATAGAGTTACTGAGTCAGCTTAAATTAAAATTAAATTGTATAGTCTTTGACCACTAGTCCACATTTTTTTTGAATTTGATTGTTCTTGTTTAATTACATCACCACAAACAATAATTGATTTTGTTAGCATCAGAACATGCCTTTATGTTCTAAGTTCTCTTTAAATAAGAGGCTTATGTGAACCTTTGACATTACAGTTACTTTCAGACATAGCGATAATTTGCTTCAAGTCTGTCGATAGGTTTTGGACTATTTAACTTTTACCAGATCAAGTAAACCCTCATAGCTATATAGTAGAGAGATGGACAAGTTAGGAGATAAAGCACGCAGAAAGTAGTGAGAACACTGGTTTGCGTATTGAGACAATTTTCTGATTGTTAGAAAAGATGCTTTAAAGGGAAGGAAATCCAAATTAACTAAAATGTCTGGGAAGGCTTCAAATTAAAAAGACGTGTAAACATTTGGTTGAGTTTTGTTACAAAACATAAATGTTTTGTAGCTTTTAATGTGTAATTATCCCAATATCGTTTAAGAATCAATGTCATAAATTACATGTATTGTAAACTGTGAAATTTTATTAGATTGTGATTTTAATGGGGCCTTTTTTTAACAACTATTGTTTAAAAAATAAATAAAATTTTATATTGGCTATAAATCCATAATAACTAAGGTTATCTAATTACCTAATTTAATTATTTATAACTAACTGCTTACCTTAAAAATTGTCTCTGTGTATTAAAGCGAGTTATTGCCTTTTATTAATCCTTACTTGGTCACAAGATAAAACACAAAAATGCAAAAATTCATGTAAAACTTATTCTTCTGCATTCTTCCGCACATTCTACTTATTCTTATTGCATCTGTTGAGACTTAAAACAATATGCCAACTGTGTCCACATCAGGCCTTTTAGGTTTGTTCTAATCAGCAGATCTCCTTCTAGGTAAGCAGCAGCGGGTACAGGGCGATCTTTTGTTATGAATCATGCTGATTATGATTTTACTGCTCATTTTAATCTGTGCCTCTTGACATAAAATCTACTTGCTATTTACTAAACCTCTAGACTGAGTATGTTAAAAAATGAAATATTAAAAAAAAATAAAGTTAACTGTTAGTAAAACATAAATAAAATGTCACTTATCTTCTTTCAGGTATGTCCAACTATTATAAATGTAAAATATTTAATGCTGCTTGATACATTTATAAAGTTGATTTTATTCTCAAACTTATTAATAATTTTGTTAATTAATTCATGTGTAATAATAGTTCATCTACTTACGGATATATTTTCTTGTTAGGATTGTATTACAAAAATGACATTCAGGCATGGATAATATTTTTAATTGAATTTATTCAGTTCCCATTTGCTCATAGGTCCTTGATTTTTTCATTAATGGTTCTTAAAAGTCCTTAAAAGTACTTAATTTCCATGTGCAGAAATGTGTATGAACCCTGTAATAATATGCTCTCATAGATTTCATCAGAATGAATAGGACATCGAACTTTCCAAACACAAAACATTTTCTTCCATAATAATCACACTAAATATAAAACACAAGTAAATCGGTAAGTCAAGGTTAACTCTAACGTGACAATATTTAATGGAACAACATTAATCACCAATCTTATGATATATTGGCAAAAGTGTATAACAGGTGCCAGCCTATTACACTAACTAAACATATCATTGCGCATTTGTGAAGCATAAGGCCCTCAGAACGGAGATGCTACTTTGCACTGTGGAAACACAATCAGTAAAACTGAGCATGCTCCTTTTCTTTTCAGTCATTGGATATTCAAATCTGAATTGTTTTGCTCCTTTTCCCGCCACAGCTTTGGCCAAAATGGCGTACTGGTACTGCAGCTTTAAAGGTTGCACATGCAAGATTTTGTCAAAATCAGATGGAATATATGTCTACAGATTTCCTATAGAAGAGCAAAGGTTAGTACTTGATTATTTTACACTATTGTTATTTGTAAGCAGATTAGAAATGTGATTAGTTTATATTTAAACATGAGAATAATTTTATCCTTCATGGCATGGTTTATATATGACTGTGTGTCCGTTAAATCTATTGGTTTACCATGCACTGCAGAAAAATTCATGTGATTTACAGTAATCATTTTATCAGCAACATTTAATCTTATAGAGGTAACTTGCATTAAAAATAAGCATTTCAGTAATCTTTTTTATTTAATTTATGGGCAAACTTTCCGTAACCGGCTCTTGGCGATTTTTTGGCCACCATCTTGGATTTCAAAAATATGCTTTTTGACATGTTTTTAAAATCCAAAATGGCGGCCAAAATTGTTTTCGCTGTCTGAGGAAAATCGAAACAAACTCTGACCTACCAAACATGCAGAAAACAAGAACTCACCGCAATTTATGTTGACATTCTGACGCTACTCGTTGCAGTTCCTTCAGATAGGATCTGCTAATAATGGGGAAAACTGCAAATTATAAGAAAAACAAAACTATAATATTTTTTTGCTGAACACAGGTTTAAGAAATACTAAATGAAATTGATTAAATTACATTAAATGCAACTGCTCAATGTTTTCAAATGTGTGATTTGCAGAAATACTAAATTTGTCGCATTTTTTTATATTTGGATCTTCACAGTTAAACATAAGAAATAAATCTGATCATCTACATTTAAATGTGGAACATTAAAATTTTAATATTCTTGTTTTTTTCATAGTTTGATAATCCTTAATTAATCTACATGACTATAATATATATATAATATACGGTCTGAAAAATATTTTAGACTGAAATCACATTAAAGTTTCATTAAATACAGTTCTTGTGTTTAAACGTGAAGATTGAAATATATAAAATTCGAGAAATTTAGTATTTCTGCGAATCGCATATTTGAAAACAGCTTTACAAAATAGAGTTTCATGCTTTAAAACTAAAAGAAATATCTATCTTAAAAGCAATCGAGGAACGTACTCTTTTATAAATAATAAATACATAAACTATTTTTATAAATCTAAAAATACTGGAAGCTTAAAACATATAGTAAAAGTAAAAAGAAAATTTTCTCAGTATCATTAATAAAAGATGAGGTAAGTAATCATGTTAAATTAAGTATTTAAGTTTATTCTATTAGCATTCTTCAACAATATATGGAATTAAAGTTAATTTATATTCAAATATAATTTAAATACACACAGATAAAATGTATTAATAAAAATTGATACTTACTTTGAGTACATGAGGTATCCTTTGCGTGCGACAATTTTGGTGCCAAAAACAGGTATTGACTGGTTACAGTTGCAGTGATTGATGAAGTCAGATCGTTAAGTTAATAATTTTGGGAAACATTTATTAAGAAGTTCATGCAAGTTTTTGTGAATATAGTTATTGAAATTAGGTTTGCTATTTATTGCCAGTAAACAAATATAAAAATTTTATATTGTATAATTTTTCTTACATTCATTCTTTTTGTTTATTCACAATCTACCATTGAACTGATTCTAGAAACAAATATTTGAGGTCTTATTTTTACAGTTCAGAATTAAAATTTATAATACTGCTTGCTAATTCGATTAAAATAAAGTATTTCAAATAGAATGATTCTGGTTATTTGGCTGCAAACAGTTATACTAAATGTACCCTTTCCCATTGGGAACGCATTTGCGGTTCTACTTATATGAAGTGCCCCAGTAGTATTATATCAATATCAGTAAAATACTTCTTACATATAAGGATATTTTAGAAACCTTGGCATTATATTAGAAACCAGGGCATTTCACGTAATGCGCAGTAATCGTAGTGATACCTGAATATTTAGGCAGATAGTAGAGCTACTAGAAATACCTTTATAGGAGCCTTTACATTTTTGAATAAAAAATGTTCATTTCGAAACTAAAAAAACATCTTTTTAAAGGAAATGTAACTTTTTTTTTAAAGTTTCATGTATTAGCTAAAATGGTTTCAATTTACTTATTAATATTATCACAGTGTATCAAATATGTCTTGGATCGATTAAATAAATGTAAGGAAGATCAATTAAGAAAACTTATAGACACATAATAGGGTTTTAAAAATGATGTTTAAAATTTCAGCTGATTCTCAGTAATGCATCCCTGTTATTGACTCCACATAGATTGCCAAATATTTTTGAAGGCACCCTCAATTTCGTACCTTAGTAGTAGCAACTTTTGCAGTTACTGAAGCAAGCCCTATATCAGAAACAACAGGCATTTAATGCACATTTTAGGCATTTAATGCATGCATCATGCAACAGGCATTTAATGCATGCATCTCAAGTATCTTCCCCATAAAGGAATTCTTGCTAAATCAATCAGGTGAATATGAGAGCTTCGACACAAGTTCACCAAGCCCCAATCCACCATTTCACAAAAGTTTCATTAAATGCTCACACAAGGCCGTTCCTAGGCCCCTGGCTGCCCGCTTACTTTCCTAAGATTGCCGCCCCCAAATTAAAAGAAAAAAGTGCTCAATGATTATTATTTTTTTTTTTCATTTTAAGTACTTACATATGATAAACTGTATAAAACGTACTTAACATATGACAAGTACTTACAATGAATTTAATGAATTTAAAATATTTAGGTGGGGTATCGCGAGAGTCCAGCCACCAGCGTACTTTTACTTGCTGCACCCCCGGCTAGGAATGGCCCTGTAATCACATGCATGAATGACGTAATGGGCTGGAGTTGCTTGGGTTGGAATCGTAAACAGTGGCTCATGTCATGGGATCATCTTTAGAAATCATGTAAAATCTCACCTACAAAAATATTACTCTTTCAAGTACCCAGTTTGGGTAGTAGTAGGTATAGGCTCATTAAACAGTCATCCACTTGCATATTAATGATGAAGTGGCATGTGACTGTGTAGCAGTGAGTTCTTCTGGACCCTATGCACTGGGATCTTGAAGACCTCTTTACAAGAGAAGGACACTCCATCCATAAATACAGCTTTGAAATTCTGGATCACAAATGCTCTGTTAAAGGAATCAAGACGGTTTGATAAGATTCATTATAAACGGTTCATTGATGGTACATCATAAAGGTATTTGCACCCATGTGTAGATCGGCAGCTGTTTGAAAAGGCAGAAACTTTGTTAGGAATGCGCCTGCTTGAAGATGCACATCCCTGATGACTACCATTTTCTAACTTCAGAAAAGCACCCATCATAAAAATGCATTCTTATGGAAGTTCAGTTTTTGTTTTCATTACTGATTAATTAATTAAGCAGGGGATAAAATAAATTTTCAACACCTTTATGAAAATTCACTCCACTGGACTTGATATAAATATACCCCCTGCAGAAATGTGTGACCAACACTTTCTTAGAAAGATCTTGTTTTTCATTAAGGTACTGAAAATTAATTTCATCCCTTACTTCATTAATTAATCAATCTGTAATGTAAATGAAAACCACATTTGCATTAAAGAGGCCAAATCCTTATGGAGATTGCATTTTTTTAAATTAGGGACTGACTTTTGTAAAGAACACACATCTTTATGCCAAGGCACCTGTATGAAGAATTTTACTTTTTCGAACAGCAATCGACCTTTATAGAGGTGTGTTCACCTTCAAACCTGGGTACCATTATGAAGGTATCCCTAAGAACCAATGTAAAAAAAAAAAACCCTACATCGCAGATTATCTTCGCAATAACTGGATACACTGCACACACAAGGTAAGGTGAGCTGCATAATATACATTGATTCTAGATACTGTTGTTGCAGCTACAATTGCATATATGTCTGTTCATTTTAATCTTGGCATAAGCATATATACGGCTTCCATGACATGTGACCCATCCTCCTACGCGCCAGGTGTTTGGGTTGATCTTTACCATTTGACATTCTACATTCTTACTCTGAAGGATCCATGTTCCCTCAGGTTCTGATGCAAATGTGCAAATATTAATGTTATGATACATATACGGTTGTCAAGGCCGTTCCTAGCGGAGGTGCAGCGCGTAAAAGTACGTGGGAGGCCAAAATCATGGGCGGACTGTCGCGATACCATGCCTAAATATTTTAAATTCATTTTAAGTACTTGTCATATATACGATTTGCCATCATAGTAAGTATGAAATGAAAATGTTATTAACCGTTGGATTTTTTTTTTTTTTTTTTAATTTGGGGGTGCGAATTTTAGGAAAGTACGCAGGCAGCCAATGGCCTAAAAATGGCCTCGGCAGTTGTGTACCTTTTCCCATATATTCTTACAGTGGCTTGTCTTTTACACAAAGTGAATGTCTGCCAACTTAGAGTTCGTAAAAAGGTTCATATTCTGTAGTTTTAATGAGAAAGCTCTTCAGGTGCCTACCAGGAGTGCTGGCACAAAATGCAGATTTATCAGTTTTCCATTTCTGGCCTTGTTTACGGTTTATTTCGTTTGACTTTTGTTAAAGCTAATACATAGAGTTCTGAGTCACCTGTATACATAACAGAAAGATGAATTGTACTTTGTCAATGCATATGAGAGGTTAACTTTAAAGTGGGGGAACTTAACAAAGTAAAGTTATTTGTATTTATGTCAATAAAAAAATTTTTTTTTAAATATTATAATAAAACTATAAAACATGACACTATATTTATTTAATTTACTGAAAAACAAATCTGGGAAAAATTAATCATTATTAATAGGAAGAGTTGTAAGGTATTTCTTCCCCTTTAAAGCGGCCCTTTGTGGTATAATAGGAAGCACGCCCGACTAGCAATCATGAGGTTCGGAGTTCAAAACTCGGCGAGGGCAACGCATATTTGTCCTGTGTATTAGCGCCGGAACTAAAATGTAGTATAATTTGACTATATGTCACTTTCAGATTTTTTTGACAGTGTATTTTCAATTGCTCCTTGCTAGAGAAGCTTTTCGAAGTTGAACTTGAGATTAAAAGCTATCTTCAATCAACAATGGGCTAAGATTTAAGAGTTTGGCAGTTCATTGCATTGAAAATACAGTAGCTAAACACATTAATGAATTTTTGACGAAGCTATAAACAAATTTTCATGTGTCAAAATTCACTTAAAACAGTTAGAGCTTTTTTTTTTTTTTTTTTTTTTAAATTTTTTTTATTTAAGGAATATTTAACAATATTTTTTAAATCATCAAAAATGTCTGATTTTTTATCTGAAAATAGGCTTTTTTAAATATAAATTTGTCTGTTAAATGTAAGTTTTCCCCTTTAATCTTTTATTTTCAAAATCAATTCAAATATTTAATTTTAGTTAAATAAATGTTAATTATATAGTTGTGTTGACATTTTGTATGGTGATGATATCAATAAGGGGAGTGAGATTTTTATCCTGAACCTTGATAATTAGGTCTGGCACTGCAGATAGAATTTTGCATGTTTGTCCTATTTCCAAACCTAATGAGTTTACAAAATTACATTTCATGTTTATACAAATCTTTTATCATTAGAACAGTCAATATACTAAAAATCTATTTCCTACATACTACATGTATTTATCTTTTATGTAAGCTAATAGGAAATATTTAATAATGGAAATTTCCCTCGTCCAGTCAGTTTACAATCCATAAAAGACAATACAACTAATAACAGTAATAATGTATAAGTAATATAAATAAAGAGTAAAATGCATAATCACAGATGTGTGAATGTTGAAATAAATATTGATATAAAAAAAACAGGAAACACAAATTTATGCTTATTTTAAAATCGAATGATAGAGACAATAAAAATAAACATTACCTATGAAGAGAAACATTGCTTATAATACATCAAGGGGCAGCAGCTGTATTTATGACTTTTCACTGATGGGAGGTGAGAAATTAGAATTTTTTTTAATAAGTAAAGAAGCTAATGGGATAAATGAAGCTAACAGAATTATATATATATATACTTTTTCCTCTATTGAAGACATTTGTGTTATTTCATTCCATTGGCTGTACTAATTGTCAAATTGATCTTATATTTGAATTTTAAATTAAGAGTGAATCTGTGTACTTTTTTCCCCAAATATAATTTTTTGACAGGATTAAATTTAAACTGCTTATCAACAATTAAAGTCACGGTTAATAAAACTTAGCTGAATATCAAATTTATTGACAGTAAAAATTGAAGCAAACGCAATTAAAATAATAAATTAAAAAATTTATTTACATGCACACAATTTTATATTAAATACATGGAAAATTTTCATACCATTACAAAATAATAAACAGATGATTGTTTCTTTTTTATACAATCACAGAGAAGAATAAAGAATTTTTTTATTAAAGAGTCTTGAAATTACTGCAGTTATTTTTTTTTCCTTTTAAATTCAATAACTTTTAAAATTACAGTGATTTTTATTAAAGCATAATAAAAATAGTTTGATTAAACATTCCTTTTACATATTAAGTCAACTGATATTACAACTCATGAAATGTTTCTGCTATGCAAAAAAGGAATTTTCTCAAAAATTCTTCTTTACATGTATTTAACTATAAATGTATCAGTTCACTTTTTCTATATTTTGTGAAAATATTCTAAAACTATTGAAAAGAATGAAATTTCCTTCATTTTCAAATGATTATGACATAGATTTTTGATGATAAAGAAGATATTTTTAACACTTAAAACAGAAAAAATCTAAAATAGTTAAAACATAGTCACCTTGGAAAATTTTAAATATGAATGAAAATAAAGTTTTCATAGCACATAGTTTTAGCATTTTAGCAAAAAATTATTAAAATTTTATCATTATACTTTGCAAACAGCCACTGTACTGAGATCTTACTATAAATATACAAATTTCATGTTTCATTTCCTATTTAACTGTTTCAATATCTTCTGATTTAAAAATTTTATCTCAAATCTCAGATGGTGCATTAATCTTAGATTCACCAGCAATTACTCTTACAGAACTGGTATGAAACTAACAATATGCTATTAGTTTTGTATGAAGGCGTTCTGTATAAAATTAACTTCTCAGATTTTCTACATTTATATAGTTCTATATAAAGAGAACATTCATTCTGGACCCTGACTTGACAAATATGAAGTAATAATACATAAGTTAGAATTTAAATAGTAACAGCATGAGTTGGCTTATTGTAGGAACCATAGCCTTCATATCCAGCAATGCAATCATTACCATAGTCTTCATATCCAATGATGCAATAATTTTGTTTGTCATCTGATAAGCTTGCTTTAAAATGATTTCGTTGAAGGATTCAATACAATACCTATCATAGCTTTTCAGTTTACTGGCATGTAACTTTATGGCACTAAGCCCAGCAAATGAAAAACTGGTCCCAAGATTTGAGGCTTAATTGTCTGTTTTTCCGAGATTTAGGTATTAAGTTTTTATTTTGACTGACATTCCTTTTTGGAATGTCATTGGCTTTGCTTGGTTCTGCCACTTGCCCTGAAGGTGGTTAATTTGGCTGTTCACAGCTTTAATGACACAAAAATGATGCTTGCTGCACCAACAGGATGGTGAATTTTGTTGCATATCTTAGCAGACAGCTCCTCCATATTTACTAGTCTTCTGCTTCTGCACACCTAATGAGCTGGAAGTGATAAAATTTATAAAGATGAAACAATTTGTGTAATAATTACAAAACAGAATCATAATTAATTATTTTATAGTTTTAGTTTATTTAATTATTGAACTAAGTAAACATTAAAGTTAATAAAAAGCAGCACTGAATTAAAATATCAGTAACACGCATAGTGTAATAACACTGATACTACAAATGCTAAAGTAAATTAATATTGGGACTTTACAGCATTAGGAATGAGAAAGTGTTAATAATAGATTAGCTTTTTGAATGCGTAAATTCATGTCACACATAGAGAAAATTATGAAAACTTCCATGCAGCCAGTCTGTTTGGCACGATACAGAAGTAATAAACATGTTTAATAATGAAATACAAAAGAAAAAAAATATTAATAATTAATGAGGTGAAATATATATATTATTTATTTATTTCAGTTAATATTATTTCTATCGTAAAAACTATTTGACTTAACACTGTCCACTTTCTCTTCAACAGTATTGAACATTAATTCCAAATTATCATAAATTTTCATCATAAATTTAGCTACTCTTTTATTCACAATGATAATGGCTTGAGTTAATTTCTTCTGCATAGAAGTTCTGCGTTTATTTCATTAATGACCTCCCAACTTTTTCTACTACATTTTATCCTTAGTTCCAATTTGAGGTAATGTGGTACAAATATCCAGAGTTATAATATCATTTGGCCCATTGCAATTCAACAAAATGAACTAATTTTCAAAACTTTTTCAATTTTCTTTAGTCTGCAGATAATCAACACCATTATTAAAGAGGGGCTACTGCCCATTATTGTTATGAAATGTATTGCATTTACGTTATTCAGCTTTGTTACTTTTTAACAAGTTAATATTTAAATACTAAAAATCAAATATAATACAGTTATATCCCTGAAGTTATGTGATAGATGCAACAAATGAAAGCTCTGAAGTCAGATTCCATTTAGTCGGGGTCTTATTTGTTTTGCATATAAAATAATACATGTGAATTTTAATTAAATAGAACCAATGGCTAAAAAGCACTTGTTTTAAAAAAATATGTAATAAAGAATGTGATTTTCATATCACATATCAATACAAAATAGCATATTCAAGTAAATGTGCTATAAGAAATGAAGTTTTCTGATGCTTATGATTTCATAAAATTCATCATTCTTTTCTGACTACTCGATTCACAATTATAATGTAGGGGGAAAAGAAGAAATAAAGAATATCAAATTTCATTCAATTTTTCTGAACCAAAATATGAAAGCAACAGCACTGTGTCTAAAAATCTTGAACAACTGCATTGTCTGTGAAAACAGTTATAACTGAAGTGCATTTTGAAGAAGGGTATGAAGTTTTAGAGCAATTAACATAAATTATTATACTTTGATGCTTCTTACTTCATTGAAGCTAACGCTCATGCATAGGCATAGAAATGTTTTGTTCATCAGCATTTTATAAATTATTGACAATTTCAAAACAAATTAACTACAAGTATAGATATGTAAAATAAAATAAGGAACTGCATAACTTCAAGCCCATATAAATTGGTATACCATTGTTGAACTCATAATTAAAACAGAATAAACTGATAAATGAAAATCAAAACACTGCTATATATACATTGTATGTTACTTCCTTATTAAAGCAGACAGAGCCTGGCAATATTTAAAAGTTACAAATTACAAATTTTGCAAGTAAATCAGCTTATTTTCTTAGGGTGACTACTAATAATCAAGCATCAACTGTACATATTTTAAAAGTTGTATCTTACCTTTTTGGATTTGGGGAAAATCTAACAAATTTTTATTCAAAAAGGTCCCACGAATTGCTGTTACAGACCACACTCGAATAAAAGCTTTGAATGAAGGGCAGTTCAACCTGAAAAAAGAAATTAAATCACCATTTAAAAATTCATGATTCATGATCATTTGTGACTGTGTAAAAATACAGAGGTTTAGCACCTGACTTATAAATAATCCTGCTCTTTCAGAAAAAATTAATTGCCATGACAATTGATTTAGGTTCGTAATTTATTTCTGTAAAAAAATTAAGCTATACCATTTAAGCCTTTTTAAGAAAAACATAAGCACATATTTATCATATAACATATTCCTCGAAGTTTAACACAATGGCTTCAAATAGTATTAATCAGAAAGTTTAATGCCCCTCTCCACCAGAAACGAAGTTAAATGTCATAACAACAGGATTTATATAGATAATTTTTAAAAAATGAAATTCATTCTATGGAAAACTGAAAGAGTTTTAGTAAAAGTAAGAAAAGAGATATAATAAATTAAATGCTTTTATTATTGATTTCATTTCTACTTTAGCCAGGTTGCCTTCACAATGTATCCTTTAAAATAGAGACTAATGTAACAGGTTCAAATAACATAAAAGTTTTATACCATAAATGAAAATATAACTTTGTGAAATAAATCTTACGTCCAATTTAAGAACATGAAAAATGGTATCTGATAAATAATTATTTATATTTTTGATGCATTAGACATGAACCTGATTTAATCAAAAAAAATTTAATATGGGAATAGGCTAGTATAAGCTGAAGTATGTTTAGAATAAAAGGTTTTAATGACAAATAAATTTCCATCATTTGTAAATCATTATATGTTAGAAAAACATGTTATAACATGATACTAACAACTAATCCATTTTATACATAAAAAGAGGGGAAATTAAGCCAGTTTTCATTTGGCTTTGCGGTATCATCGAAGCTTTGCTTCTTCGCCCAGCATGAATTCTTTGGTGGTACACTACTATATTATCAACAGCATTATTTTCGTATTAGTTCACAACAGTAAACTAACTTATGCCAGTTAAGAGTTTGAATCTTTTGTGCATAGTTCGAATTTAAGAAAAGTCTCCTTCCTTCAGACTTACAAGTTCAGCTTAATATTCTAATGATTTACTTTTTTGAAATTGTATACTACAGCAATATCCATTTGCTTTGGGAGGAAAGATTAATAATTTATATCTTTTTATATCCTATCCATGTATCTTTCTGAGTAGCTATGTGAATAGTAAAAAATGTACAGACATCTAAAAATAATAAGGATAGCTTAATTATTTTTATTAGGAAATTTTTAGTAAAATAATCTGCAAATTTAAAGTATCACACTTGTGAAAAATTAAATGTGGACAGCTATATATTTAAGAATACAGGGTTATTAAAATAGGTTATAACATAAATAAATTAGTCCAAATGATATTTAATGAATCTTCATGTCTATTTTAACATTTTCATTTAATATGTGTTTAAATGCACTAAATGGCAATCAGGCATTTTATCATTAGAATTCTAGTAAAAGTAAGGAAAAAATCTATAACAAATTAAAATGCTGTTGTTATTGGTTTCATTTATTCATATTTACAACAAATTAAATGCTGTTGTCATTGGTTTCATGGCCATGATATATTTAATAATAAAAAGCCAATATTTATAACATATATAATTATAATACCTACAAAAATTTAACTTTTTGTTAAGTTAATGGTAATAGTTTGCTGCATTGAAGAGATTTTTCAATCTGGAATAACAGTGAAAAATTATAAAGTAGAATTTTGACATACTAAAAATTATTTTAAAACTTGCAATTTTTTTTTTTTTCTTTTTACTACAGTTTACTATAGTATATATAGCATTTACTATAGTTTGGAACCTAAAAAAAATTTAACTTTTTGCTATGTTAATGATAATAATTTACTGCATTGAAGAGATTTTTCAATATGGAATAACGGTGAAAAATTATAAAGTAGAATTTTGACATAATATTTATACCAAACTCATCAAGTACATTTGAAACAATAACTGCCTTTTGACGTAAACCTATTTTGATATAGCTTCAATGCATACTAAAAATTATTTTAAAAACTGCAATTTTTTTTTTCCCTACTACAGATTACTATAGTATGTATAGCATTTACTATAGTTTGGATTAAAAAAATTTTGCAAGAGGTACAAATAAATAGACTAACAAAGATAGAATAAAAAGGATAGAGCTTTATTTTTTCAATTACAATTAACTCCTGATAATGATTTGCGAAAATATGAATTAATAATGATTTGTGATATTCAAATTTGATTTTCTCTTACCGTAATGTTCGTAAATCTAAGTAAACAAAAAATATCCCTTTTCCTCCTTCAGAAAATTTCCCTGTGTGGGTTGCAACACTTGTCAGGGTTACCATGTTCTGCCGCACATACACGTTGTTCTGATGTAAACAAATCAGAAATTTCGCCAAGTTCCGGTTATGGAAACATCCCCCTTTAATGCACATTTTCCGGCTTTTACAAATGTATTTGATACAAAAAATTAATAAATCGTTAAATTTTTAATAAAGAAACTTTTAATAAAATTTAAAATAAAATAAAGAATTTCTTTAACAAAAAGTAAAATTATGAAAATTTTCCTCAAAATGCACCTATGTTATATTTATCAAAAAATAAAATAATCCAAACAGTTTCTCAGAAATCTTCTAAAATATTAATTATTGACAAAATGAGGGAATGACATTTTTATTAAAATGATGATAACTCATCAAAGATCACTTCCATCAAAATACATATCTTTGGCAACCTCTTTTGCTAAATTTATATGTAATATTTTCTTCTCTTATCACTCTGATACAAGCATTTTCATGTTTCTTTATTAGTAATTCTAGGATCCAATACCCAAAATGATCTTAGAGAACGACTTATTAATTTTTTATAGCAAATAAATTAGTAGAAACTGGAAAATGTGCATTAAATTGTTAAATGATTCAGTATTTCATTTTTAAACCCAGTACGTTTTTCATTAAGAAAATTGCTACATAAATTAAATAAAAAAAATTACTGAAATGCTTATTTTAATGCAAGTCACCTGTGTAAGATTAAATGTTGCTGATAAAATGCTTACTGTAAATCATATGAATTTTTCTCCAGTGTATAGACACAAAGTCATACATAAACCATGCCATGCAGGATAAAATTATTCTCACGTTTAAATATAAAATAATCGCATTTCTAATCCACTTACAAATAATAAAAGTGTAAAATAGTCAATTACCCGTTTCTCTTCTATAGGAAATCTGTAGAAATATATTCCATTTGATTTTGAACTTTTTTTTATTGGATGTTTCAAACAAATCCACAAAAGTTACAACTTAAATTTTTTGGGAGAGATAGAGAAAAAAATGTAAATAGATGCACTGTTCCTTCTTATATAAATTAATCAAATTAATTTAGTTAGCTTGAGGTCACTTAATTAGGGAGAAAGAGGGAGCGAGACTTTTAGTTTACAGTGCAACCGCTGCAATGCATTGGCGCTGCAGTTGGCGGCAGGTCATAGTGTGGGAGTGCCAACGCTTTACTATACATACACTTTGGTATACGGTACCATGGAGGTTAGAATAGCCTCCAGTGTATGGTATACACGAGATTTGGTGACATGATGATGAGCAGTAAATGGGGCATTTTGGTGTTGGCAGTGATTTTCAAAATCGTGCCATGGCCGTAGTGTATACTAGGATTATACCACAAAATCTTTTAAACACTTTTTTTTTAATTAGTGCTTTATGTGTCATTTTGCGGTAAAATAAAAAAATATTAATTAGTCATTTAGGCTAACCATTTAATATAACCATATTCGCCAAAATATCGTTGATTATTGTAATCCAGTCTTTAATTATTTTAATCTTATTCATATCATTTAATGTTGCTTCTTCCCTCTAAATTTATTTATTATTAGTAAGTAATGCTTTCAAATTTCAGAAAATTTTCTCTGACATAATCCTGAAACTAATAAACATCGCAAAATTGAATGCACATATTTTTTTCGTATGTATGCTGCTAAATAAACATAAAATACCTGAATTTATTTAAGAATATCATTAAATAGATTTCTTTCTTTCGTTTCTGCAAAATGTGCGCAAAGAGAGACATTTTTTAATCCACATTAGGCAGATTCTAATCTGAATCGTCAGTGGAGAAAACAACTCTTATTAGTTATAATAGTTATGCTTTGGGGATTATATATATATATGTCGTGTGTAATAGTAAAAGTTTTGTGTTTTCAAGTGGTACCATAATTAATTTAAAACAGTCAAAGTGCATTATCCAGATAGACTGGAACTTTCTTAAAACACACCTGAAAAACCTGGAAAAGTCAGAGAATTTCATTCTCCTGTTTTAGTGGCAACCCTATGCCTGTCTTGGGAAAGTCTGCTGATCACTCATACACTTCACATCTTAGAATAAGGTCTAGGTCTCAAGGGACAGAGCACTGACTGGATATATGGGAGTCTGTTGATGCAGACAGGCAGACTTTGGAAGTTCAGCTGTGGCATGGTACTTAAAGCATATGCAGTCATGTACAAAATGAACACCATGGGAAATTTGTCAGTGAGATTCTATAGTGTTAATTGTATAGTTTGTCAATGATGTTGATGTGTAATGGAAGTAGCTACCAGATGATTATGCCACCTAAAGGATCATCAGAGGATTATACCAATTGCTGTGTTACTCATGTAATGGAGATATTCCTTGTTTCAGCCAAAGTTATGTATTTGTTTATCTTCATCCAAATTCACGTGGATTTTAGGTTGATATAGAATCAGCATTCTTCGTCCGATGATGGTAAAATCGAGTGAGTTTAACTGGATCTGTTCTTCAAGATTAATAGCTTTGTCATGAAAATCTAAATTAATAGCTTCCACTTCCTTTTACAGCAGTATTTCTCAAAGCCTGCCTTGTAGTTCTCCTAGATTAAAAAAATAGCAAACGAATAAAATTTAAATTAACTTAGTCTCACTATAGCTGAGAATTTTAAAGTCTGAAAGTTACACATTGCAATAATCTGTCACTTTTTCTCCAAGACAGATATTTTAGGAAATTTCTTACTAGTTACCGTAGCTGTGGGCTTCCCACCCTACTCTTAGCAATGGAAGAAGCATTTAAAACTTTATGATAGTAGTGCTTCTCACCTTTGTTTACTGCTTTCATCTAACTAATAAACTGGGTTTATTACCAGTGAAAACAGGATTTAATTAACTGTGTAGTTCTTAAAAAATTATAACTCAGTTTGCTTATCAGTGTGATAAAAGGTTTAATCACCTTGAATTATTAAAAATGAATATAAATATTCTTCTGTTACTTTAATTACTTATTATATCAGCATAAAATTAAATGAATTTCAATTAGTTCTATTTTTAAAATATAAGTATAGCAGTAATAACATATGCTAAAAAAATTGCTTTCAAGGGGGAACAAGGTGTTAACAGAACATTCTAGTTTATAAAAGTAGTTCCTTTTTGGAAAAAGTTTGAGAAATGCTGTCTGACAGTAGCTTATCAAATGCCATGACTCATCTGTGAAGCTCTAACCATAAGTATAGACAAAGATAATCAGGTTTCATTTGTTTGAAGGATATGCTTAACCCAGTAGCTTTTGCTGTCCTTCTCAATCTATAAAACAACAAAATAACATATTGTTAAAAAAATAAAAGTTCTGTTTTAATTTTGGAGATAAAACTTTAGTTCTAACATTTTAAAATATTGAACATAACATCTAATTTGATATTATTTTAAAATATTGGACATAGCATCTATTTTGATATTATTTTAAAATATTGGACATAACATCTACTTTGTTTGTTTTCTATTAGCAAAATAATCACTGACATCCTAGAAGTTTGTTTCATTTTTCCATTAGCTCTGTTGTACATAAGTGACGTTTATTACTTATTTTATTTTTAAGTGCTTCTTAACCGATTTGTGCCTAGAAAAATTCAACTCTTAACTGTGAGATCAGTGTGTTGGCAAATTAACTGCAGCTTCACAGGTTCTGTCCATCCATTCTTCCATCCTGACAGAGTGGACATGTGGCACTATCTGCTAGACCAAAGCAGTGCAAGTGGGCTAAGAGATATATGTGTCCTGTGTGCATGATGAATTTTGCTACGTTGACTGGTCTGGGTAGAGTCCTTGGAATGGCACCTTTTCAAAAAAAGCATTGCCATTTCTTTCCTCGATATGCTTCTTCTCTCAAGCTCTTGATTTTGCTTTTAAATGAGGCTTCAGTGATGTGTTTGGCCAATGATAGAGAAGTTAGCATGTCCATTTGCCAGAGGGTTGTTCTATTCTTAGTTAACTCATCAGCTAATTCATTCTCACAGATACCAGCATGACTTGGAATCCATTGTAGGTGGAAGATCCACCAATCAGAGATAAGTTTGGAAAGGATTTTATGTGTGTTGTAGGTCCTAGTGCAGTTGATGGGTGTGTAGCTTTCAAGAGTAGTGATGGCTATTTGCAAATCAATGAGGAACATACCATACACGGATTTGGTCCTGCTTTTTTCTTATTTCTTCAGCCACCATGTGGACTACCATGATCTCCCCATCATAATTGCTGGTAATTGGACTGACTGTAGCATAGCTTTCAGAGTTTGCAGTGAACTTCTGCTCCCCATTCCTGAGCTGCTTAGCCTGGATCCATTAATATACGTGTAGCCATTCTTCTTCAGGGTACCTCTTATGGATTGTTTAAAAAACCGAGTTTCGAAGTTCTTTCAGGGATTGTCATATACTTAGGTGCCATCTGCTGCAAGACGGAATGTGTTTCTCAGGCAATGCTAGGAAGACAGCTCGATGATGTTTGAGAGATTCTGATATGCCCATTTTTAACCATTCAGCATGCAGTGTGAGAGACACTTGAGTCTTGAATCTGGCACTAGTTGGTCATAACTGTCCTCTTGTATTTGATTGATGCACCTTTCCCAGAATTTAGGAGTGATTTGTCTCTTCCCGTTTCAAGAGGCTTCCTGTCCATTTGTGTTTCTATTGTGCTTATTGGAGTTGAAAAAGCACTACTAATTATAAGTCTCAGGGCATTACCTTGAACCTTGTCAAGCTTTTTAAGGTTTGTGTTTCTGCCCTGGGAAATCATTTTACGTGAATAGTCCGTAGTTGGTCTGACATGTTTTATAAGCAGTGGTCAGAACATCTGCAGCCCCACTTTGTCCCACTTAGCAGTTTAAGAAAGTGTAATCTGTTCTGGGCATGCCCGGCAGATAACAAGTAATACTTACAGCCGTTGTGATGAAAATTCACACAGTAATATTACAGTATTTGTAACTGCACTCTGGGGAGTTTTTTTCCATGTCTCTTTTTTTATGGTCTTAATAATAAAAATGAAATTCTGAAATATTTATCTCTCAGTGAGAAACTCTTCCTTAATTATGTAATTGATTATAATTTAACTGTCATTCATATCTTTATTGAAGTGAGGAAGGTCTACAAGAAAGTAAAGTTTTTGAAGTCTCTTTGTAATTCCTTCGAACTCTTTCTTTGTGTTCACTGTAAAACCAGTTCTCTTCTTTATTCACTTTCATATCACACTTCAGCATCTCATGCTTCTTCATCCCATCAATGACTTAGCGTAAGATGACTGAATGCTGATAGTTTGACCTGGGATCCAACTCCAAACAATGGGCAAGGGGGCCTTATGTGGTTCACTTTATCTGTAATGTAGGTTATGTAACACTGTATTCATGCATGTATGATGTAAAAATAAGACAGTGCTCCTTTCATAATGTGAGTATGAACTAGCTACTATTTTTAAACCCTTTCACAGAGCATTTGAATCCATCATGAAGACATCCCATTTTGTAGAGATAACCAATAATGAAGTTTCCTAAAATCTAATAAATCTTAATTGTTCTTTCTGCTTCAAAGATCCATATTGTAACGTATTTTCTCTCTCATTTAAAAAAAAAGCCCCAATGCCGTCTACATTACCTCCTGACCTAAAAATGTGGTGAATGATAAATTGTTATCAGATTTAGTGATTGGGTCTTTGTCTCCCCATTTGTCCTTTATGTGAGAAGGAGTGTAAGGTACTTTCTCTTTCCTTACTGCATGCCTTTGTACAGTATTGGAAGAAGCCTGGTGAAGGCATAGTTAATTGTCTCACCTCTCCTGCTCAAAAAAAGTCCTAAAGACTGTACTATGTCACTAACCCATATAATATTCTTTAGATAAAAAATGTGTACCCCAAAAATGTGCTGCTTAGGACAGATAGACTCCCTGTAGCTACTCCATTGGTTTAACATAAGTGTACTTTTGTGTTAGCTCATATTTTCCGTTTATAGAATTTTACACATACGTACATTCCTTCTACAACAGAAATTTCAAGGATGTTACACAAAAGATATTTTCACCAAATAGTCAGAACTTTTTTACCAACATAATATATAAGCTGAATTTAGAAAGTTTGTCACTTTCATTAGTAACTTTTCAGATTTATCAGATAGTTACCTAATTGTTAATCTCACCTGTGTTCAAGTTCACATATTATTTAAATTATTTTATTAAATTCATTTAAGTGTCAAAACTTGGGTATTTATTAAATATTCAAAACTTAGCATTAGCCTTCATTTATAATGTATGGTTTAAGACAGCAGTTCTTAAACTTTTCTTCATCCACGACCCTTTTCTATAATTGAGAATTTTTTGCACCTCTTAAATGTAGAATAAGAACATAAAAATAAATACTTTCCTTTAAGTAATTTATTTCTTTGATAAACAATTATCTAAGGAAGGGAGTAATTTTAGGATTTGTTTGAAATATACAAAAATGAATGGCAGAAAATCATTTTAATGAGAAACATGTGCTTGTTTTTTGCTGCATAACAAATTAAATCTTGATGCAGTATTTGATACCATTGTGTATAAAGTATCTTCACCATTGAATGGCATTTGGATTTAATAAATGTTAAGGATGAGAAAGCCACTTCGCATAAATGCAGCAGAACATTTCATGCAATTTCAGAAATTGTGGAAAATTCAATTCTAGTTCTAATTCAGAATTCAGTCAAGAATTTGGGGTCAAGGTTACACCCACCAATATTATTTCTTTATATTTTTCAATGTTATTTCTTTAAAAATCTAATGTAATTTCTTTAAATTCATGTATCTGAATTAAATTTCTTTGAGCCACAGTTTAAAAAATATTGATTTAAGATTTAAAAAAACAAATTTCTTTACATTTTTTAGTTTTTTACCTGCTGTTATTTTCTTTGTAGAAATAGTGTAATCATAATTAATTTACTTTATTTGAGTGTATGTCAATCATAAATTCATATTTTGTGCATAATGTACGCATTTTGATAAATTTATAATAATGGTCGCTAAACTTATGATCCTAAACTGCTAGGGTTGCAGTAGCATTTTTAATAACTAGCATGAGAATTTTTTATTATAAAATAATATTATTAACTATTGTAATTAAATACATTATTGTGTATAAATTCAAATTATAATTCATTAGTTATAGTGTTTATGCTAAAAATCACAGTAAAAATTGTTTTGAAACTAAGAATTTCCACTTGTATTGCAAGTTGTCCAGAATTGAACTGTAAATCTCTTGAAATAGAAAATCTGATGAGGTTAATTCCTTATCATAATGTCATTTATCACTAAGGGCATAGAATTTCAGTTACAGAATTTGCAGAGCCTTTTGTTTCAACAGAACGCTTAATTTTGGTTTAAGTACTGCTTTATGTAAAGGCATTGTTTTAGTTTTATGTACTTACTTTTATCTTCATTCATCATGAAATTCATACAAAAACAGGTTAGAAAGGGATACTCTGATAATTGCATTCCAAATATTGTTACAGAATACACATCAGAATGAAAAAAAGGCTACTATTTGTGTTAACAATATTTTTATAATTTCATATTATTTATTGTAGTAATATATTGCTTATATTGTTAATAAATCCTTTCAGTGTGTATTTTACGTTTTACTGGAAAAACAATGCTTTATTTTATATTTATATATTATACATTTATACAAGTTTTAATATTAGTTAGTCATAATTTACAAAATTGCTGTGAGGAGTGATTAGCTCACCAAAGAGCTCAAATGTTAGATTAGCTCACATGCTTGTTAAATGTGGTGACTACTAATCTGGAATACTTATGTTTTTTCTTAAAAGGCTAAGGGAGTAAGTTTTACTATACAACATTAAAGATAAATAATTTTTTCACTAAAATTAAAGAAAGCTTTAAATTTGAAATTTATAAACCTGTTGTTTTCATTGCAAGAAAATATAAATATTTGTGGAGTTTTTCATTTTTATCTAAATCTCTGAGTTTCAGTTAATAAATTTTATTTTAATCCCATTTCTCAAGAATATGAACATTATTTATTATTTATCATAAATCACCATATCACACAGTGTATAGCAGAGTATTCCCTATTTGTATCTATCTCAATTTGCTTCAGATGATGGTAGAGCTGTAAAAGATTGGCTTGCATTGAATCTTTTCAGTTGTAATTAAAGCCAAAATTAAGTTTATCCATTTTTAAAGTTTATATTGACATATATATCTTCCAGTTGTTAATTTCTAAATTATTTCTCAAAATATATGTACTTGAAATCCATAATAAAATTCAAAGATGGGTGATAGTTTTCAAGAATCTGAACTCTACAAATCTTTCACAGAAATTATTCTCTCTCTAAATTCAAGCATTATAATTATTTCCATGTTAGAATTCATGTTGTTTCTTTGTTAGGGGAAAAAAGGGTTAATTAATAATTAAATGTTAAATATTTACTTATTTATGAACCCATAATCTCTAGAAAAATAAAATTGGAAAATACGAAGCATTTCTAAACTTCAATTTCACTTTCAGGTGACTTTTCAAATGTTGAGGGAGATTCTCCTAGAACTGTGAGCCCTATTAATGAGTTGTCGCTGTCTAGTAGTGGTGAAGCCGAAAATAATAAAGGTATTATTAAGAAAACAGGCTCATTATTTCAAAATTGACTAGATACTTTATTTTGCATGAAATATTGTGTGATTAATGAAAAATTAACGTTTGATTTTATGTATTTTTGAAAACTTGACTTCACTGGTTAGTGAATAGTTGAGTGCATTGAAGTTCAAAATATAATACAGATAGTTTATTTGTTGGAAACTACTAGTTAGTTAAATTATTTATGATTGTAGGTACTTTGCATGATATTATGAATCAGATCTATCCAACTATTCTTGGAGCATGAGTTTTTTTTTTTAAACAAATGATGTTGCAGTTTACTAGTATACAAGAAAATGTGACATAAGGAGGTCATTGTGAAATTTTTTAGATACACGCAGATGATAAGTGGAAGAAAAAAAAAATCATGGTTATATTTGAAAATATGAACTATTTTAGCTTAACAGATGATTTTTTTATTGGGCAATTGCAAGTAGCTTAGCGTAGAATAAATTTAAGGAAAATACAGAATGAAATAAGGAAAATTAAAGATGATACAAGAACATTATCATGCTTCTATGATTTTAAAGTGTGATTAAATTAAGAATGCCTACAACATTTACAATTAGTATATGAAAATGAAGGTCCATCTTGTGGTTCTGTATTCAGATGATTTGCAGAATTTCACAGAGGTCACAGCTCTCTTCAGCACAGAGGAAGGACGTTGTCAGCAGTAATCCTGGATAATACTGAATCCTGGGTCTGCCATATGGAATATGTTAGTCGATGATAATTGCTGCGCTTTACATTGGATCTGCTGCCATAGTAAAATTATTTATGAAGAATTGCGTATGAACAAATTAGTTTCCCATTGGGTTCCCCATAATTTAACGGAGCACCAAAAAGAGGAGTGAGTCAGAATCAACTCTTAAATTAATTAAAGATTGTGGCACCACATTATTTCTAAAATCGTAACTGGTGTTGAAATACCATTTTATGATGTTCCAATATGTCAAGAAAGTAAAGTATGGGTCTCTGAAGATAATCCCATACCCACAATGATGAAAAAGACAATGTGCCATGAAAAAAAGAATGTATGCCATTTTCTTCAGAATTACAGAACTGTTCATGCTGGCCATCAAGTACAAGCCATCAAGCTGGAAGGACAGAAGACAATCACAGCTAACTGGTACACCCTAAGTGCCTCTCAGAAATTCTTCAAGAAGTGAATTTTAGAGGACTCATGCTCCACCATGACAGTGCATCTTTTTATTCAGCAACATTGACAGTTTGAGTTTCTTGAACAAAAACATATCAAAGTGATAGAAAATCCACCTGTTTACCTGATATAGCTATGTGTGACTTTAGTCTATTTTTTAATCTAAAAAAGAACTTATGTAAACATTGTTTTCATTCTGAAGATGAAATTGATGAGGCTGTAAATGCATTTTTTCGTCGATTCCAAAAAATGAATTTAATCTTTGATATGGAAGTGAATTGATGTTGGAGGAGACTACTTTGAACACTCCTAAAATTTCAAAAGTATAACTTTAAAAACCTTTTTGTAGCTAAAAAATTTTGGAGTGACCCTCGTAATAATTGAATAATGTAATAAAATTAACTGACTGTAAAGCATATTGCAGTTGGCTGGCCCTGCTATATATATTATTTCATTTATTAAACTTCACATTTCTTTAATGTGAGATTTAATACATAAATAGCTGTGGACAAGTAATAACAAAAAATTCAAAATTGCTTTAAGTTTTGTATTTAACATTATATTTTAATATTTAATATTGTTTAATTATACAGTGTCACAAAAAAATATGCACCCAGAAGGAAACAGTATGCAGTGTATGAAGAGGTAAACAAATGATTACAGATTCAGAACAAAATATCATTTTGTCAAGAAGTTATGGCGTGAAAAAAGGTTACAAATCAGTAAGTACTATAGCCACCTTTGGCAGCTATACAAGCCGAAACACTCTGTGGCCTCAAATCAAGTAGGTTAGCTATGACTCTGTGCAGATCATGACATAATATGTGAAGTGGGCAACTAATTCACCAATATTCAGGATGGCTGCAGCTGCTTTCCAAGCATGTCCCAAACATGCTCTATTGGAGAAAGATCTGGTGACCTGGCAGCCCACGGGAGTATATCATATTCTTGAAGACATTATTGGGAGAGTTGAGTAATATGTGGACGAGCATTATCCTGCTAATAAATGGCACCAGGGCGACTTGATAGCATAGGCAGTACAACCGGCATGAAAATGTTGTCAGCCATGGTAGTGCCTTGAAAGACGAATAGAGATGATCGTGTATCCTAACAAATCACTCTGCACACTGTTACACCTTGTGTAATTGTCATATGGCACTTAACAACAAATGCCATATTGGACCACTGGCCTGGCCACTTCACACGCTTGTGCGTTGGTCATCAGTACTGAGACTGAATCGGAATTAATTGCTGAAGATCACACGCCTCCAGTCGGTCACACTCCTGCTTGCCTGAGTTTGGCAAAAATCCAGTCAACACTTTGTATGATGTGGGGTAAGTGGTAGGTGTCTTAATGTATGTCAGCAGCATATATGTTGGAGTTTTTTCTCTAATTTACAATTTAATGTTCAATAACGCATGAAAGTCAAGAATATGAATAACAACTTTAAATCACATCACTATAATAAATACTGCATGGGTGTAAAATTGTGTGACAAACAAGATAAAACCACATTTAGACTGTAAAACCTGTGTGTTCAAAAATAACAGTAAATAGTACCAGATAATACTCCAACAGAAAGTATTAACATTGCATTGTGTTTAAATTTAGTATAATATAATATAATAACCCGTTCAAGTTTTAATTAAATTTATTGGGTCCAGTGTTCTAAGTTATAAGTGAAACATACATACGTAAGTTAAATTAAATTTTTCATTTATTAAAGGTAAACAGAACTAGTAACTATATACATTAAGTGGTGGTGGTACAATGTGTTTAAGTGAGAAAATGAAAAGACATACCAATTGAAAATCACAAATTTTTGGTCCCATTTTCTCGTGAGACATTTGACAGGAACCCTCAAGAGGGTGAATGGATACATTTTTCAAAAAACATTGCAAGGATCTGTGGGAAATAGAGAAAAAAAAAAAACAAGTTAGTTATCGATAAATTTTGAAGTCATCCTCCCCTTGTCTATCTGGGTTTCGTCCTCACTGCGTCGCCATCCATAGGTGGATTTCTCTCCGCAAATTCATCCATCTTTCCGCTGTTACATAGACTTAGTACTCAGGATGTGCGACTGCTTTCTAGTGTGTCGACAACCTTCAAAAAAATTTTCCTTCTCGCCTCTGGCCAAAAGTCTCCTCTCTCCCGAAGATCGCTACACGCGCTTTTTCTTCGGCGATCCGAGATGGTCCAAAACAAGCCAAGTGCATGGCAACCCTAGGGGATGAATCCACACTGGAAGGTGAAGCAAGGGAGTTGGTAAGACAGAAGCTGGCGAATAATCGCCAATCCTCCATGGTCATCAACCTGTCAGCAGGAGCTAGCCTCGTCCAGGGTCCCATTTTAGCATGGTGAACGCCTGCAAGGAAGCGAATCACCCCGACCCCTCAACCTTGGTGTGGCGTAGCTGCATACAAAAGAAGCTGATTCAGCAGGGTGCAGATTTCTCACTTGATGAAAGATATTTTCCAGACCACTGTCTGGCAGAGCAAGCAACGTCAAAAGTCATAAATCTTGATTTCCCAAATGCAACGTACAAGTTTTTGAAAAGAATTAAGGATTTGTTTTTAAATACTAAATTAATAAAAGACCGAAGAAAATTTCTTCAATTGAAATATAAAAATCACATAGAAAAAATTTTTGTTTTCTACAACACCAAACACGACCACCATAGTCAGAAATATGGATTCCAGCAAGAGGGCACATTAACAAAACTTAATTAACACTTTAACACCAACTTGTGTAAGCAAAAACTTTAAAAGAGCTAAAAAATTGACCTTAAGGGTCAACTTAACAAGAGATTAAATACTAAGCAAACAAGTTAAGAAAAGTATTAACTAAACAAAAAATTTAAATAGTTAACCAAACTACCTAAAGGAAAAAAAAATAATTACTCAAGCAACTTAAAATTAGAGTTAACCAAAACTGTCAAAAAAAATTAAATGACAACAATGACTTTTCAACAAGGCAAAGAAATTTAAGATCAACTACAAAATAAAAACAAATTAATAACTTTTAAGTCTGATAACAGAATTAAGATAAATCATTACAATTAAGATATTTTAATTCAACAACTGAAGTAGCTAAGTATGTATTACATAACATATACCAGCATCAGTCAGTCATCTCTGAATGGTTTCCTTTGATACAACCAAATGCCTGGAAAGTGGTAAATTGGGTTGGATCAATGCTAGCAATGTTGTTGGTGTGGAAGGGATCGTTCCTATGATTGTGCAGTTCTCACACTCATTTGTATTCCTGGGACGTACTGACCCTCCGTGATGTTAGACTATCCCTTCTGTGATCCATTGTCGCCAACACTGAGCAACTACCACATCGCTCCGACCGAGGTTGCAGTCGATATGCCTGTTCAACCAACCTGCTTCTCTAAGACTTATTATATGGCCCTTCTCAAAGTCCAACAACTGCTTGTACTGCCGCCAGTTATGTCTCAGATGTATCCCTAGTCACAATACTGTCCATCCAAGTTGACAGATTTGTTTGAATAGCCCTACAGCACAAACTATCATGCTTGTAAACTCTCTTAGCTGTGCATCTCATATGAGAATAGCACGCGTACCCTAGTCTCATTGCTGTCGAAATTTAAATCATTGACATATCTCTTACCAGACTATTTTCTCGCCGAAGTTTCATGAATATGGCTCAATTTCTTCTAAATGCTCTTTTTTTAGGGGGGGGTATGTAACAGTGTGTATATGGATGAATTAAAGATCCGAAGATTACAACTTTTGAGCTAGCTAAAGGCAAATATATTTCAGCTGTATGAGAACAAAGTTTTACACAAACAATAAAAGCTGTGAAGAACAATGTATATTATTAGGAGTATTCTTTGAACCTTACCTCATATTTGTGGAATATTTATTAAAGTTGCTTCTATACAATCTATTTTTAGATCATTTTTGTGACCAAAATTTAGTTATACATACTGAAAACATTTATTGCAATCAGATCTCAAGATTTTGAAACTCATGAGAAGAGAGAATTATTTGAGATAAGTTTTTAATTTAATATACATTTTTGATGATAATGTAAAAAAAGTTATTGACATGGAACACACATTAATAAAAAGTATGAAATAATATCAATGTGTTAGTTTCACTGTCAAGCTTTTAAACCAAAAATACAAACTTTTTCAAGGGTGTTTAATTATTATACCAAGGTTAAAAAATTGCTTAGTAAAATAATATGGAAGCCTAAACAAACATAACCTGCAGTATTTTTTGTTGTTGTTGTTATTGTTATTGAAGTCTGATGCTCATTTAGATCTCTTCATGAATAGATGACTTTCTGTAGTAAACAATTTAGGATTAATGTTCTTAACATATTCCAAAAAAAGGTGCATACTGTGTTAACATTTTCTGTTTCTTTCACCATCATGTTTAAAAATCTTCTTTAATTCTGCTTAACCATTTGATGAAATTTTTCTGTTTGCCATAGTTCTGGTATGTGTTAAAAGTGTCTTATGTTGGAATTGAAGTGTCTGCTTTCAAGAAAAGAAAGCTGAGGGTTCTAAAAGAAAGCTATTTTTTTTAAACACACCCACTACACATAAAAAAAATACCTCTTGATTGATCATTATTGAGTTGGAAGCTAAATATCTTAGTAAATTGTCTGCATGATTACAGCCTTTGGATGTCTTATGTTTTCAAACACTGAGAAAAACAAGAAAACTATCTCTGCCATCATTATACTTTGTAATTGTGAGGAAGGATAAGCTCTTAGGTATTTGGAGTTCTGTGTTTTTCAAGTTAAAAAGAGTAAAGATTCAACTGCTTATTCATGATTTTGAGACAGGAAAAAGGAATCTGTGATAGCTAAGATTTCAAAGAAAATACATTGAGATAGATATGGGAAAATGTATTGATCTAATGCTGAAAATGCAAATAATGCGTTTTTTCACATATTGAGGGATTCCAGATGAAACTGCTTGGATATTGAAAAAGGGTTTTATTTTATTTTTCCCATAATAATCGTATGAAGCGTTGATTTTCTTAGTGCTGAATTTTTATTAATTATATTTTATTTTAAATCTGTTCTCTTTTGACTTTCTAAACACAATTCTTTGACATTTTTGAAAAATTGCTTTTTTTTATCCACTGCATAATAACTAGTGTCATAAAATTTAGAGCTGTGTCAAGGTATCATCATAATTCCCTTCCCCTCTCTCTTTTTTTTCCCTTAAACGTAATTTCATGGCTGCTGTAAAAAAGATATATAGATTATTCAGATCTATGCGTTTCTCATTAATCTGTAAAAAATTTAATGTGTACATTTTTTTAAACAGTTTTCATTTAGAAATTATTCAGCAAAACTTTTCTGTAGTATCTATCGCCCTTCTGCCTATTCATCTACATTTGAAACGAATAAATTACAGCTTAAAATTAAAAATTATTGTAAGTGTATGAATAAACGTAGAAATCTTTATTGTATGAATGTTTTAGTATAACCTTCAAATTAACTGCTTGGATATGTTTCATACATATCATATTATATTTTTAACAGTCTCCTCTCATTAATTGTTAAAACACTGTGCTCAGTATAGGATATGGGCAGTTTTTAATCTCGCATATGAAGTTTTTATGTGAAACCTATCGGACAGTTTGGTGTTTGACTGCATGTTCTATGTGTAGCACTTCTGTTTTAATATGAAAGCATTGTCTTCAATTGACAAATATCATTATCTAATATTATTAAATATATAAACTATATTCATTTTTGATTTATGTATGTGTGTGTATGTTATTTAATGTGTAAATATTTGCATCTAATTATTTCTGTAAATATTTGTATAAAGCTGCTTGGACTTGACGCACATTGAACATTCAGTAAGTTCATGTAGTAAACTTT
Organism: Stegodyphus mimosarum; assembly: GCA_000611955.2. Classification (NCBI taxonomy): domain Eukaryota; kingdom Metazoa; phylum Arthropoda; class Arachnida; order Araneae; family Eresidae; genus Stegodyphus; species Stegodyphus mimosarum. The sequence goes on from KK121828.1 coordinate 30,028, forward strand.
TGTAGTTGAGATTTTTATTAATTAAATGATTTCCAAATACTTCATAAGTTTTTATTTTTATGTATAATCAAACTTGTGTAGCAAGATAGACCTATTACAATGCAGTCATATTAGTTGATATTCATGTTTGACTTAAAAAAACTGTACAATAATGCATTTATTGTAAAGTTGTAAATAAATAGTAACGAAGTACAAAAAGTTTAAAAGTAATTATGAAAGGGTGGTATTAGTTAATAGCTAGTAGACATTATAGGGTTATTATATCTGAAATAGTTTTGTTGCTTTGTGCTGCAGTTAACTGCTAACAGATTTTCAGAAACATATCAGTGTTTCTCCGTTTGTTTTGGCAAAAACAGATATGCTATTAAATACAAATATGTATTTGAATAATAATGTGAATCTTGGTTTGGGCTGTGATTTGTTTCATTCAAATGGACAAGATTCTGAATCTTTGCACTGTAAACTAGAATTTTTAGATTCTGAAATCAAGCTGGTGATGAATTGCTCTTTGCTACATTTTAGTTTGGATACTATTTTAGAATCACCAATCCCCCTTCCCTTTTTTTAAATGAGAAATTTTAAAATATCAATTATGCTCTTGCTTGGATTTGAACCCAAGACTTTCATTTGTTAGATGGATCTGCTAATTCTACATAACAAGAATATATGAGAGGAATACCTGTAACGCCTAATAAGAAATATTCTAAAGCAAAAAGCCCAGTCAGAACAAAGAAATTTATTTCATTGAATCTACCAAAATGGACGTGGTGAATATATGAGGCTGATTTAAATTAAAACCATAATTATTTATTATGAGAAAATGCAAAAAAAATATATATTCATAATTTTTTGCATATTTTCTATGATATACAATCATATGCTTTGCCATCCAACCACATCTAAGTACATAAAAGATACTGAGGGCAAGGTTGGTGGGTTTGTAACAACATTCAGATTTTGTATCCTGGATTATAGCAACTGCTAAACAAATAGTATGCAATTGGGCATTATCTTGCTATAACAATGCACGTTAAGTACATGCCATTTACGCAGGATTGCAGGGCAAGGGTGTTTTGAGAGTAAATCTGCATAAGAAGTACTGATCACTGTTACTTCCTTTTCTGTGTAATGTTCCAAAATTATTTCGTTTATACATCAGAAGAAATTGAGCATGACTTTTCCTGCTAATGGTTGTGTTTGAGAATTCTTTACACAGTCATTTGGTTTCATATTGGTGATAGTTCACCCATGTTTTATATCCTATAAAAATTCTTTCTGGAAATCCATCACCTTTGTTTGAGCTGGGAATAATTCAGAAGTTGCTCACTGGCATTGATATGACAGTTTCTCATGCAGTGTAGCAGTCAGTTGATCTAGCACATCTCACAAACACTTAGTTGAATTGTAACACAGCATGGACTGTAATGTATGCTGAAGCAACACTAATATCCAAAATAGTAGCTATTTCCTTGTTATTGAACCTCTTTTTCTTTTGCACCTCTCTTTCTTATTACACCTCTTTTTCTTGCATCATATATGTTAAATCACATAGCAAAGCCAAGAGTGCTGTAAATAATTTTGCAGCTATTGTTAAAAAATTTAAAGCATCTTGTGCTATTAGAAATGACATATTTTCCCCCCCTTCCCTTGACTTCATATTCCTTCTTTTATGTTTTATTCTGCTTAATTTGGTCCAAACTGTTTACATGAAGTTTCACTTGTTAAAGTAATTTTAATATGTATATCAGGGAATTCATTTGTTGACATGTAATTTTCAAAACTGTTGTCATTCCTCTCCCTCCCTTTGAGAATTTTTTCATTATATTTGATAAAATTTCAATGCTTGTAGTTCTTTCTTGACATTTCAGTTTCTTAATATATGTTGCATTATCAGAAGGTATAAGAAAATCTTGTTTTTTAGTTTCTTAATTTTAAAGCAAGAGAACCAGGCCAAATATTTAACACCTGACACAAATCTTGAAACGGTCCCGTGCTCCCTTTTTAGTGTGTTATATTTCTGTTCTGTGTTGCCCCAGACAGTGTAATAGTTAAGGCTGACTTCTAATTCGAATTCCAGGATGGGGATGTTTGTGTATCCTTCCCTCTAATCACAGTACCAGTTATATCCCATGTAGTGCACCTTGGGCAACATTCTTGAGACAGCTAAAAGACTGATGGGTTAGCTATTTCTGATAATTGCTCCAGAATGAATGCCTTGATTTAAAAAAAAAATCAGTTTTGTGTCATTTTTCATTTTTAGAGGTTAGTCCTCACTCTCTAAATCCTTGTAAATTGGAAACTGTTTGTGGCTGACATGATTGAAGATAATTTCTCAGTTGACTTGTGAGATACAAAATATATTTACAGCTTCCTATTATCTACTGATTATATAGCTAAATTGTTCTTTAGAAAGCATTATGGATTTGACATTCATAACTTTAGTGGGAAAAGTATGGGTATCTAGAATTTAAACATAATAATAAATAGTTTTTAGGAAGAAATCTACAGTGCAATTTTGTCAGCCAGTAGGAAATTTTTTTCTGTCCCTACTTTTTTTTCTATCGGGTCATTCCATAAATAATATTGTGTGTTTTTTTTAGCAGGATTTGAAAAAATTAAAATAAGTAAGATACTAATTTCATCAACTACATATTCCCCCGTGTGAATAAGTTACATTCTTTTGATGCTATAATGGGCTTTTTTGTTGTAAGGTATTTCTCTCGCCTTCTTTGCATGCTTTCATGGTGTAGTGGTTGGTATGCTCAGCATATTTCGAGAGATCCTTGGTTTGAGTGACGGCGAGAGCATTGCTTATTTTTCATCTGTCCTGTTTATAAGTAACCTAATGACTCTACAATGTCATTACTAAAAAAAATTAATTACCTTATTGGAGAAGGTCTTGGAAGTATTGAAGGTTTTTTTTTCTGGTACCTCATGGGAATTGCATTCTTTTCCAGCTCTACAAGTTTTCCAAGCTTTGAAGCACCAGTCATTAGATATTTCATAAAAGAATTTTTTCATGTGAATGAAGAACAGTGCAGACGTTCATATGCTTTTTTTCTGAAGTTCATGAAAACCCACCTGCCATGCTTAGACATGATTTGGAGTTCTTTTAAATGGCAATAGACAGTTGATGAAGATGAATTAACCTCTTCTGCCAACTTTTCAACACATTGTTGTCAACACAGACGTGGCTTGCACAGCAGCTGGCATCTTTCAAGCTAAGGTTAACAGATTCCTTGTTAGCACTTGCAAGTATTCAAAATGCCTTTACCACATATTTCCTCTACTCTTTTTTTTTGGGGGGGGGCGGCAGGATGTTTGCCAAAAACATTGTGAAGAAAACAGTGCAAGAAGGAAACATCATGAGCGAAAAGAAAGCAAGGAGAAAACATTGCAGTTCTAAAATATCATTGTAGAAAATAAAGCTGTTCAAAGCTGTTCAGTTTTAAAATATTGTAATTGAAAATAGCATGGTAAAAATAAAACACCTAAGAATCATCACATGAGGATAACATTGCAGACGTCAATTTTTAGCCTTTAAAAGCTCTAAATGCATGTTTACACTACTATCCAATTTTATTAAAGAGATTAAATAAATAATGACTTTTAATACATAACTACATAAGTTTAAAATTCTATTAACTGCTGTATGTAGCATTAAGTGTACTCTCATTTTCAGTTTTTTTAATGCATAAGTTTCCTTCTTGCTTTTTCATTAAGAATTCAATAGTTAATTTTAAAATCTGAAATACAGAGCTTCTCATTCCTTGTTGCATTCACAAATCATTGTGTAAACATTCATCTAAAACTTTTAAAGTCTGAAAACACGTGTTTGTGATGTTATCATCATGCAGTGATTTGTAGCTGCTTTATTTTTTATTGCAATATTTTCTACAGTACTTCTTTAAAACTGAATTTGTGTAATTGCTCTATTGTGTAAATTGGCATTTTAGACTTCAACATTTTCTCCTAGCCTTCTTTTCTTCCATGATGTTTTATACAGCTTTTCCCCCACTGCCAGATAACCTTAGCACCTTTAGAAGCCATTAGAAACCCTAAGCACTTAGAAAATTTTGGTGCTCCCACATGTGTTTTTGCCAGTTTTTTTTCATTCCTTCTGTCTGTCAGTTTTGGTCCATGGTTAAACCAGTAATAGGAAAGCTTTTGGTCCCCCTCTCCTGAATACTTAAGGACCTTTCTGTGGTCCTTACCCTTTTCTTTAATGCCCTAAGCACATACTTATATTGCATAATTGTTCATCTAGTCTTGTTTTTACCCTTGTATTATTTTCTCCATGACATTTTCATCCTGAATGCTTTCAGTATAACCTTTTACAGCATTTGTTACACTACACCTTTTTTACAGTTATAAAACATGACACATCTGATGTACTCATTTGTGACTGCCACTTTTATGAAGGGCTATTAGAGCAACAGATTATTACCCATGTACTTGAGAGGTGCAGTTTATCTGAATGAAGCTGTCTTTGTTCAATAGTATTATGTATTTGTGACAATCATCTGTTAAACTTTTAGAACATAATAAGTTATATTATCCATGTTTTTTTTATTGGCTGTATATTTAAAATTGTTTGCATTTTCAAAACAATAGTTTTTAATGATTTGCTATTAATAAAAGCATACTCTTTAGTAATTTTTTTTTCCTAGATATGTCACGTCTGAAATCGACATATTCACTCACAGAACATTCCAGCGTGGAACTTAATGATATGCTTTTAAATGGTAATAAAGAACAATCTTATATGTGTGGGGTGACAAAAAATCCAAGTCCACTGTCTAGTGCAAGTGCCAATACTTCCAACTACGCTAATATTACTACTGATGTTCAGCAGACTGTTGAGTTGGATACCATGGAAGATGTTATACATGTGTAAATGATTATCTGTGATGGCTCTGAAACTTCAAATTTTTTTTTCATTGAACGGCATATATAAAAATTACTCTGTTGTGTGATTTTTGGATATTGTAGATAATTTATTTCATTGAAATAGAATGTGCAAGTTGATCTTCCATTCAAAAACGTTCATTGATTATGCCTTCAGCAAAGTACATTTTTGTCACCTCTATACAAAGAACAAAGTTATGTTATCTTTTAAGTTATAAGTGGAACATTTAACTCACATATTTTTTGCTATTAAAATTGCAATACAGGATACTTAAATGTTATTAGTTCTGGTTTACTGTATAACAGTTACAAATTTTTGTTGGTTTTTCGCCCCTTTAAAAAATGTTGTAATTAAATGTATTAGGCTATTTAAAAGAAGATCAAATCCTCTATACCATATCATCTTCAGCTGTTTTGATTTCAAATGCTTAATTAAAGTAAGGCTTTTAGTTTTTTCCATGTGTTGCTTTATAGGTCATTTAAATACTCTATTAGTTTGCTTCATAATATTTCCAATTATGGTCACTCACTTAAGAAATGTTCCTCCGTTTGTTCTCACTTCATATTTACCTGTATAATATTCTTCTCTGTTATTCGGACGTATAATTTAGAATGCATGAAAATGAATAATCAGTTAGTGAAAATATACAAGATAATAATTCAAAGAGAACGTCATGTTCTATTCATTAAGGAGAAAGCCTTATTTTAATAGTTACCTAATGCTATTATGCAAAGAATGATAAAAGTGTCTACAGAAATAAATACACACACACACATATATATAGAGTCACAAATTTTATATTGTAATTTTTCTTTTTGATTCTGTACATTGAAGCATTTTATGTAGGTTATACTAGAAATATACCTGTTATCTTTTGTATATTTATATTTAGATTTTTATAAAAATTATCTACTTGGTATCGCTTACTAGATTTTGAGGTTAAGCTTGCACATCCTATGTTCTTTTAGGTAAATTTGTCAGCAAAGTGTTATTGCATTTTAAAGTGTGGATTAAATTTCATTTTGTATATAGCTGTTGCATTTGAGCATAGTAAGAAATTAGTTTAGAGATCAAATGAATTTTGTACTGTACAAACTCATGTGTACAATTTGTATATTGTTTAAGTTGATTGTTATGCCTTGTCTTTCCATGATACATCAAAATCATTTGTTAATAAAGAGAAACGATTAAAATTGTTTGATTGTGAGATGTATAAAGAAGGTTTAAGGGATTAATGATAGCATAGAGTAAATATTTCAGGTCTCTGTAGCACATATCAAAAACATAGCTTTGTGTGTATGTATAATTTCCTTGTTTTTCAATTATCAAAATTTATGCAGATAAATTTTATTTTTTTAAAACTTGTTTTATGAATTGATATTTTGTTTTCTAGATACACTTATATACAAAATTATTAAAATATGATATTCTTCAAAAAAATATTTTTCTCTTAAAATTTAAAATTGTAGTACTGGTTGAAAATAAGCACATATGCAATAAGTTTCTTTATTAAGTAGAATTTTGAATTTGAGCAGATTATAGAATTCTGCCTGTTAATGTTCACTTATCAATAATCTTTTTCTCCTAATTTTTATAAGCTATGATTTTTATATTAAATACAAAACATTTTGTTAAGTATTCCCCCCCCACACACACACACTTCTATTTTGGTATGTAAACTTTTCAAATATGCATAATTAAAATCAAAGTTTTAAATTTTTAGCTATAATTTATAGACCAGAGGAAAAGAAGATTAAACTTTTAAAGGGCATCTGATATATCATAAATAACGAGAATTGTGTAAATTTAGCTTTGCTCAGGTTTCTTTAGTCATAATTTCTAGCATGGTGCATGAGCAAACTAAATGTATCAGTTATTAATTGCGATTTGTGTATGAAAAATAAGTAATGTGATAATTCTTCTGTTGTATTTTATATTTCCATTTTCATGTTTTGCTCTGTTCACATAAATTTTTTGTGTACCTCAATTTTTGTATAATTTTACTTCCAAATCCATTGAGTTTTTCTGTTTTGAAATCTCATCTCAAAATATGCCATATTTTTTTAGAATATAATTATCGATACCTTTACATTCCTTTCTACTATATACTTTTCTGTAGGTTCCCTTTTCTTGTTGATTTCTGCGTTTTTTAAATCTTTTATATTTGTATTTATATGCATGGTGCTCTAGTGTAAAATTTTTGTACATTGAGAAATAATTTCTGATCATGTTCTGAGTTTTTCAATTGCTGTAGGATGTATGAATTATATGTATATACAAATAAATTTTCATTGTTGAAAACTTAGCTGTAGGGAGCAAAATCTAGATTAAAACTCTATGTTAGTTAATTCTTGCAACATATTGTTGCATACTGTTATGTTTCTACACACTTTTTAAAAAACTGTATTGTGATTTTAAAGTTGTCAAAGAGTGCAATATCCATGCTTTTGGAGTTATAACTAAAATTGTACAAGTTAGCTCATTATGTACAGATGCAATCAGTAACAGTGAAACCATTTTAAAGGCTAAGATATTAAAAATCAGTTTTTCTTACTCTGAATTTTTTAGTTAATGATGTATGACTGATTGTATATTTAATTGGGAATTTCTGATATATTTATTATCCCACAGTTTTAATTATAAATTTAAATTGTTCAAGATTGCAGTTCTAAAATAAGATTGGCTTAGATTATAAATAAAATTTTTATGCAAATTGAAGTTATATTGCATCATTCTATATTTACTTGTCAAAGGGATCTAAAACAGGTAATACTTTCATTTATCTGAAGTAGTGCTGAAAGCTGCATTTCCCTCATATTTTGAAAAAATAATTAAAATTGGAATCGTCCTTCTACAAAGTAGTATTTGCAAAGTTCATGGCATCAAAAAAATGTGTGCATATAGTGTTTTATTTTAAACGAGGTAAACAGTGGCAATACAACATGTAGGCTACATTTATGGTTGATTGGATAGCACATGAAAACCTTCAAGGTCATTCACCAAAAAATTGTTTGCACTATTTTTCTACGATTTCCATTAATTAATCTATTCATATGTACTCTAATTTATATCAAAAGCATTTGCTTTGTATAATTTATATATTCATGCAGTGTAATTTATTTTAATTTATTAATTTTTATATTTTATGATTTTTTTTCAGCTTTTTTTTTTTTTATTTATGTAGACTAGCATGTGATTCCTTTAACTATTACTTTAGCAGTTCAAAGAGAGAAGTTTTAGTTTGCTTAATTTCCTAAGCAGCTGTCCTAAGTTTTGTATCAGTAGGGTAGAATTCTGATTAAAAATATTAGGAATGTATTTTTAGTTACTTGTTATTTTACTTAATTATACTATTTAACAATTATCGGTAAAAATAGCAGCTGGAAATTGGATGATTATGACAAAGTACAAAAAGGCTGGCTGCTTGGGAAAAAGGATGTTTAAAGGTAACTAGCCAGTATTCACTTTACTAAGTGGAATATACAGTACAGAATTCGAAATACAGACATCCAGTATTCAGAATGATCTAAAATAATTGTGTGTTGTGGCTTTCAATATGTTTAATATAAATACATATTAATAATCCTTAGAAAACTCTTTAGCCAAGCATTTATTTCATAGCAGGCATCCCTTGAATGCTTTTGTATGGTAAACATTCTCAACTTGATTTTTTTTCCTTCTTTCCTCTCCTATCTTTATATAGCTTCTACAACAGGGATTTTCAACAAAGGAGAAATTTCACAGCTTCAGGGGAATAAGCCTTTTATTTATATGTTAAGTATTTAGTTCTAGTTTATGAATATCAAAATCTACTTTTGTACCAAGTTTTGGCGCATATCAACATTTTTTTACACTTTTGTTGTTTAATTTATAAAACACATTAAAACATAGTCTAAATCTAAATAAATGTATATGCATTTTTTGAGAGTTGGAAATGCAAGGAGGATTTTCTAGCAATGTTGAAAGGGATGCATGGGGCAGAATAGGTTGTTCTACTATTTTTAATATATCTATATTATAGTATTTTTTATAACTAAAGCAGCCATACTCAACCTTTTTTGTCCTCAGGCCACATTCTCGGAAGTGCTATTTCAAGTGGGCCGCAACATTATCACAGGCCAAGATAAGAATGTGAAATAACCACACCCATTTGTTTTATCACGAAAATGTGTTAGAGAAGAGTATGTTTCTGACAGCTTAGCTTTTGAAATATGGCTGAACGCATTGTTAATTAAAATTTTCTTAGTTTTTGTTAAAAAAAATGTTTACTTTATTTCAATTGCCATCTGTAACTCTGCTGTAACCTCTTGACAGTCATTTGTAAGCAATTATGTTTTTTGTTAAATATCTTGCAAGGCAGACCAAACTAGTGGTTACTGTGAACTACCACTAAGGTTCTTGGTGACATTACAAGGGGAATGATAAATTTTAATTTCTTCCAGTGCTGATAAACGGGGGCTTGCACCTAGTACTGGTCAGCTGTTATTGCAATGCAATACAATTAGTATAGGAAAATTATATTTTACACATTCCATGTTTAATATCATGTTTTAGTATCATGTTTAATATTACATTAAGTAGAAATTCTATTACTAATGAAAAAATAGAACAAAATGAATAGCAGGCACCAAATCATAATATAGCAAATATAACATAAAACAGATACATATTCACAACTATTGTGTAATTATGATACACCCAAGGATTAAAAGTTAGTAAAACTCTTGCTTAGGTAACTTAATACAGCTTTTAACACTCACTTGCTCATGTTTCAAAAGTAAATAAATAACAGCGTATGAGAGTTTGTTTGCTAATATTTGATTTAACTTTTAACTCTCCTATTATGTTTGCGCGAATAGTACCAGTCACAACTTTAAGACATAAGATCAACTAAATTACGACAAGTAATACAATTAAAATAAAAAAAGAAGCGTAAATTACATAATTAATGTATTTATTACACAAAGACTAATGAGATCGTTGAAATTGTGTACACTTTTTAACAATCTTTTCTATATCAGGCTTAAAATTACTGCAAGCTACTCGTAAGACATCATCCAAATAATAATCAGTCGTTTCTGTATATATTTTTTGCATACTTCATTTTAGAGTATGACGATTCACAAAGATAAGTTGATGCGAAAAATTCGAGCACATTTTTGTACAGTTCTGTATTATCCAGGCACAGTTTTCCAAAAATCGGCATAATCCATTTCCGCCCTCTTTTATTTAAATAAAGTTTCCAAATGTGTGTTGTTCTTGAATTCTATAAATTCGTCAAACAGCTGTACGTAGCTACATCCCAATATGCCTGCCAGTTCTGATATGACTGTTGGATGTAAGTGCCAAGGATTTTCGAGAAGTAACAACATGCTTAAAAGCATTTTCCTTAAGTCACTGAATCTACTTTTAAATTCTTCCGATAATGCCATTAAGTAATTTGAAATCTCCATACAGTTATCTGAAGAAATATTAATACCTTCCTTTTAAGCTTTAGTCATTGTTGGAAAATTTTGCAGTATTTGGTTCTGAATCTCTTCTTTATACACATTAAGCTTCACTTCGAATGCAAATATTTTATTTGCCATCTGTGAAATTATTTTATTGTCACCTTGTAAATCCAAACTGAGCGAGTTTATCTGTAATGTCACACAAAAATGCTAAAATACACCACCATCCATCATCTTGCAATTCACTGCACATTTTATTGTTTTGCTGTAAATACAGCATAATTTCTTGCCGCAAAGAAAAAAAACCTTTCCAACACCTTGCCTCTATTAAGCCAACGAACTGAAGTATGTAAAAGAACATCGCTGTATTAACTGTCCACTTCCTCCAAAAGGCTTTTGAATTTTCTGTGAATCAGTTCTCCTGCTCTTAGTTGAGTTCTTCCCCTTGGAATTACACAGTCAATAGTGGAAAATTTAACGAAACCTGTAGTTTTATTATTTTTGCTGTAATTGCATAGATGTTTGATTTGCAACTTAAACAGTTTACTAACAGGTAACAGTGGCATCAACATTGCATTCGCTTTATGATTTATTGCCGTGCAGAATTTAAAAGTGAGACTTGACGCAACGCGCATCCCGTGTCGTCTGCTTGTGAGGCCCACAAGCTAGCCAATGGAGGAGCAAATCGCTTACTGCACAACCGTATTATTTACTAACCTTGAGCATAGTCCTGTGTGGAGATTCATGCGACTGGCATAAGAAAAAACAAGTAAACTGTGTCTGCAACATAGTTCTTATAAACATTTAGTAATTAGCAAAAACGCACTCTTTGTATTACGTTTCCTGTCGAAACGTTTGACGAAAAACAAAAGCTCGCTATATTTCTGACGATTTAAAAAACGTGCGTTGATTAAGTACCGAACTTGTGGCACAGCCTGTTGTGAGGTCTAGTGATGTGCAACGGTACTAAGAGTGGGGACAGTCATGCTCGCTCACCAGGTCGCAAACGATATAATTGTTGACGTGTCGCTTTGGACTAGTTCTCATTTTTAAGCATCGGAAGAAATTTGTAGTCTTCGTGGCTATCACGTCTAATATTAAAATGCTTCCAACCACAGCAACCTGACTAAATTCATTCTAGGCATACCTTCTCATGCCACGCAATTACTGAGATGGACTGCACAATAAATGACATGCGTTGTGCAGAACGTGCTGCTTAAATTCAAGGCATTGGTTTCGTCGTTATCCCTGTCCGCATCTCGCCCATTTTTATCAGCCAATCATTTGAGATTTTTATTGCGAAATTTTGAATACGGGGAATAGCTTGCCGGGCCACTCAACAAAGCTCGGCGGGCCGCAGGTTGAGTACCGCTGAACTAGAGCCATGCCTTTGAGGTACTTTTATAATTGATGAATCAAAGTAATATCCTTTTTAGCTTCATTCAAAAACACATTACCTCATCGTAAATATTCATCTAAAATGTGTATGTAGGGAGTACTTTTGTGTTTTTTCTGAAGACAAATTAAAAGGATAGTGTATAAAGTACTGTGCTTCCTTTACATTCTCAAATTAGTCATGCTACTGTAACATTTATGTTCTCAACACCTGTGCAGTTTATTATCGTTTTCCAGGTTACAACTTTAGTTTGACCAAGAAGAGAAATAAATTCACAAATGTTTTATTGCATGGAACTTATAATCCCAAGCTCACAAAATGTTGAGTAGATACTAATTATTAAGAAGAGTTGAAGACTCTAAAAATCGTACTTTGAAACCAAACCTAGAAACAACCTGTTAGTCTTTAATGGTTCACATGCTCGTTCATTAAGACTGGTCAAATTTCACAAAGATTTAAGAATATTTGCTCAGGCAATTAAATTCCTGTATTAGTTCGTACAAATGGTACTTTAGAGCTAATGTCTGTTTCAAAGTCATCAGACATCATGTCAGTAAGAACTGCATATTAGAATAATTCAGAAATGTTCAAGAAACACAATTAGGTGCTTATCCTGTTTCAAAATTATCAAAGCTTTTGAATAAGAAAGAAATATTTTAAGTAAATTGCCAAGGTCTTCCTATTTCAACAAGTATCTTACTTAAACATAAAGAAATAAAGGTAGTGTTCTGTTATGAAGATCAAGTTCAGAAATGTATGTATGTGTTCATGTATGCATGTATATATGTAAGTACAAATGCATGTGTGTGTGTGTATATATATGTGCATATAAGCGCATACATTTCTATTATTCTGAGGTTGTGACTATATAAGCACATACATACAAACACATGTTCATACATTTCTGAATACAATCCCAGTAACAGAGCAGTATTGAAATGACTATTATTGCTTTTGCTCAGTGTCCGAGAAAGCACATTCCTTGGATGTACAAATTGTAAACTTTTCTACACTTTACTTTTTTTAGGTAATTAATTTATTTTCTTCAGGTTTTCAATTTTTTCTTGGTTATAGTTAAAAACAGATTTTAATAGCAGTAAACTGAAAATAAAAGAAGAGACATACTGCTGTTTGCAATAATGTAAAAATAATGCAGCAATTTGAAAATATAGAACTACGGATTTTTCTTGATTCTTAACCTATACAATCTCCTCGTGGTAATGGTAAAAAACATGGAAAATTAAAAAAAAGGGGGGGAAGTGGAGTCTGTCAGCTCTCACACTGTTGGGGATAAAGAAAAGTATAGTTTTTAATATTATTATTATTATTATTATCTTGGCATTCAGTCCACTTCAGGGCCCGTATAGAAATCAAATCTCACTACTGTATCACGTAACGAATTCATTGGAAATTTGGATCATTAGATATGTTTTGTTTTTCCTAATGCAAATCACACTTACATATATTTATAAGGTAATTCGGTAAGACTTGAGGTACATTATGAATGCGGGTGTTACCAGGGTACAATACATTTATTTTTTCTGCTGCCTTGATGACACGTTTCAAGAGTAATATCAGCATGGCAGTTACAGATATGAAACTATTTGCCTTTCGTTTTCACCCATCCTAGATTAGCAAACAAGGCATAGTTTGAAATTATGTTATTCAAAAAATTACATTAGTGATTACTAAAAAGACATCACACAAATTCTGTTTCAAAAGTAAAACTACTCCATTACAGCGTGAGTAAATTATGAATTCTGAGCTCAGTTTGGCCATGCTTGATTTGCACATATAGCATATAACTGTAAAAAAATTAACTACTAAGAAACAGTATATTCCAATCAATCACTGCAATTCTTAATTTCTTATAAGAATACATTCTGAAAATTATTAAGATTTTTAAAACGAGTACTTTTTTTTTATTTTCATAAAATATATAAAATGCTATTTCATCATCAGTGAAGTATCAGACTTTCAGTACTGAGCTACATAAATTTATATCCATGAAAAAAAAAAAAAAAATTCTTACTTTTTCATCAGCAACTAACAGCAGATTTTATTTCACATATAAAAAATGTGCTCAGATATATCTGTTCTGCTTTACCACTCAGCAACACTTGAGTGAATTTTGTGGCATGGGCTATGGGTTCGCATCATTTTGAGTTCATTAACTTTCTTTAGAATATGGTCACTTTTATCCAAATTCATATGTAGTCTCCCTTTTATTTTTTGTTTATTATCTCTATGTTTAAAAAATACTGAGCTCACATTCTCTATATTGACTATATATTCTTTGTGAAAATGAATAGTTAGTCAAAATAATGCATATCACAATTTAATGAACATTATATAACATTACAGAACCAATTCTAATGTGGTTGCTATGTGGAAGGCTATTAAATACTGCATTTTCAATTAAATAATAGAAGCATATTTCTTATATAGAATTAAGAATATATTTCTTATATATAGAATTTTAATCTGAAATAATATTTCAAAAAGCATACCCGTAATGTTTCAATACTTAGGTTTTCAAAGCAGAAAAAGTTGTAAAATAATACACATCTAGAAATAAGTATCAAAAGTAGCTAGTTATTGGAGACAGATGTATATCATATGAACGGGAATGTGATATATTAATACATATATGAAATCGGATCCAAACGTAATTGCCCCGCGTTTTCGTCATAAATGCACATTACTCGACTTTTAATGATAATTTAGCTAGATAACAGAACGATATTAGCAATCAGTTACCAAATATAAACTCATCTTATCAAACCGTAATATTTCGCGAAAATCGCGCAGGGCCCGACGTGTCCGGATCAGTGACACATATTGCCATAAAGGCACATAACATGAATGCAGTCGTGATCAATAAGACCTAGAAGGGAGTACCAGGTGAGTGGAGGCAAGACGGTCATAAAATGATCCGCCATCTCAAATAAGGAAGGGTCTAGAGTGATAAAATTTTGAATCATGTAGTCCTCCAACTGAACATGGCCCTGAATTTGGAATTTGTTTTATTGTCTATTTCATATTTTGTAAAACTTTAATGAATTTTTGATTAAAAACTCAATGATTTCAAATACAGAATTTTGGATTTCTGAATGTGGTGGTTTTAGAGAGGTGATGCTCAGTACCAATGCTATTCTCAAAAATAGTACGTCTTTTTGAGAAGTGTCATTTAGATAGATCGCTATAATTATTTCAAATAGGTAATGGAATTATTTAATCCAGTATCAATTTTAAAAATGGCTATTTATTCTAAATGAAATTTAAAAGTACTCCAATTGAGATAGTCGTGTGTGTATGGGGAAAATGGAAGCCCTGAGCTTCGGTGATCGGCAAGAAGCTGACGGGAAACACATGATGATGTATGTCGATTCTGAAATTACATACGATTGATATATTTATGATAGGTCTACAACAAAAATGAAATCTCGTACTGGTGATTAAGTATAGTTTAAAATTTTTTGAACTGCAGTACATTTGCCACAAACTTTTTAACTTAGCTATACAATAGAAGTCTAGAAATACGCAATGCTTGGGACCAGAGGTTGTGCGGATTTTAGGACAGAAAAGATAAATCATATATTTAGAGTAAAAGTGCAAAATAAATAGGCATATTAGATACATTAAATTATTATATGCATTATTACAATAATATCACTATAATAATTTATTATTATATATATTTATTGTATTATTCATTTATATTAGTGATTACAGGGATATTTAAAAGCATTAAGGACATATACAATAAAGACGTATAAAAATAAGGTATATTAATAAAGCATAAAATATTTCATATTTTTTACATATTTCAAACATTTTTTGATGGAGGTTTGTTTTAAAACTTTAGGGGTATCTGCTGAAAGTTTTTCCCACAGGCTTTCAGATAACGAATATCAAATGAGTAAATCGTGTGTTTTTTTTTTTTTTTGCCTTGATGCAGACTGAAGAGGAAAAAACTTTTACCAAGATGGCAATAATTTGGTATTTCAGTTATGATGTCATTATTTGGTAACTATTTTTTCTTCAGCATTTCGTTTTTCATATTGCAGCTTCCCGAACCCATAAATTGATTGTTTACATTTTGAGAGGTAGTGCGGATTTTTGGTCGGCGGATTTTTGGTATTGGACTGTATTAGGAATATAGATATGGTTTTGTTTCTTGTATTTTGTCATCTTCAGAAATCGTAAATGAAATTCTACTGCAGTAAGTTTCTCAGCAAATGTGTTTATTTTCATCTTTTATTTTTTAAAATTCTTTTTAACATTTATGATTTTCCTTAAAATATAAGCACTATATGGTTACATTTTGTTTAATAAATGCAGGTTTCATGATTACATTTTAAACACATATGCATGAAAATATAAAAAGGAAAATTCAAGATAATCACATGTGATTTAAAACAGAATTGCATTTCATTGCCAGTGTATAGCTCTCCCATAGTTCTAAAATTATTTCATAACAATTAACATATTGATAAGATTATTAAACCAATGACCATTTATCATATAATGTTCCTTCTAGTTTCAACACTTCAATATCGTTTTGAAAATGGAATGAATAGAGAAAGATTTAGCTTTCCATTAGTAGGAGCCACTGATGAGGGGGTGAGGGTACAGTGTATGAATCGAGAACGATTCTCTCAATAGGAATTATGAGGGGATAGCAGTGGATGAATCAGCACTACTTTTACCACAGGATGAAATGGGAAATAATCACAGGAACTACGCTTGTTTCTAACAATTAGCACTTTGAAGTATGTTTTCGCCTAACATTCAAAAGCATTAAAAGGAATTTTATTTTATCTTTGAAGTTGCATGCAGTCAGGTTTTCACATGAAAGTTTGTCCCCCCTCCCTTTTAATATTAGGCAAAGCACTCAAGAGCTATCTGCCTAAAGGGAGGATGCAGTGGAGGACTTTCTAAGGGAAAACTGACTCATATATACATTGCACATAGGGAAAACAATGAAAACAGCATGTAACTGGCCCATTTGCCAGGATTTGAATCTTGGACTGAACTCTCAGTGTTCAGTGGCGAAAGGGGATAGCTCATACTGCATAGGGTCCATGTTTGGAAGGACTCTCAAGTTTTAACTTTTTCCCAGGCTGATGTAAACATGTTAACTACCAGTGTGATTAATAATAAAACCAAGAATGATTAATAATAAAACTAAGAAATGTTCTGTTTACTTTGTTCTCTTTTTGAGATAAAATATTTTTAATTATTTACTATGACATTCAACAGATTAAAAAAATAATCTATTTATTACAGTGCGATCACTTTGACTTCTCCTCCTTATCCAGTTTACATATATTTATCACAGCATCTTAACCATCATTGTATTCATTAGTTTTTGAATCCAAAATAAACAAACCCTATCATAATGACCACCTCTCTAAGATGACCATATCTGAAAGTAACCAGCATTTCGAAGAATATAAATAAATACTAATACTGAATTTCACCCCTCTAAGATAATCACAACCACCATTCACGTAGTCATCTTAAAAGGGAATTATAATTTTTCTTAATATAAGTCTTTGTCAGTAAATACTACTGCATATTACATTATTATAGTTTTGAATTCATTCCAAATGCAGGTAACAAACACAGAAAAAAATTGCTGTAATTTGTTGAATTATTGCAATTGAATATTTTTTTCAATTAGTAACCACTGATCCTGAAAAGTCAGTTTCATTACACTCAGTAGCATATAAAGATAAGAATTAATACAATGCACTTGTGAATACCAGCTTTTCCTTCTTGTTCACTAGAGGAGAATTTGTGGCTGGACAGGGTCCCTGTTGATAAAGCATCGAAGTGACCTCGCTCACATGTTACTGGCTGACTTTCGAACTAGTGTATTTGATACCATTGTAGAATTACATCTATGATTCTTCTTTGATTGTGTTAAATGACTTATGTATGCTTGTTACTGTTGCATATGTGCTAAGTTAATATATTTTTCTAATCTAATTAAAGCAATACATGTAAAACCAGACATGTAATCTTCATCCTTGCAATTAACATGTCTCGTTGGATTGGTGACTGTAATCTCGACCTCACCAGTTGTGAATTTCCCCTATCGAAGGGAAGAATTTTAAAGTCTATAGAAAAAATTGTTCAATTAAAAATTAGGATACATTCCTACACCTATGAAAGGGAACCAAACACATTTTGAGATCTAATGATAGCACTTTCTGAAACAAAACCTTTCATCTTCTCATACATGTACACACATATGTGTGGCACTTACATAATGGAAAAATACACACACAATTGCATGGCAGGTGCATAATGAATATGTACCAGATTAATCTATTCAGTAATGAACAAAAATCTAGACAATTAAATTATATTTTCTGTAATAATCCAAAATTTTCCAATTGCATCTTACTGGGTTCAGATTTGACATATGATTAAAATTGATGGCATTTTCATTAACATGCCCCCTAATATAAATATATAATACATATACATAATGAAAACTTAATATTTTCCTCTGAACCAAAATTCTAGCACATTTTGCATTCATTTATGTACATTGAGTCTGTTTTTCAACATGTATTTATATAGAAGTTGACTAAAATAATATTCATATGCACCAACTTTAGTTCAAATTAAAAAGTGGTATCTGGACAATTCAATATTTCTTACATATCTAATTACTAAATGAAATTGAGAAATTTTTAGAATTTCATAATTGTTAGCCATTAATATCTTAAAATTTATCTAAATTTTGGACTTGCCACTTTATTAGTTGCTTGCAGTTTACCTATGAGATGTTTAACAATGTACATGCATTTTTCAAATGTAGAAATTGCTTATTTATTTATCGACAAAAATATTTATCGTGTTAATTGTATATCTCTAATGCACATTTTAAATATAAAATAGGTAACTGAAAATTTTTAAAAAGAAAAAAACTTAACGATCACTACTCTGATTTTATTATTTCATTGTGATACTTAATATTACAGTGTCTTTAAAAACGTTCAAAATACTTCAAATGAAAATCAAGTTTAGTAAGATGAAAGCAATTTTGATTTTAGCTCAGTGTCCCTACTCCCTTTAAAATCAACAGCCTTTTCTTGATTTTGTCTAAAGGTATGGAGAAAGAAATAATGCTTGCAAAAAGTATTTATTGACAGTATGTTATATAAACAAATATTTTTATTTTGAAATGATTTATCAATTTAAAGATGAAATTTTTAGTCACTATTTACAAATTGTGCAATAAATTAACAGAATATTAGCACAAACAATAACGTTCATGTGCACGAAGTAGGTTTTGTTTTGAAAAAACTTTCTCACATTCATCACATATAAATTTGGGAACAGTTCTTAATGTAGGAGCTAATTCCTCTAATTTCGAAGGATGACACTTAGTAATATGCTTCCATAGATTTCGCCGGAATGAATAAGATCTTGAACATTCCGAACACAAAAAATTGCCCGCCATACTGATCACGCTGAATAAACAAATTGCTAATTTAGGGTTAACTTCTGCAACGTGACAAAATTTAGCGAGACAACAAATGCTTATTTGCCAATCTGATGATACATCGCCAATACTGTGTAGCGGAAACCAGCCAATACCGCCAACGGAGCTTGTCAGTGCGCATGCTTGAAGCACAAACTTTGCAGGGTCTAGAGGCTAGTTTTTCTCCGTAGGCGCTTGTGAATCAATTTACTTGATACGAGTTGACAACACGCCGGTTTTGTTGTCGTTTCTCAGATTTGTCGGGAAACTTTTATGGCATCCTCGTGTTTGTTTACTTGGAAAGTGATTCCTCTATTAGTTCGGAAGATTTCTTTTCCATGTTGTAAACAAGGTACGTGATTTTATTCTCTTATGTGTAAACAAAACATTTACTGAAGGAGAGATATGTTACTTCTTCAGCTCCCCCCCCCGCAAACTATTTTCATTTCAATTTCAGAAAACAGTGCGTTATATAACGTATGTTCTAAGTATTGTTGCAGAAAAGATATATTTTATCTTTCTAATTTAGCATTATTTTTCTATTTAATTCTAAAGATACTTTCTTATTTTAAAAGAACAATTGAAGCATATATGGATTATTGTAATTCATGTTTACTGCCAGTTATAAGTGTTATTATTTTTTTTTTTCACTAATACTGCCATAAATATTGCCAATAAAGGTGGCTTAAGTGCTTATTTTATAATGTTTTCATGGTGATTGGTTCTTTTATGATGTATTAGATGTCTGTAACTTAGCGTTATTTCTGCTTTAATGACGTTTTAGGCAGTTTGAGTTATAAGTTTGCATCCCAAAGTACATTATCATCAAATGGAAACTTCATTAAGAAGTTGCTAAGTATGTTATAAATTATGTTCTATTATTTAAGCCAAAGGAGCGAAATTTTGGGGAAAGTAAAAGTAAATAGAAAAGGCTATAAATAAATTTGATTTTCGTATAAATAATAATCATGTAATTTTTTATTATTTTTTTAATTATTCAGAAATGTTATTTATATTATGTTTAGTACTGGGTTTGAAATATTCTCTCGCATTAAGCTTAACAATTTTAGTGATGCTGACTATATTTGTATTATTTGTTCTGCTAACTTATAGAAAACGGTATTCCCCAGATCTGACTTGGTTTTGTGAATAGAATTTTGATTTTAAAATTTTCTGTAATCTATGTAAATCAGTTAATGAATTTCATCTTTCACATTTAAATATTTTTCGGTGAATGTCAGTTATTTTTTAAGTAAAATTAATTATGGAAATTTTAGGATATTGTATTGTCTTAATTTTAATTATATATGTATGTATTGTTTTAATTTAATCTTTTATGAACTGTTTATCAGTATAGATTTTGTTACACTAGGTAAATACATAAATCTGAAATTTGGTAATTGATATTAAAACTTTAATCTTTGTAAAGAAAGGTGTTATTCTTCTCTAGTGTGTTGGAGATAGTTCAAAATATATTTTCAATGATTATTCAGTTCATTTCTAAAGTGCTATCTCTTGTAAATATATCTACTATGTAATTATCTGAAAATGCAAGATGCCAATATCTGCCACTTTCCAATACAGGAGATAGTTTAACATCCAAAATATCATAAAAATACTCATTAACAGCCAATATTTATAGACTTTGATTACTCTCCTGTACCAAGATATCAAAGAAGGTATATCAGACACCAATTCTCAAAATAAAATTTTGAATTTTCCGATTAACTTTCATAAGTTGACCACTAAGATTCATAAGTATTCTTATAAGTAGCATTAGAATAAAAACTAAATATAAACTTTATAAACATGGTTATTTATAAAAATAAAAAGCTGCATTAATCGAATTTAGTCTTAATATATTTCCAGGCTCCACACTTAACTTTACCAGATTCAGTGAACCTATTGATTTTGAAAGAATTAACCATGTATCCATAATGAAGTAACCATAGCTTTCAAATTTGTTTTTATTATATTATTATTTATATATGAGAATCAGATTATGCTTAGTGTCAGTGTTCCACTAATCATTAACATACTATTTCACTTAATATTTTTTATAAAAATGCTTGAAATGTAAAATACAGTTTCAATCTGTTATGAATTTAAATACTTCAAACGTCAAAATATAATTATTCTCAGTTATTAGCCTTAAGTAACAATAACAAAGGAATAAACCAGATAGAGTCTGAAGCTTATTCTGCCTAACTAAAATCATCAGTCCAGACAACGTGCACAGATTACAGTTTAAATTGTTCACAGCCTCATAAGAGAAGTACACTTTGTATGAAAATTTCAAGCTATTCAAATTCCATCATGTCCACATGTGTAGTCATGTTATTCATCAGATTTGATCATTTTGTGAACAAGACACTTGATATGGTATTGCTTTGAAATGAACAAGCAGGTATACTTATTTCATTAATGAAGCATGAAAATGAAGGAACAGGTAAATGAGGCAAGGATTGCTGATGAGCTTGTAGTTCACTCATTTTGAGAAGAGCCATTGACACAAAAGACATAGGAAATGAGCCCACCAGTGGCCAGGTGGTAATGCCTCTAAACACTGGTAGTTTCATCCAGCATTTGAGTCCCCACAAACGGGTTGGCTGCATAGATGTTTTTACGGTTTTCCCCAAGTGTAACATAGTATAAATGAGACGGTTTTCATTAGAAAATCCTTCATGAACGCATCCTTAGGCAAATAGCTCTCAAATGCTTTGCCATAATTAAATAAATGAAACCAAAGCAAACAAAATGTAGTAAATGACTATCTGTTTGACATATTTTCAGCATATCTGAACCAAACTCAACGAGAATTCATATCTTTTATGAAATAAAAATATTTCAGTACTCTGTGATTATCCGTCCCACCCTTTCACAAAGTTCCCAATCATTGGCTAGTAATTTTTCGCCAACCTAGCATGTAAAAACAGTAGTCATTTAAAAAAAAAAATGATGTACTGAAAATTACATAAAACGGCAAGAAATTAGTTAAATTAAAAATGCAGCAAACATCCTTTCACTTAAACACTTACTTTCTAATAAATTTACTCTTACTTTTTAATAAAACACTTACTTTCTTCTTTCATGATCTTCTGCTCGTGTGCACAACGATATGTTTTAACTTTAAAGCCAAAAAAAAAAATTCAGCGAAGTGCACAGATTTGAGAAAAGCTGTTATCATTAAAAGTGGTTTTAAATATGGTATCATGCGGTTTCAAAATGTGCATGCAATCATTAGTGGGCTACCAGATACATACATTTTCGTAAAATTTTGAGTTTCCTACTTTAGTGACATAACACCGGGTAGTTCTTGTCAGGGTGGGATGGATAATCAGATAATACCAAAGTTTCTAATATCATCAAAGCTTAACAATATTCACGAGAAAATAGTTGTATTATATTTGCCTCTTTTCTTCCCTTTTTTTTACAGTCCAAGGAATGTTACTTAAACCCACCAGTGCAGCCTTTAAAACTCATTAGCATGTTCTGTCTTCTCGTCGTGAAACTGTACTCTCCCTGGTACTACGTTAGTCAAAAGATTTTATCAAGATCTCTAATAAAATTGTGTTCTTTTCCTTTGCAGACTTCAAGAAAAACTCAAGAACTCCTGTTCTTGTTAATACTGATTCAATTAAAATTTAACTTTAGCGAAGAGCTTAAATTTAAGCCTCGTAAAATCAGTGAGAATAGAGCAATAAATTGCTAAGAATTCCCACAAAAAGGAAATCTTAACTTTCTGAATCATACTGATTACAAATAAACAGCAATAATGAAAGAGCACTTTTCTGACGAATACAGTTAAGACTTCCCACCTTGTATGAATGCAAAGCATCACTGATTAAAAAAAAATTTCCTCTAGTTTCTTACAAACAGCAGTAACTCAAGTTATTTCTCATTCTTTCAGTCTTATCTTAAATTCAAGGGTGTAGCTAGAAGGGGGCAGTATCCATTAGATGCCAAATTGATGTTTGGAATTTTTAGAATTAAATTTTTCCACTTCTGGCAAACAGGAAGAGCACGAGATCTTCAGTCGTCCCCGGGCGCTAAAAACCCCAGCTACAACTCTGCTTAAATTCTTAAACTCTTAAATCATCACACTAAATTGGTATTGAAAAGTTAAAGCTTGTGCAAATCCATACCTAATATAAATTCTTTAATATTATACTTTTAAATTCCTTTAATATTATTAATATTAAACTTTATACACAATTATTCCTATTATTAACCCTCTAAGCGCCATGACCAGTTTTATCCGGTCATGAGATTTTTTGTCTCTTGGTATATATTAGCTTATAATTTAAGATATTTTGCTTTTTTATTTTCTTTAATAATGTAAATGTCATCTTAATAAATATATGTTTATGAAAATAGAGACTAAAGTAAGTAAATATACAAATTTACTTATTGAAGGCTGTTTAAATACTACTGTTCACGACAGATACAAAATCTCACTCTGCTCAGAGGTTTAAACTTAAACCATGTGTACTACAATTTTATAATCAGAAAGATACGGTTATTACCAAAATATAAATCACAAATTGCATACTTCTGTGCCTTTCAAATTCACACATTTTTAATTAATTATTAACCACTTAACTGTTTCATTTTCCTGCTATATTGTGACCAAAAATAAGCATATTTTTTGTAAACAGTTTTGTATTCTAATTGTTTATATGAATTCAAATCAGCAGTCAAAACTGTTACAAGTATTGCATTTGTTAATTTAACATAATTTTTAATTACAGTGAAATTAAGGCATTTTTACTTAAAGTTGGCTCTTTTCTCATGAAACTTTGGAACTGGAAAGAACACGTTACAGGAAATAAATGTGAAAGAAGTAAATTTGCTGTGAAAGGAAATCGTGGAGGAGGATTACTAGTATCCATTTCTCAAAAGTTCTGAACCTGAATTAGATCATCTGAATTTTTCATTTCCTCATCATAAAGAATTCCAATAAAGAACTTTCAGGACTACTAGATTCATTTATAGAAAATTCAGATTCGGTATCTGATCTAATATCAGAATTATATTTTGTTATGAGTCATTCATTCTCATCCATTGTTCATTTATTTAAGGATAAAACTGGGAAGAAACACTATTTGAAAAGCCTAATACACTGAACATGTGCAAACAAATTTGTTTAATTTCTTCGCCTAATGAAAAGCGATAAAACATATCCTTGAACTGATTTTACAATCTTATCTCTCCTGGACTTCTAGAGACATCTATTAGAATGACTGCAAGGTAAAAAATGTGAGAAAGCCAGGAAAATCAGTGAATAGGTGTAGAAAAATACACTACCTGAGTGGTGTATGGGCAGATCGCAAAAGTCCTTTTTCGCGACACCCGAACGGTGTTTGGGCAAAACAGTTAAGTGGTTAAAAGTATTGATTAAAATTAATTTATATATAACATTAATGTATATGTTTTTTTATTTACAGCTTCATTGTATAAATTAGTATATTACCATAAATATGCAGCTCTACAACAAAACTTGAATGTGGACAATCAGCCTGACAGTGGATCTGATACTGAATATGAAGAGGGAAAAGTTAAAGATCTTTCTGAGTTAAAAGTTAAAATATTAGAAGCTTCAATAAATTTTGTTCCAGAATATGGATGGAGTAAAAAGTCTTTGGCGCATGGTAAAATCATATATTTTTAATTTAGATATTGCATTTGTGTATAAAAAAATTAAATTTAAAGTAAGGAAGAAATATGGGGAAAAAACCATTAATGTAATTCTCAAGTAACACAAATATCCGTATTTTCTGATAATGTGCATCCCTACTAAAAAGTCGCAAAGTTGTTAGCAACTACTTTTTTTGCCAAGTTAATGTGTGAAAGGCAACAACCATTTTCAGAATGGCAGCACTATAAGAATTCCATAATAGTAGTCCATCATTAAAATTTAAAAATCTGATGTGTGCACTATATGACTTCTTTGTATGGCTTATTAAATTAAATGCATTTTTTTTTGCTGCACATCACTTAAACTTATTTCCTCAAATTATTATATCTTAACTAATCTATCTCTCAAGCCAAATTGAAAATCATATCGAAAATTGCAAATTTTAAATCAAATCTCCCATACAATTTTTGTCATATGTGAATCAAAATTCTCGTAATTTTATATTTTCATAACGAGTATAAAACTCACTCAAATATAAGTATGTGAACTGGGAGACCACATTAAAAGTTAGATTTTGTTATTGTCAAAAATTAAATTTCTTTTTAAATTTGACATTGTCAAAACATGCACATTTTCATCATTTAAAACACTTCTGTAATAGAAACCATATGACAATTGAGAAAATAAAGGCTAGGTAAGGAGTGTATGTAAGATAAAAAATATTTAAATCAAAATTATAATTTAAATTAGCAATAGCCTCTTAAATCATCATTTTAATTTGGGTATTTCCCTTCTCTATTCTAAAAATAGTACTAACTATTTCTGGACTGCATCATTTCTGGATCAGTTGATGTCATATGACTTAATAATGTTGATGGTGCAACTAATTTGGAACTTGAACTGAAACTTTCTCTTCATAAACTGCCATATTGGATAACTGTGCACTTTGCTTCTATCTCTGTTTTCACTACAATTCACTGCTCTCTTCCTATCGCAACAGAATCAAATGCTCTTGAATAGCTATGATTAAAGTGCCAAGTGAATTGCGGCCCCAAACGTCTTTTGAAGTAAAGATGAATAGTTAATCTCTCTCTGCTGCTATGTATATATATATATATATATAAATTATAGTAAAAGGTAATTATTTAAAATAGTAATTTTAAGATAAAAATTATAATTTAAACAGAAATTGTGTAAACAAATTAATGCTAATTATGAACTAATCTATAATATCATTTAAATTCAGTAGCATAAGTAAATCAAGTTCAATTTTTACTAATTAATAAAAATGAAACTAAATTTTATTAAAATGCATACATGAATAATAAATAATTTAATAAAATTTACTGTTATGAAACATTATATATATATATATGCCTTTAGTTGTGCCAGTTGTAATAAAAAAGAGGAAGTGCACAACTAGATGTTATTGCAGTCCCATATACAAAATTTCATCATTCTACAGCTAATTGTTTTTGAGCTATGTGAAATATATACATGGGTACATACACATATAAGTACAGATGTTGTGAAAAAGTCCCTTTTTATTTCCCACTTTCATTTCATGAAAAGGTCCTTTTTCATTTTCCCCTATCATCTCATGTCTCCTTTCATTTCAAAATCATTTTAAATCCATTTTCCAATCCGTTTTGGAAAAATTAAACCGTTATTATTGTGTCCCTTCATACACACATCAGGCAAAAAAAAAAAAACTTTCCAGATGGATTCGGAAATGGTCAAAATGGATGTTGAAATGTGAAAATATGATACCTACAATTTTTTGTGATTACAGTACTTCCTTTACTTTATACAAGAAAGTACAAAAGGCAAAAAACATTGGTAATAGAACACTTAACTTGTTTGGTTTCATTTATTTAATTCCTGAAAAGCTCTCAAAGGCTATCTGCCTAAGGGGAGAAATGCTTTTGGGAGGGCTTTTGAATTGTGCTGGCTCGCATACACGTTACATATGCAGAAAATCACAGAAACATCCATATAGCCAGCCTATTCAGTGGGGTTTAAACCCTGGACTGAACTACGTGTGTTCAGCGACTTTACTGCTCATTTTTTACCACTTACCTTATTTGGAGAATGCTTCTTTTTTGTGCTGCTGTTCTCTCTTTTAAAAAAATAAAAGTATTACACAAATTCAGCACCTCTACAACTTTGGCATTGTGCATCTACCAAGTCAGACATGCTGTGCCACATGAGTATTTACCTGTGTTGCTGCATAACTATTTTGGCAACATACTGCTTTGCTTCATGAATACTTTTTCATGCCTTTTCAGTGGGGTGCAAATAATCGGAAAATATCAGATTTTGTACTAGAAACAGTTTTTTTAAATTCTAAATAAGTAAACTTATTTATATCTAAATAAATAATAAGTAAAGAAATTTTCCTAATTTATTCATGAAAAATGGCCCTGTGGGCAAAGCTGGGTTTCTTTCAGAACAAACATGTTACTTCCAGGACAGTGGAAGAAACTGTGATTTTTTCTGATTATCTGCACCTCATACTAAAAAGTTGCTGACTTGAACATTCATGAACTCATTGGCAACTAATTTTTCATCGGGCTAAGGCACAAAAGTCCACAGCTGTTTTCAAAATAGCGGCATATTAAGAATTTCATACAAGAGCAATAATTTGATAAAACTGAAAAAGAATAAAACATCAGTAATTAAACGCTTAGCCTTTTTTCAAGAAACTTTCCTCGTTTGCCTTTGTGTTCTTCCCATATTCACTATGCCTAAAAAAAAATCAGAGGATTGCACAAACTCATTTTGAACACTAGCCAAACCAGGCTTATGCCTACACAAACTTGGAAGTTCTATTCTATGCACATATCTGGGTTCCCACATAAATACTTTTTAGAAACTTTGTCATATTATGGAAGGAAATAATATTTTAAAGCCTTTTTATTGCCATATATGGGTATAATTTTTGTGTATAATTCTTTTATCATAAGAAGTTTAATGAATTTGTTCTTTATTTTGTAGTTTCATCTGGTAGCTAACGTGTTTTATGGTCAGTGGATCTTCCATATACATAAACTTATGTATCCAGTATGCTTTAACCTTTTCATGGTCATCACCCAGCTCAGCTCACATTATACAATTATGCATTGCAATGGGCACAAACAAATTCACTTTCCAGATTTCTGCTTAAATGGTAATGAATGAGTCCCACTCGTGAATTAGATTTTTGCCCAAGCACATGCATATGAAGTGGGCTCATTCTTAGAAATGATCCAATGGATTTTAACATAAAAACAAGCTGAACTTGCAAATTAGTTTATTTTACTTGGTATAGATGGTGATAGAGGTACTAGATAATTTCCTGCATATTAAGGGTGAATTTTGCAATTTTTTCGGGAATTGTTTTTGGTACTTCCATATTATCTGCTCAGCACACCTGCAAATTCGCCAGTTGTCGTTGTCTACTTTTTCACCAATGTAATGTATGAAAAACTGTAGCCATTTAAAAAAAAGAAAAAAGTGAGCATTCTAAAAATTACGTAAAACGGCAATGAATTAATGAATTTAAAAATGCAAGAAAAATCCATAATGACAAGTAAAAATTACATAAAACAAACGCCTATAACAAAACACTCAAAATTTTATAAGACAGTAAGTAATCAACATGTTTATGTAATTTTTAGAAAAAAAATTAACTAAATTTAAAAAAAAAAAAAAACAGAGAATTGCAAAATTCTCATCATTGCAGAACAAACCGGAACTGCTCTCCACTTGACCTATTTTAACTTTGAAAAAATAAGAGAATTGAAGATTTCTTGGCATCGCACAGTCACTTGGCACTGCTCTCTATGTACACATCAACATGTTTTAACATTAAAAAAATCAGAAAATTGCTTTTATTTGGAAAACCGAATTTTTTAACACTCTTCTTTTCCCGTATTAGACATACATACTTTTCACAGATAATTGCAATTATCAGAAGTTGTATTTGGAGTCATATCAAGATATAAGAATTGTAAGAATGACAAAACTTACCAGTTGTATATTCTTTAGACCAGTAATAAATAAAGAGAACAGCTGTCAAAAATGATACTCAGCTACTTTAACACTAATTTCCTAATCATTAAAAGGAACTCACATTAGAACACTTAGCTGGCAATCTTTAACTATATGTTTTCATACAATTCAATCATTTCATTCAATCTCCCCAGTACTTTTTAACAATGTCCTCATACGAGAAAGTGCAATACAATTATTTAAATGTTCAAAAATCATAGGCTGATTAGAGTCATTCAAAATACAGTTTGGGGAATCCACCTCTCCAGTTCTGCAGAGGTGGTCTCGCAAACGGTCATGTCCGGTCAGACATCTAAATAGAGCTACTGCTGTGTTTCTTGGAAAACTGGGAATTAAAGTTGTCTCTTCCGCAGGAATCCTCCAATTCTTAAAAAATGTCACAAACAGTCATGTCTTATGTTGAATCATATCCTGCTTAAGAATATATTTACAGGTGCCCCTTGGCGATTTTTGGTGGTAAATGGACACCGAATTTGTGATATTCTTTAACTTAATATTTTGGCTTCGTGTAGTAGCAGCCTTTGTGCCAATAATCACCACTACACAAAGCCAAAATAACAAGTCAAAGAATTGCACAAACTTGGTATCCATGTACACATCGACCTATTTTCACTTGAAAAAACATCACAGAATTGCACAAATTCAGCAGTGTCCATGTACACATCGATCTATTTTCACCTAAAAGTCAAAGGAGCAGCCATTTCTACTCTAGAGCCAAACAAAAAATATATAATTTCAATAAACTCATTTTAAAATTTTAAATCAAACAATGAAATAACAAAAAGGGAAATTTGTCTTAGTGCTACACAAAGAAAATATCCACTTACCTTATTTAGAAATTTCTGTGTCTTCAGTCAAACAAAATTCCTTAACAGCATCCAAAAAGTTCCTAAAGTTATCTAAACTAAAATCTGTATACTGGCATCGCCACATAAATTCACAAAAATAAGAGTAAAAAATATCAAACAGGACACTTATAGTGGCTACTAAGTAAGCCTTCATTTATGCACCAGTCAATTAATGTTTTTTCCCTTTTATTCCAAATCGTACAGAAACTTCAAAGTAATCTTACCACATTCAGTCATTTTATCGTGTAAACCAGAAAATAGACAACATGCTTCCTAACCAACACACAAACATCCAACACTTACAAATCTTTTCCCATCAGTCAAATTCACCGCAGTCGCGTAACCAATTATGTCATAATAGGGTTTCCATAACATTAAACTTCTCGAGTTACCATAAATGACAGAATTTGGTGATAAATGAAACAACAACTTACCAATAATCCAAGGGGCCACTCTTAAATGCACTCTAACCCTTAAGAAATACTCATGTGCAAAGACAAGAACAGCTGCAATTTTAGATGAAATGGGTTCAAAAAATTTATATGAAAAATAAATCTTTAGTCATTGATTGTATTAAAACATTTCCAAATCAAAACTGTATCCAGTGCTCTTTCATTTTTTTTTTTTTAATCCAGAGTCTTCAGAAATTGAGAAGACCTTACTTTCTGTCCCCACTTTAGAAGAAGATTCGGCAGGCATATAGCACAGCTAATTATTAAAACTTTAAAAGAAAGTGCAATTCTTCAGGATAATTGCTTAGCACTTAGTGCCAACAATGCACCATCAGTTGTAGGCTTAAAACTAGATGTTGCAGGCATTTTTTTTTTTTTTTTTTTTAAAAAAATTATTTTTTTTTTTTTTTTTTTAAGAAAATTCAAGATTTGCAAATTATGAGGTACATTAAATTTGGCAGTTTTTTTACCAATAAGTGTAGATGAACACATTGTTGATATTTATTATTACCTTGAAAAGAATTCTAAAAGGATTAAAAGGAAGCGAAAATTGAAACAATTTCAACAGCTGCGTAATGCCGAAATAAGAAAAAAGTCTGAAATAAGAATATACATGCTGGTTATCTTTAGAGAAATGTTTATTTAGAATCCTTGACAACTGGAACCCACTTACGCATTTTTTAAGGAAGAAGTAAATGCTTCTAGAGTTAAGATAAAAGGCTCTGTTAAAAGTTAAAAAATACCTTAAGTAAATGGTGTTGTATTTATTACATTCACTGTTAAAAATAGGCGTGAAAAAATAAGTAATTTCTGCACCTGCAATTTAATTGGAAATTCTCAAAATAATACTACAAAATATAAGCAGAAAGCTCTCCCAAAATAAATTTGCTTGACAAGGGATACATTTACTGATTATTCTAAGTTCATCTTCTAAAGAAGAAATAGTTATGTTTTGCCTTTGGACTTTAACTAAGCTTTTTGCTTTTTTGTGTGCTCCATTTTCCCATCATTTGATGTTCTTAACACCTTTCCACACAGCAGAATTGCATTAATTCTTGTTTTGCAATTGATTAGTGAAAGTATTATTTAATGATTAGGGAAACTGATTAGAAGATTTTTATTATTTAAAAATATGTAGAATTTAAAATTGTTTTTGTCGTTGAGAAAATTCTGATTTCTTAAGCAAAAACCTCCTGATTTTTGAATGTTGTAGGTTAGCAAGTATGAAGTCTGATAACATAAAGTGATTACAACAGAATAAAATTAATTAAAACATTTATTTGTACTTTAACTTGAAATTATAAAATCTGAAATGTTAACAGCAACTTAACATCTACTTTCTGCAGGTTAACAATATAGCAATATTTTGTTTATTTATAAAGCAAATATCAGATTAGAGACTGTGAATGTTACTGCTATGTAAATATGACTTGATGTAACAACAAGAAAAGTTTAAAACCCAAACTCGCTGACAAGTGATCACTGCAGTGAGTGGAATCTGAGTCGCAATATTATTGGTTGAGATTGTTAACATTCATCCCCCACTTAACATAGATTCTGACTGCTTATTTAAACTCACTAAATTTGAATTTCTGATGGAGTTGATGAAAAGAACGGAAGAGGTTTAACATAAGAAAAGAAGCCTTACATTATATCGCAGATAAGTATCAATGATGCCTCTTCTTACCACCATAGTAATTGGATGGCCATTTAAAATAAGTGAAATTCAGAAACATTCATCTATTCTCTCTCATTTTTTTTTTCTTTTTTTTTTCTGAAGTATTACTGGCAGTACAGGATAAAAGAAGAAATCATTAAAAAAAATTTTTATACTTTAATGATACATTAAGATGTAATAATTAATACTGTACAATATCCGAAATTCAGATGTCCAGTGTCCAGAATGACCTCCAGTATCCTCATATGTCAAGTATCTAGACCACCAGCACCCCCTCTAAATTAATAAGGGGAGAAAAAAACTCCCTTCAAAATCTAGGAAGCAGAATTTAATACTCAGCAAAAGGAAGCAAGTGCCCATAAATCGAGCTAATAGCTGATTGAGAGAAGAATGTATACAGGGCGCTCTTGCTTTTGAGTATCATATTCTCTAGAATATTCATACATGTGAGAAAAAGTCTCAGGGGCAAAAAAGAAATTATGGAAATTTTAGATCATCAATAATTCTGGTTATTGGATGTCTCACTTTTTAGTTTTGTATTGTATGATGTGTTATGATGTTAATGGTTTTTAATTGTTATAGTAAGATTGCTTTGTTTAATAGTACTTTCTTTGATGTCGAATGCACTTAATATTGAAAATAATTATGCACAATTTTATATTAAGAAAAATTTATTAATTTCTTCTTTATTTTATTTTGGTGCTTTAGTTGTGTTGCTGTTTCTTTTAGAACCAATCTGAAAAACTTTCTAGAAAATGCTCTGAAATTTAGGCTTAGCATGGTTATCCTATTTGTTACTTTTCTCCCGACTAAGATTCCTGCCTGCCACTTTCAAACCTTTGCTGCCTAGAGTCGCATTTAGGCCAGTGACGATACATCGATTAACATGATTACATCTTCGGCCCGTAAGTGTTTGTGATTGTGGTGATGGGAGGGCATCAGCATTTTTCTGTATGACCTAAACAATAAGCGAAGGCACAATGTTTCCTTTAAACTGATGATCTAAAATCTGGAATTGCCAGAGCCCCGAGGATTTTGGATCTTGGATTTTGTAGTGTATTTCTTTCTGTCAGACTTACCATTTTCATTTATAATATATATGTTCATAGTTCTTAGGTTTTTAAACTGATTAGCTTGCATGTTATTTAAGGTTTTCATACCCCCCTTTTTTTTAGTAGTCAAAAGTATTCCTATAATTTTGAAAACATGTTTCAACATTAATTATAATAACTATAGGGATTAACCAAAGGATTTTTAAAACTTTTAAGATATAAATAATTTAGTAATCTTGTAGTAATATGTACTGCTTTTAGTTAATAATTTATTCTTTAAATGGGGGCACTAAAATTAGTTAACGTTTTAATCATTTCTTTTTCCTGTGATTTTACCATAATAAACACACATAAGCAGTAAATTGCATACCTCATGTTAATTAGTAGTTTTTTAAATCCATATTGTACTGAGTTTCTTTATATGAGTATCCATATTTTTTTCCTCCTTTCAGAAAACATTTTTTTGAAAGTATTAAACTTGAATTCTTTTTTGTTATGACAAATGCTATAAATTGCATTTTCTGGTGTAGTTTTAATTTAGTGAGGTGACATAGATTTAATTTAATGAGACTAGTTGTGTGTTATGATTGTTAATGTAAAATTTTTATTTATGTTATTAGGTGCAAAGTCTCTTGGTCTGTCTACAGCTGCCCATGGTCTAATCGAAAGTGGAGGGGCAGAACTAGTCCATTATTTCAACTTTTCAAGCAACAGAAAGCTTGAACAGCATCTTAAAGAAAATGCTGCAGAAAACAAAAAGTAAGATGCATGTTTTTGAATTTAAGAATGTTGTTTTGATTTTTTTTAAGTAATGTGTTAATTAGACAAATTAACTTTGAGATACAGCAAATTTTAATTTAATGAATCCCCAATGATAAATCTTTAAGAAGTATTATATTTCTGTATTTACAGTATCATCATTAGTTTGTTAGTATTGGCTATGAAAAAGCCTTTTTTACTTGCTTCACAATGTCACTATTATTATTCCCTGAATTTTAAATTTTTCATAAAAATGTCAGTATAAATGAGTTTCATTCAATATATTGAGTTATTGCAGTTGCTGGATGTAAGGTTAGTGCATATATATATATTTCAGATTTTATTAAATGGATGAATTTAATTTCTTAACACTTGCAAGAATGTTATGTACATGTAATAATCTTT
Organism: Stegodyphus mimosarum; assembly: GCA_000611955.2. NCBI lineage: Eukaryota > Metazoa > Arthropoda > Arachnida > Araneae > Eresidae > Stegodyphus > Stegodyphus mimosarum. The sequence goes on from KK121828.1 coordinate 64,172, forward strand.
ATTGCTTTTTAACTTACTTAATATTATTGTGAAATGATGTAAATAATTTTATTTCTGGGTGGCAGTTGATTGAAGATAAATTTTTTTAAATGTATATTTTATATTTTTGTTTATTGCTAGGTATTTTGGGTTGTCTCAAGTATTTCTGAAATAGAGTTCTGTTTATGTTCAGTATAAATGTATTAAATTATTTAAATAATTGTGTTAATTCTTTGTTGATTTTCGTACTCTAATCTGTGCATTCAGCAGAAGGAATCTCAGCTAATTGAAAGAATGTATACAGGGCACTCTTGCTTTTTGAGTATCATATTCTCTAGTCATACATGTTAGAAAAAAAAAATTATGGAAATTTTAGATCATCAATAATTCTGGTTATTGGATGTCTGACTTTTTAATTTTGTATTGTATGATGTGTTATGATGTTAATGGTTTTTAATTATGGTAAGACTGCTTTGTTTAATAGTAGTTTCTGTGATGTCAAATGCACTTAATTTTGAAAATAATTATGCATAATTTTATATTAAGAAAAATTTATTAATTTCTTTTCTTTATTTTATTTGGTGCTTTAGTTGTGTTGCTATTTCTTTTAGGACTCATCTTAAAAACCTTCTAGAAAATGCTCTGAAATTTAGGCTTAGAATGGTTATTCCATTTGTATCAAACTGGCCCGAGGTAAAAGTTGCCGTTCATATCTATATGAAAAAACAATCAAACTGTTCACCATAAGAGTAACTTAATCACTTTTTTCTTTTGGTAGGCTATGGCTCTTATGTTATTTCCTACTCAAATTCCAGCTGATACAAGCAATTTGCTTGATATGTCAAATCAAATCTGGCATTATTCAGGAGATAAATCCTCAGACGTAAGTTCAAAATATGTTTTACGTCGTTTCTAAAATTGAAGCTGTTGACTGCATATATTTAATTCTAATCTGAAACCAATTTGCTTCTTGCTACATTTGACTTATCAGGTTACTTTTTCCTGTAGGCAGGTTCTTTTTATATATATTTGATGTGCGTGTGTCTGTATATATGTGTGTGTATGTATGTATATATATGTATATACTTACATTACATCAGCAGCAGAGATTCATCCTCGTCGACTCAATTATCATAAAAACAAACTCAGGAGTAATGACCAGCAGAAATTTTTTTGACGTAGAAGTGTTGGTCTATAATGAATAGGAAATTGGAGGCCAAGACAGATTAAATCTTAAATTTTATTTCAGCTTGTTGTGGCTACAATCAAGTTGGCACATCAAATGTGCCTATTCCAAAAAAGCTTACATTTTAGAAAAATTTTCAGTAAGATAAAAGGAGCAGATAAACAGCAGCCAAGTAGGCCAAAGCGTTGAAAGCAAGTGCATTATGTTCAGGGTGAAATCGTAATTCAGACTGAGTTAGTTTTGGTTCTCAGTTTTAGTTTCATTTACATCCTCAGAAGAGTCATATGATATGGATTAATCTAGAAATGATGCAGTGCAGAGAGAAGTTACTATTTTTAGAATTGAGAAGGGAAATTTATGTTGCTAATTTAATCTTTTACATATGCTTTATTTTTCTTACACAGATATATATATATATATATAAGTAAAGACATAAAGTAAGAAATTTAGAACTACTTTTTCACAGACAAAAAATTGAAAGTCATAATTAATAAATTTCAAATAATCCTATAAATGCAACAAAGAGTTTTTAAAAATGTGAAAACCAAAACTTTTGAACAAGCATTACTCAAATTCAAAAAATGTAATGAAATTTAAAGAAAAAAGAACACAACAGAAGAGGGATTCACTCAACTTCAATGCCACTTTGTCAGGGACGAGAAACATTCAAACTAATTGAAATCCCTCTTCTACAAAAATCGTTGCTTTACTGTATCCAGAATTAGCCAATGAACCACTTCAATGTATTTTAATTATAATAGTTCACCCAAAAATTCTGGCCTTTCCCCAAATCAAGGAAAAAACAAAGTAAATTAGAATCTGGTACCTTAAATAAAGAGAATTCTATTTTATTGAAGAAACTGAAACTGAAAGTGAAGTAATAAAATACTTAAGTGAAATATATAAATAAAAAAATCTTTAAAAATATAACAAATAATCCAAAGAATTAAAAACGAGTCTTTGTTCCATTTGTAGGATTATTTGAAATTTATTAACTATGAATTTCAATTTTTTGTCTTTGTGAAAAAATAGTTCTAAATTTCTTACTTTATGTCTTTACTGATATTTTTTCAGCAGCTTAATGCACAAAAATACTAGGCATGTTTTTATTTTTTTAAATGTTTTGTAATTACAAAATGTCATTGTGAATGATAGTTTATAATAATTTGCTGCCCACCAGTGGCAGTTTGCCATAATCAAAAATAAATAAAAATAATGATTTGCTTCAATTAATATTTTAATTGTGATGTAAGTTTTCTAAATTAGACTTTTTTCCCTTTTAAATTTTCTGAATTAATTCCTGAATTATTCGTGCTCAAAGTTGTAATTTGAAATCTTTATAGTTGAAATTTATGCAAAGCACAAACTCTTATTTTTTATTGCTAGGTTATGCTAAAGTCTTGTGGGGTTTTACTTTCTAATTCAGTGTTCAATCCTTGAATCCCACAACACTAATGAGTGAATAATCGCTTAAAGGAGTTAACAGATATGTAAGACTTAAGAAGGATTAACTACCCTTTATTTCTGAGAATAAATATGATACAATCAACTCCTAACTCGGAGTGTACAGCAAAGCCTCCACTTGGGCTTGAACTTAAATTAATAGTAAATTAAACTTACTAAGTTTAATTAAAGCTAACTGAAAGATATACTCAAAGCTATCAAGATTCTAAGTAGTTGGTCCCTAAATCTTAATTAAGTCAGCGAAGCCGAACAAGGGCCAAAAGTATGGCCAAGCGTAGTAATGGCTTAGAGAGATGTAGCCAAAAGGGAAACACGTGTTAGTCAGGAACTCAGGCTCTCGCTTGAAGTTGGTGAAACATCGACTTAATTACTACTCTTTACTCATCTGCATTAACCGCATTTCTGAAATTACATTCTGGTAGGAAATTGTAAGCTGAAACTAGAAAGACAGGAAATATGCCTAAACTAAAAATAACTGTTAATAAAATTAGGATAAACCGTACAGTCTATTCAGATTATGGTCAGTAAATATTTTTATTCCATTTCTTTATATATATATCTTAGCTTGCACTGTAATAGATGTAGCTTTCTGAATTGCACCTGACTTTCTTTTCTCAGTGACTGAACCTCTAAGCCATTACCCATATAACCCATCACTTTATACATAAGTTTTTCTTAAAATGTGTCAGCTAAGACATCCATATAATTTTCTCATATTTTCCATTCCTATTTAAAATAATAATGATTCCTTATTATACTCCTTTTAGCTTTTATTCCATTAGATATTTTCATTTTAGGTAAAATAATTTAGTTTTCAAAATTTATTCTTCTGATAGATTGCAACACGATACAATATAATGTCATAATTAGAATTTCTTATTATCTCCCACTACATATAATGGTCAAGTCCAGTGCTCCCTAAACTTTTTTCGTTCATGACCCCTTATTCTCGTTAAGATATTTTTGTGACTTCAGGTATTGGATATAAAATAAAGATATGAAAATAAATATTTTTCTATAAATAATTTACTTCTTTGATAAACAATATACATATGAAAAGTAATAATTTTAGAATTTATTTCAAGTATACAAAAATTAATGAAAGAAAATCACATTTTAATTAGTGCAGTGTGCTTGTTTTTTGCTTCATAGCAAATTAAATTTTGGTGCAATATTTGCCATTGCTGGATGTAAAACATGTTCAGTGTTTTTCAGCATTGCGTGACATTTGCATTTTATAAGCATTAAAAGTTGAAAAAGTTTTATGTAAGTATTTGGTGCTAAATGTCATTTAATGCCATTCCAGAAACTCTAAGAAATTCAATTGTGCTCCAGTCCATAATTCAGTCTAGGACTTACGTGGAAACTCAAGTTTGAGTCATTCAATAGCTCAACAAACTTCTTTTGGGTTTAATTATGGCAGGCAATCTCTTTAATGTCAATTCATATATTTTTTAAAATTCATATGTCTGATTTAAATTTTTGTGATTAAAGATCCGTGGTTTAAGAAATGCTGGTCTAGTGGGCGTCGTAAGTAACTGTAATTGTAGAGTTGTATTTCAAAGAATGAAATCTTGTTTTATGTTCTTATATATCTGGAATTTAGTATTAGGCAATCAAACTAGTGTATTATTTAGTGAACTGTTTCATATATGCTCAATTTATAAATAAGCTAGGAATTTCAAATTAGAAAATTTTAAGATAGTTTCTGGTGATTTTTGTTTAAATTTTGAATATAGCTCAACTAATATAGATAATAAGATTTAAATCAGTTGCACTTTGAAATACTTGATGCTTTATCTAATTCTGCAGAGATGTTTTTTGGATATTAAAGATCAATGATGTCGCAATTTTAAAGATGTGGATTATAAAAGCTGCATTTAAAATACTGCTGAGACTGTGTTTGCTTCAAAGACTTTTTCTAGCTACTAAAGATACAACTTAAATTTATGTCAAGTAGAAAAAGAAGAATTC
>KK121828.1:68798-104695 GCA_000611955.2 Stegodyphus mimosarum
GAATTGAAAGTATTAATTCAGTAATTTAAGCAAATGTAAACTGGTAACATTCTAATTCTTGGAAACTTTCTAAAACAAAGAGCAGACTGCCAACTAAAAAATAATCTTTTAGAAGTGAAAAGATGTATTGAAAACTTTTTTATCTGGAAATAAAATAATATACAAGAATTAAAAGATACTATTCCACATATTTGCGAAAAGTTTTTAGCCCAGAAGGGCTATTAATTTTGTTTTGGTATTTTTTGTCAAAAACTTGCCCTGTATTATATTTAAATAATGAAGAATCTGCATAAATGTATGTATATTTCTCACATTGTGATAAAGCAACGGTACCTACAGCTATCAAATTTTGAATAACGTATGTCTCCACTCGAATATGGGCATCTGGAAGCCCAAATTTGGAATTTAGAATTTGTTTTATAATCTATTTCATGTTTTGTAAAGCATTTATGAGTTTTTGATAAACCGTTTGAGTCTCAGGGTGTATTGGAAAAACACTCGAAGAATTCCAAACAGCACAACCGCGCTTTCTCTAAATGAGTATGAAAAGATCCAAGCAGTGTGATAGTGCTTGTTTTATTTTATATCAAGAAATATCGAGCAGAGCGACAGCACTTTGTTTTATTTTACATCGATGAATCCCAATCGGAGCAATAGCACTTCTTGTACATATGCGTACTGTAAATTTATAAATATTTCAAGTTTTGTTCGATAAAAAATTATTGAGAAGATAACAATGAAATAAAAATTTTTATTTTGTAGTAATGTATTATTGCATTATTACAGTATTATTTTACTTCTTGGGAAATGTACTATTGACATTAAAAGGAGCTGTGTGATGTACTTGCTTCAGAAAGTTTGAGCATGCAACTTCAACAATCAATAACTCACTGTCAGTTGTCCACAATGTTCGAAATGTACTGGATTTTGTTAACATAAAATCTGAACAGCGCAATCGTGCTGCTTAGGACTCAAAAAGGTAAGAAACTCAACGATTTCAAAGCAAGCAAGCAATGGCAACACTGTATTCAGGGGGGAAAAATTTTATCTCCAGCGCACGAGACTGTGTATTGGATATTCTAAAGATATGCTTTTTTTAAATAATTTTGTGATATTGCTCTTGAATTGAATTTTATGGTTTAAGTGCGAAGAATATGATATTTAATATATAAAGGTAATGCACGAAACATTAAAAAAACACTCCTTTGGGTATAATATAAAATCTTAAAGCTTTCTTTCTTTCTTTTTTTTTTTAAGCCTAAAGGGTGTTTGTCCAGAAGGGCTATTAATTTTGTTTTGGCATAACGGTATCTATAGACATAAAATTTTCAATAAGTTGTCCTTCATTAGAATGTGGTTATCTGGAAGCCTTAACTTGGAATTTGTTTTATTATCTATTTCATGTTTTGTAAAAATTTAATGAATTTTTGATTAAGAAACTCAATTTCAAAGCAAGCAATCGCAACACTGTACCCCTCCCCCCAGAAAAAACTTTTTAATCTCTAGCACATGGGACTGTGTATCGGAAATTATATAGATATGTTTATTTTAAAATTACTTTCGAAATTGCTGTTGAATGTAATTTTATGTTAAATTGCGAAGAACATGATATTTAATAAATAAAGGTAACACAGAAAATTTTAAAAAAAAAGCCCCTATGGGCATAATATACAATTTGAAAGCCTTCAGGTTATTATTTTAATTTTAATATTTTATTACTCCAAAAGGGCTTTGTTCCTGAAGAACTATTGTTTTCGTTTTGCGTGGAAACATTAAAAGTCTGAATCATTTTTCAAACTATTGCCACAAAATATTGCAGCCCTTTATTGTATTTAAAAAAATTAAATGATGAAGAATCTGCATAAATGTATGTATATTTCTCCAAATGTGATAAAACAACAGTACCTAGCCTTCCAATTTTGAATAATGTACGTTTCCACCCGAATATGCGTGTCTGTAAGCCCGAATTTGGAATTTGTTTTATTATCTATTTCATATTTTTTAAAACTTTAGCAAATTTTTGATTAACAAACTCAACGATTTCATAGCCAGCAATGGCAACACTGTACAGGGTGAAAAAATGCCTTTTTATCTAAAGCGTCCAGAACTGTGTATCAGAAGTTCTGAAGATATCTACTCATTTTAAAATTATTTTGCAATATTGCTGTTGAATTGAATTTTATGGTTTAAGTGTAAAGAACATGATATTTAGTAAATAAAGGTAACACATGAACGTTAAAAAATGCCCCTTTGGACGTAATTTAAAATCTGAAACCTTTCAGATTTTTTATTTATTATTTTTTTAACTAACTATTTTAAAGTAAATACTTTTCATAAATGTTGTGTGTGTGCACTATATCTATTTTTTAGCTACAAAGAGAAGCAGAGAACACAAAAAGTAAAGTTTGTACTTTACCATCACACATAATTACCCTATAGTATTGTAAAAGTACCATAATAGTACATAATTACCATCATTATGTATAATCATTTACCAGCTTTCTAATAGTTGTAAATTTATATACACTGGTAAACTCCTGTAACTCCTCTCTTCTAAAGTCAGAAACAGAATATCATTTTTACATCTTCCCTGTAATCAAGGTTTTGAGAATGGAAGTGTTATGCAATGATTACAAGAGGTGATAATACTCAAAAACAGTTAACTGATAGATGAGGAATTTGGTAAAAGAAATAATATTTCCCAACTAAAGTTCAAGATTTCTCTCATCCACACACACACCAGCAGCTGAGCAGTAAAGTTACTGAACATTAGAGCTCAACCCAATTGAGAATCCTCAAAAATGATCTGGCTGCATGAAAGTTTTAATGGTTTTCCCCACATGTAATGTGGATGTGAGCGAGTTTGCCCTAAAAAGTCCTTCATGTAAGGATTCCTTTGCCTAGACAGAGAGCCCTTGAGGTGTTTTACTCTAATTAATTAACATAACCAATAATTTTTACTGAATGATTAAAGGAGCATAAGGTTTGCCATATCTCGATAAAATATCTCGACCTTTGTAACTGATGAAAGAAGACTTCTTGGATGTCAGTACTCTCCTCAGTCTATTCAAATGTTGGCAGTAAAGATTGGATTTTCTTGTCTAATTGCATGCAAGATTCTTCCAATGGATTATTCCTTTGAAAACCTATCACACACATATCAAAACGTTTTTTAGATACAGTTTCCCGTCTGAAGTTGATGGTATAGGTTCTGCATTTCATCACCCATTAAAAAGGGTTCATTTCTGTCATGAGGAAGCAAAATAACAAGAAAAGGCATTTGCTCTCTCCTCAAAGTGCTTTGGGAAAGCTCATATGAAACCTTTTGATCAAACTTTGTGATGAATCTAAACATTTGAATTATTTTCAATTCTCCGTACCAACTCTTCTCATTTGTAAGTGCTTTGGTCCAGAATCTTTACAAAAATTACTGATGAGCATGTTTGATCCTTATATTATTTCTTTCCATCCTTGAATTTCTGAATTCATTGGTGACATATGATTAGAAATATCAAAATCTTATTAAACTCTGAAAGACTGAAATTCTGATGTATAACAAGAAGATCCTTTCCTAGAGCCCCAAATATTCTCCAAAAATAAAAAATAATGCTAAGCAAATTCTTATGAGTATAGAAATGGCTATCTAAAATGTCATGCACTTTCATGTATCCACCATTATAAACTGTAAGTTTATAATTAACAGAGAGTATAGTAACTGCATTCAGTTTCTTGATCCGCTAAACTTAAAAAGTGGTAGCATTCTTCAGACTACAGTTTGCCATAAATCAGCTTGTAACCCAACAATAATCTCACAGGATTCTTTTTCATTTTATCCTCATAAAACAGTTGCTTTTATTTTTACTTAAAACATGCTAAAGAATTATTTCTACACCTGAACTTTTTGAAAACAAATATAAATACATCAGATAAATTGCAACAAACAGTAGATGCTTTCTTGATTTTGTTGAAAAACTTAGAAGAAAATCAGTAAGCAAACTTTTACAGTTATTCCTGAAAAAGAAAAGTTTCAACAAAGAGCAAAGTAAATTCATTAGAACATTTCCCTACTAGCTGATCACTCCACACATGAGTTTTGTTTTCAAAAGATTTGGTTATAAATTTTCTATAACCCCATCCATCTGGAAATTGTTAAAAAAGGGCAAATTGGATGAAACCGTAACAAATGCTTTAGGTGTGTATACGTCCCAATTCACAATGAAAGCACAAATAAAGAAACTCAGTATATCAGTTTGACATTCTGTAGGATCGAACTATTTTAACAGGGCTCTCATGAGCCTAACCGATGCTTAACAGCTGTCAAATCATTTAAATAAATCACCAAGATGTTCATTAACAATAAATTACATTTAATTAATAATAGAGATTATACAGTAGAAAGGATCGAATTTAATATTGCTACATCACACACTTGCATACACAGCTGCAAAAGAATCAAAAACAACAAACTGTCTCTTCAGTTCATATCAAATCCAGTGGGACTGAGGATGATTTTTAACATCCTCCTCCCTTTTGAATCTAGGGCTACTGCAGGAGGCTCAGAACTCTTCCTAGATATCAAACAGATCAGGGCAATGAGGCACTTTAACAACTCTTCTGGATCAGGTGGTCTGTACACCTGAAGAAGGCCTAGAAGCATCCAACATTGGTTGTGGAACAGTTTCACTCTAGTCAGCATTGTTGTTGTCTTTAACCTGTAAAGAGAATCTGATATTTCTAAAGGAAATCTGTCTATCTATAAATCTTTAATATCTAGATAATCTCTCTATAAATTTACATGATATCTCCAAAGGAAAAATTCTCTGGAAATGTCTGCTTAAAACATTAGAGTGAGTTTTCAGCCATTCTTCATCACCATACTCAGGAGATCTTGAACATAAATTTGCACTAGTAGATCTTCTCTATCAAAATGTTCTTATAGTTGCTACCTTTTGATAATATGCTGTAGTAGCTGGAAAACTTTCTAAGACCCTTACAACTTTTGATTTCGGCACTACAACCTGCAATAAATACTAGAACTTGTTTTTTGCAGGCAAACTTGCATCAGTGTGTATTTTTTCAAATTGTGATTAAAATGAGAGAAATTCTTTAGCTTCTCCATCAAACTTCATTAACTTAATTTTTGTGAGTTTAAAGTGCCCCCCCCCCTCCTTTTTTTTTATCATCCCTCGCCATCAGCAATTCTTTAACTTTGCTTCTGATTACACATTCTTTTATTTTAGAAATCAATGTGTAATATTTATCTCTATATTCTTCAGATTTCGATAAGTCCTCTTCATAAGTTTATTCAGAATAATCCTCAGATTGCAAAATAGTGTTTTCTAATTCTTCTTAGCAGCTTGCCAGCCATTCAAACTTAACCTTGAACTGCAATTCTAAAACTGAAAGTTTGTTGACATCTGAATTTTCTTTTGAAAGTGCAGTATTAATTTTATTCGAACACGAAGTAAACTTTGTTTTTAACCCCCATCATTTGGCTATTAATTTTGGGACATCTATATTGCTTAATCAGCTGTTAACTATTGGCTCCAAGCTGGAGCACCACAATAATATATTCTGTATAGGACTGAACTATTCTAACAGGACTTGTGCATCTAACAGATGGGTAACAGCTTTTGAATAATTTAAATAAATCACCAAGAGATCCATTAACAATTAAATTACATTTAATTAATAGCATAAGAAATTATACAGTAGAAATGATTGATTTAACAGTGCTGTGTCACACACTCGCATACACAGCTGCAAAAGAATCAAAGACATTAAACTTTCTCTTCAGTTCAGTTTCACTTCATTTCAAATCCAGTAAGACTGAGGCTGATTTCTAACAATCTAAAAAATTATCAGTGAGAATTTCCAAGCATAAAAGAAGATATTCACTAACTCTTTAATGGCTAGTACTTCAACAAAAATGGCACTCCTTTGGTTGAATATTCTTTGGAGCATCTAAACTCAAAAATTGCATGTGATAAAGCCAAAATCATAAACAATCCCTGATACAGCCTTTAAATGAGAGAAATATTAAAAATCACCATTAGATTGTGTGCAGTCTGGATGTGTATTCTGAGAATTACAATAACTCACCAGAAAGCATTAACAGGAATTTAGGAACTTGATTAAGCCATTCATTCCAGCTGCAGCTAACAAAGCAGAGGGTTCAACTGCAAAAGTGCCTAATTTTCTGTATATTTTTAAACATAGTTTATACTCTATCAGTGTATGAATATGCAATAACTGCAAATATGAATGTTGTATATATGTATGTTCACTATTTCTACATTTGCAATTATAGTTGGTATTGAAACTAGTAATAAAGTATACATTTAGTCTAAGATTTACAAATATTATTATTTTTTAAAATTGAAATTCTGCAGAATATTAAATATTTGCTATCCACACTATATTGCTATAAGTCAGGAGTTTAAAAAAGAAAAGTGTTAAAATGAGAAAGAAAAGTTTAAAATACAAGTTACATTGTTTTAGTATTTTATAGAAAAATGATGCAAATATATCAACATCATTAACTGAGCGGAACAAAGCAATAAACAAAAGTAAAGATGGGGCGGAGGGGTGAAGAAAGAAAGAAAAAAGAATTGTTAAAACATACTGTGAAAGAAATAGCAGGTAGTAAAGGAAAAGAAAAGTGAAAACAATCACAATGTTTGAAAACTTCTAAAATTGTGATTGTAGAATTAAATATCACATTAGATTATTTTCGATTGTAATTAGATGAAGTATCATAACTTTAAAAAAAAATTTTCTTTGCAAAAATACTAGGTATTCTAGCAGATATTCTAGGTGAAAGTATTGGTAGATTTTCTATAGTTTAAGTTAGAAGTAAAAATTTTGTCTGTGTGCTATGTAAATGAATTAAATGTCACCAGTAAGTGTTAAATTCTAAATATGAAATATTCCTAAAGAATGCAGCTTAAATAACATAAAAAAAATCAGAGAAGCAAACGGTATGATTTGGTGTTAGAATTAATCAGCAGACATACTACTGTTAAAGAAAGAACTTAAACAAAATTTGTATAGAATTAAAATGCATACCTATTTCTGTGAAATTAAAACTGAGCACTGTCAGCTACTCCAGGTGTTGTATGCATTCATCCAAATTAAGCTCATAAAAATATATAATAATTTATTAATACATAAATAAATTGAATATTTTTATACTATTAATTTACTTAAGCCATGAAGGAAGAATAAGGTATCCAAATAAGTGAAGCTAAGTACTTTGACTTGTGTTGTATTAGGTAATGTATTGGTGTGTGCATTCCATTACTTAAATGACATGAAAATTTCATTATTTTTTTATTTAAGTTATAAATGATTGCTAGTATTAAAATAATTTTTTTGTGTGTAATAATATTGTGTGAGAATAATTTAGTAAAAATATAATATTGTAGCAGTTTTATTTAAACAAAAAAAAAGTAAATATAAATCATGATTCTTTATGGGATTTTAATGCAAATCTTTATGAAGGCATATGTATCATACTAATGAAAGATCTTTGAATTCTTTATCCAGAATTTAATTTATAAACACAAAATAAAATCATTATTACTTTAATATGTATTAGATTTTTAATATTTATTCCTTTTATATATTGCAGATGTCTTGGTACAGCAAAAGACTTTCAGTTGCTGCTGCTTATAAAGCTTGTGAGTTAAGTTTAATCCAAGATAAATCACCAGAGTTTTCAGACACCTTTGAATTTCTTGCGAGGCGTGTAGATACAGTAACAGAAGCACTTCAGTTGCTGAACAAAGTAAATTATTATCAAAATATATTAAAGAAAAATTATATGAGTTCTGTAATGTATTTGTATTAATCCTTCTTTCCAAATTTCACAGGTTAATGATAGTAGCAAAGATCTTCCAGAATTTGCAGCAGGAGCATTAGTTACAGTAAGTATTTGTTTTGGTTTATAATACAAATAAATCTGTCTGCTTTTTATAACTTTAAACAAACTTGTTGCTTTATATTAAAATGACAATAACATAATCAACATGCAATAGTTGCTTGCAATATTCTTGTTCTACTTATATTAACACTTAAAAGTAATACAATTCAATAGGTTTCTAAGGATCCTTTAATGATAAGAAAATACTGATATCTTACATTCAGGATAAATATTCTTTTACCTATTGTACTGATGATATGTACAAAGTACTTTTATAGGAATTGTAAAGATACTATTTTTAATGACAAAGAATGTTTTAAATTATATTATTAAATTTTAAAGTGATGGAATAGTATTGGTTGTATAGTTTTAAAGCAGTTCTCTCTCTCCTTTATTATTATTATTATTATTTTAAAAAATTAATTGTTATTTTAAATGCAATACAAAGTCCAAAATCCAGAACCTCCAAATCACCAGCAACTTTTCTTTTCCCTTTATGCATGTGTATTTGGTATTTTTTCATGATAAAGCCCGTGGAAAGTTCCAATTCTTAATTTCACTTTGGCACTAAGTTGAATACTTCCATGTTGAAGAAGCAATCATTTTTATTAGCATAATGTATGATCAATAATTTGACACAATTAACTGCATTTTTGCTTGTCATATTTCTCAAAGTGAAACACTCTAAATCTAAACATCACTGATTTTACAACTACTCAGTAATTTTTATTCCTGATGCTAGTCATAGGAATCATTATTCATTATTTTTTGCTTTCATCACAGCATGACTATCAGCACATGACGACTTGAAAAATGACTTGTACAGCCATGACTAAAAAAAAATTTGTTTTAAATATTAGGAATTGAATATCAAAGAGCATTATTTTGACATCACTATTGGTGATGATTACATACTTAAGCTATTGCACTGCACTATAATTTAACAAAAATGCCTTTACGTGTGAAAAAAATAGATTTTGCATATGATATTCATAGGCTAAAGATTACATTTAGCTGTTTGAATACTGTACATGCTGTTTGAATTGAGAAAAACTGATTTGTTATTCAGGTAAAGCGAGAGTTGGTGCCATAGCTGGTGCAGCCGCAGTGAGTGCAGAATTTAGGGGATGCAAAACTTTTAGAATTTAGAGAAGTACTGAGCAACAAAATTAAAATGGAGGGCAAAATCTTTAGAATTTAGAGAAGGTGTTGGAATGCAGAATTTTTAGAATTGAGGGACTGGGCAACAGAATTTAAGACCTGCAGAGACTGCACCGGGCAACAAAATGTTTAGTGCTGAATCTGGATAAGTTTTAAATATATGTGGGAATTTATTTAATCGGGCTAAGATAAACATGAATGCTGCTGCTTATCTGGTGCTCAGATAAGTAGCAGAAAATAGGTATAATAAATAATAATAAATAAATGAGTAAAATTCAGGCCTAACTTTGTCAGCATATGATACATGCAAGACAGTTTAACGGAGCATGTCTTTAATCACCAATCTCATGGTACATTAATAGTAAATATACAGGGAATGCTAGGTAAGCTTTATGATGATAGCTCTGAATTTGCAGGTTTTCAGGTATTCTAAACAAAAAGCGAAATATTCCAGTTAAAGGAATTTTAATGTAGAGAAGTGATGATAAATGAAAATGCTATAACAAAAGTTATTCATTGCAATGACAATGCACCAATCAAATAATGGATAGCAAAATCTGTATTATGGTTCTAAATCCAGAAAATAATGGCAACCAATAATGAAGGAAGTGACAGAGTAGTCGTTGATGACAAAAAATCTTAATTTGACAATTAAGTGGGAATTCTTGTCACAGCAGTTGCAGAACTTATCAAGCTTTGTAACTAAACAAAAAATTCTGTCTGTCTATAAAATTAAAGGGAAAGTAGTAGGAAGAAAGAAAAAAAAAAAGAAACTTAATTAACTTACTTTGAATGAGATGTATAAAAAACAAACAAATAAATATTGAGCTTCTTTTGTAAATTTTGATACTCTTAAGGTCACATATGCTTCATTATTTCATAAATCACTTTTCACATTTTTAGATTTAAACTGATAATCTAAAATTCAGAATTGCCAAAGTCCCAATCAGTCCAGATCTTGAACTTTTAATTTTATTTCTTTAAGCAGAGTAGAGAATTTTCGTGTGACTCAGAATATCTTAAAGATACCTATTTTTCTTATGCAAGTTTTATACAGATAGTTTTCGATTTAGTATCAGTGGTGTCATATAAGTAAGCATATAAGTAAGCTTATTTCTGTATTTCCTTTTTCCTAACATATGCCTCATGTTCTTTAACACGAAATTTTAAGGCTTTCTTAGTTTGATCGATGTAAATTAAACCACACTGGCAAGAAATCCTGTAAATACCCCAGAAATTCATATCTGGAATGGGGTCCTTAAGTATGGAACTTGGACTTTTATTGATAGGAGAATAGACGACCCGAAAGTTAAATTTCTGTAAAATACGTGCAGTTTTATAGCTAATTGATGAAAAAAAGGAATGACAACAGAATTCTTATAATCTCTTAAAAGAAGAATGTGCCTTTCAGTGTGCTGACATAAGAATTTTTTAACTGCTTCATTAATAATGTTGGGTGAAAAGCTGCTATCAGCAGCTACTGCTTTCAAATAATTTAGTTCTTGATCAAGAGCCAATTTAGAGGAGCAAACCTGAAGTGCAAGGGAAAAAGAGGAATAAAATGAAACTAACTTTTGTTTAGTTACAGGATGACATGATTTGAAGTGTGGTGGAAGGCAAACCATTGAAGGCTTATGGTAAACCGTGGTACTTAATTTGGATGTGTTACTTGTGACCAAAATTTCATGAAATGGAACAGAATTCCTTGTCTCAAGTTCAAATGTGAACTAAATAGCAGGGTCGATGGAATTCATTATTGAAAGAACTTTATTTAAATCAACTTTAATACCAGCAAATAGGATAAAAGTATTGTCTGCACAGTGAAAGCATACCGGGAAGTTTAAAGTTTCAAATAATTTTGATTCATAATAATGCATGTAGATATCAGCCAGGATGGGACTTCTAGTGGTGAATCCCTCAGTTTGCTTGTAATTTTTATTTTGGAAAACAAAATGCATTTGTTTCAAATAGAGTAGAATGAGGGAAATTCGCTCATCAATTTCGATGCAGGAGAAATTAAATTCACGAAGTCTGGTTTTTAGACACCTTAATGCATCCTCCACTGGGACATTGGTTAATAATGATTTTATATTAAAAGAAGCCATGAGTAAATTTCTAAGAGAAATGCTTTTAACTTTTTGTACAAACTCTACTGAATTTTGTATGGTGTAATTGTTATTATCTAATAGAGTTGAAAATGTAAGCTAAATATTTAGCTGATGGGTATGAGGCCATGGCTAAATTTGATACAATAGGGGGGAAAAGGAATACCATTTTTATGAATTTTGGAAAGAGCATATAATCTGGCACAGTTCATTTGTTGTTTGACTTAAAAATTAATATTTGTTTGGTGTGTTATTTTGCTTTAAATATAGGAGGCCCAAACAGACTTATTTTTTGCTTTCATTTTTCCACGTGATTGTATGAGTTTCAGACCCCCAAACAGGCGTGTTTTCTTGCTTCCCTTTTTTCCATGTGGTATGTTCACCAATTTGTGATTGTATGAGTTTCGGTAAGTATTTTTCCAATCTTTTTAAATTTGATTTATGTTTTACACATTTAAATTTTTCTTATTTGATATTGTGCTTTATCTGATTTCATGCTTTAAAGTTGCAAATAATTTATTTTGCATTTATTTTCAGTGTGAAATTTTGCCATGTTTTGAACTTTATTATGCATTAATTTAGTTTAATTTTCTTCATTGTTTATCCTGCCTTCATCTATTTATCATTTCACTAAATTACGTCTGAAATGACAGAAATTTCTGAATCACCTTGACTTTTTACTAAAGTGTAAATGTAAAAAATTGATCCCCAATTTCATTCAAATTAAATCTAATCAAAAATCTTCCAATTGTGTTTCAAGAATTCTCTTAAACTGCAAGCTTGCCTTGCTTCGGTCCATCATAAGGGATATATGTCAACAGTTATCCAAAATTCATTGCCATTGAACAAAAGTTTTGGTCTAAAACTGAGAATGTGGTTAACCATTCATAAAAGCACCCTTACATTTAAATTCTAAAAACTTCTTTTACAGTCTTATTTAAGTAGTTCAGAAAATCTTCCCATTGTAAATATTAAGCAATAGTTAATATTTCTAGTGTTAGTTTATCAGAAGAGCAAGAGAGAATTCTGAAATATAATTTTAACTTCTCACAAACCTCAAAACCCTCGATTCCAAAGAATTTGGCTCTTATCAAAAAGGCTTTCAAATTCAGTGAAGTTTCAGATACACAGAAAGAAATGATTAGGCTTCTTATCACCGATAATGTGAAATTCAACAATAAGCCTTTGAAACCAAATCTAAAAGCGAGAGAAAGAGCTGCAATGCACGAAATTCATTCTAACCTGGACATTATCATTTTAAAGCCTGACAAAGGTGGCCAGGTAGTCGTCAAGGGCAAGAACACTTACATCGATGGTGTCACTGAACTCTTAAACAAAGAACCACATAATCCAATTCCTAAAGACCCTTCACCTTCAGACCTCTCAAAAATAAAAAGTGCAATCAAATCTTTACAAATCCTTTCGACCAACTTAAAACAGTTGCTTATCCCATCTATTGTGAATTGTGCCAGGTTATATGCTCTTCCCAAAATTCATAAAAGTGTTATTCCTTTCCACCCTAATATTTAGTTTCTACATTTTTAACCCTACTAGATAATAACATTTGCACTATCAAAAGTCAAAAAGAGTTTGTATAAGAAGTTAAAAGGATTTCTCCTAGGAATTTACTCGTAGTTTCTTTTAATGTAAAATCATTATTAATTAATATTCCAGTGGAGGAGACATTAAAGTGTCTAGAAACCAGACTTCGTGAATTTAATTTCTCCTGCATCAAAATTGATGAGCAAATTTCCCTCACTCTACTCTGTTTGAAACAAACACATTTTGTTTTCCAAAATAAAAATTACAAGCAAACTGAGGGATTCACCACTAGAAGTCCTCTTAGTCCCATCCTGGCTGATATCTGCATGCATTATTATGAATCAAAATTATTTGAAACTTTAAACTTCCTGGTATGCTTCCACTGTGCAGATGATACTTTTATCCTATTTGCTGGTATTAAAGTTGATTTAAATAAAGTTCTTTCAATCATGAATTCCATTGATCCTGCTATTCAGTTCACATTTGAACTTGAGACATGGAATTCTGTTTCGTTTCACGAAATTTTGGTCACAAGTCACACATCCAACTTTAGTACCACGGTTTACCATAAGCTTTCAATGGTTTGCCTTCCACCGCACTTCAAATCATGTCATTCTGTATCTAAACAAAATTTAGCTTCATTTTATTCCTTTTTTTCCCTTGCACTTCAGCTTTGCTCCTCTAAATTGGCTCTTGATCAAGAACTAAATTATTTAAAAGCAGTAGCTGTTGATAGCAGCTTTTCACCCAACATTATTAATGAAGCAGGTAAAAAATTCTCATCTCAGCACACTGAAAGACACACTGTTCTTTTAAGAGATTATACGAATTCTGTTGTCATTCCTTTTTTTCATCAATTAGCTATAAAACTGCATGTATTTTACAGAAATTTAACTTTCATATCATGTATTCTCCTATCAATAAAATTCCAAGTTTTATACTTAAGGACCCCATTCCAGATATGAATTCCTGGGGTATTTACAGGATTTCTTGCCAGTGTGCTTTAATTTACATTGGTCAAATTGAGAAAGCCTTAAAATTTTATGTTAAGGAACAGGAGCATATGTTAGTAAAAAGGAAACACAGAAGACCTCCATTGTCCAGCATTGTTGTCTGAAAATCACACTTTAAATTTTTCTGCAGCCAAAATTATTTAAAAAACATCTTCCATTGGTGAAATTAGATTTTCTACAGGTGTTTCACATTCAAAAAATTCTTTCTGTTCTAGTTAATGACCCTAATTCCAATACATCTTTACCTTCAGCCTTTAAGGAAATTATGTTTTAGTTTGTTTCATCAATAGATGGTGCCAGTAGTTAAGTATTGTCCAGCCATTATCGTATCACTATATCGTATATCGTTCATTTGCGCTTTGGCAGCTGAGGCTGATGGTTCGGTAAAAAGCATCGAAACTAGGCCTGTAAAAATTTGCAAATATGATGCTGATTTTTGTTGTTTGACTTCGAAATTAATGTTCGTTCGGCGTGTTATTTTACCTTAACTTATATGTTATTCTTCCTGTTCCATCTTTGATTCATCTTTGTTGCTAGAGTTCTATTCCTTTTTTCTTAGCTATTAAATGAATATAGCTACATGGAATTTTATGTTCTAATATCACATCTGAATAAATCCCTGACTTTGCTAATCCGTCTGCCTTTTTGTTTCCAATAGAACGCTGATATCCATGAATCCATTGTAACTTTGTTTTTGTTTGTAACATTAGCTTTTTAATCTACACAATAGTTTTACTATAAATGTTGTATGTATCTATTGTCTTCAGCAGTGCTTGTCTATCAGTAAAGACACTTGCATATATTTTGTGATCTTTGATCCATAATAATGGTTTTTTGAAAGCATTTGCTTCAGCTGTATATGCTGAACATCTAGAGCCAAGTTGGAAAGAAAATTCTACTTCGTAAAAACCGTTCTGATATACACAGAACTCTGCTTCTGTTCCGTCGTCGTTCTTTGAACCATCCACGCACAGTTTATATCTATTTCTATTTGGAGAAGTGGAGTTTCAGTTGAACATTTTTATTTTCACCGGATGTTGGTCAGTTTCACCGGATGTTGCTCAGTAAACTTTCAATTTCTTCTTTATTTATATTTAAATCGTCATTTCAAAATTGAATCAGTGTCTGCTTGTGTGTTAAATGGCACTTTCAATCTACTATATATTAAAATCTGTGCGAGTCTATTGGCTTGTTTGTGGCCTTATCTCCTCGCAAACCGCATGGTTCTCGCCTTAGCGAAGCACACCGTTGGATTCCGTATGTCCATGGGAAGCCATTTTTACCATTCTCATCTTCGTACGACTTTAATTAGCTGAGATATTAATTAAAAATGTTAATTTTCCCATATGTTAAGCCTTAAATTTTTGCTTTAGTCCAAAAAATGCAAAAAAAAAAATTGTAGCTCGGGAACTAATTAGCCGATTTGTTTCAAATTTTGAAACTTCCGAGTCCTAGACGTTCGAACGAGGGTTGCTGTTGATTCTATACTGTTTTGCAAATTAGGAACCTGAATAAGCTGGGTAATTAAAAATGCTCCAATACTTTCTTTTTAGACCATTCCGATGGCCTTTTTTCATATTAAAGTCTAATTTTTAACTTTCTTTGTTGGTTTTTCCTTTGTTGGGTTTCTTTGTTGTAACTTTCTTTGTTGGGTTTTGTTGGGTTGGGTTAGCTATGGGACAATTTCTTTTTATTGCTGGGCTCAGTGAGCTCAGTTTCTTTATTCTTATGTTTGTAAACTGTGCATTTTTTGCTTTAAAAATGATTGAATTCTGTTGTTCTTATGTTTCGTTTAAGATTTTTATGCCCTTAGTTAACCTGCATGCAATAATTGTGGATTTATCAATTTAAAAGTTTTTTACGTGCAGCTAAGCCTAATTTTTAGTTATGATCACGGATATATTTATTTACTTTTGAAGCTTAGCAGAATAGTGGATTTGTTGTCAATCTCTAGAAACTAAGCTTCGCAACAACAAAGTAAAGTTTTTTTTTTTTTATTGCGAATCAAGTTATGCTTGATTCATTCTGGAATTATTATTTAAGTTATTAGCTGGTTTTTGTGTACAAATTGGAGTTTTAATTTAAAAAAAAATTATTTTTTTTATTGTTTTAACTGTACTTGATGTTTTATGTTTTTCTATATCTTTAAATTTTTATTTATTTTGCCTTCCTGCGATGTAAGAACTCAATTAATTAGTAGCATATGTGCATTAGGTAAGCGGCATTGAATCGTCTGTGAAAAACTGTATCTTTTTTATTTGTTTAATTTCCTTTATACATTGTTTTAGATTTATTATAGTATTTGAATAGAACTTGTGGTAATTCTTCAGATGCTATAATTTTTCCTCACGCTGAGTTATAAAATGAATGAGATGTAACACTGTTAAGTGAACCTAGTGCCGAATTGTGGCTGTGGTAAATAAACATAGTGAACTTTAAAGAGTGCATTTGTTCTATTGTGATTTATGCGCTATTGACGAAGTAGATTTAATTCAAAATTTGTTAACTCTTAATACAATATGTTTAAATGAAATGCAGGAAAATTGCGCATAATTTAATATTCCATACAAGGAAGTCATGTGGTGTACACATGAGATTTTTTAGTTCAGTTATAATTTTTTCTTTCAGATGCAAATACATTTTTCACTCATTGCATGCATTTGTGCACTCGCATTATTATATATATTGATGCAATTTTGTGTGATTCTGTTGAAGTGTACCAAAAGGAATTTAAACAAAAGAATATTAATAACGAATCTACTGTTGGAATAATAAACCTGAAAATTTTCGTGATTATACTTCGTACATTGGCCCATTAGCAGCTGAGCGGTAAAGTCGCTGAACACTGGTAGTTCGGTCCAGCTTTTGAATCCCGGTGAACGGGCTGGCTGCATGAGTGTTTTTGTGATTTTCCTCATGTGTAACATGTATACGAGCCAGTTTCCCTTAAAACGTCCTCCACAAAGCCATCTCTCCTTAGGCAGATTGCCCTAAAGTGCTTTGACATAGCTGAATACACTAGACCACTACTTCGCGCAAGGTGGTAAAAATGACACTTTCTGTGCTGGTTGCCATAGGTACGAAAATTCAGCGACAGTTTAGTGTTATGAAACAAAATTATAAAAGAGATGTTGGGTATAAAGTTTATAGATAAGGGTTGAAGTTTACCAAAAGAAATTTTAATGATGAATCTACTGTTGGAATACCATACCTAAAATTTTGGCGATTGCACTTCTTACAAGGTCTTATTAGCAGCTGACCAGTAAAATCACTGAACACTGGTAGTTCGGTCCAACTATTAAATCCCAGGAAACGGGCTGGCTGCGTGGGTGTTTCCACATGTGCAGTATATTGTGGATGCACATGTGAGTAATGAATAATACATAATGCATACTTGAATAATGAATCATTTTTTCTTTTCAGATGCAAATACATTTTTCACTCATTGCATGCATTTGTGCACATACACGCACATATATATATAATTATATTAATACATATATTGACGCAATTTTGTGTGTGATTCTGTTGAAATTTACTAAAAGGAATTTAAATAAAGGAATTTTAATAATTAATCTACTGTTGGAATAATAAAGCCGACAATTTTTGCGATTACACTTCATACAACGGCCCATCAGCAGCTGAGCTGTAAAGTAACACTGTAGGCACACTGCTGAACACTGGCAGTTCGGTCTAACTTTTGAATCCCGGCGAACAGGCTGGCTGGCTGGGTGTTTTTGTGATTTTATCCCATGGGTAACATGTATACAAGCCAGTTTTCCTTAAGTCCTTCACGAAGGCATCCCTTCCGTTAGGCAGATTGCCCTAAAGTGCTTTGCCATAGCTGAATACACTACACCACTACTTTCCACAGCCCGCGCCCGTTAGTATCAAGATGAAGATCTAATGGTATTACTCCAGCCAATATTTGTAATGAGGTAGTAGAAACTGTTTTATAGCTTCTAGTCATAGCTAGATTAGCAGTAAGGTCTGAATAGCTTTATCCTTTTCTCTCATTTTTACCATGTTAGAATATCATCATGCTGGACAGGCATATACTACTATTCTTGCTATAGCTCTTTTATTATTGTTTTAGAAAGGCCATTCATACAAAGCAGTTTTTTAACAATTTTACTAGTTTTTGCTTTTAGATATCCATATGTGATAGCCAAGTTTGGCTTTTGTCTATTATAATTCCCAAATGTTTGATTTGCTCTTGAGGTTTTATTGTAATATTACCCATTTAAATAGTTGGGGCTATATGCACTGAGCCCCGTTTTTTGTAGTTATAAATGTTGAGCTTGACTTTTCCGAGGAAAATTCTAATTTATAATTATTATCTCATTCTTGTAGTTTTGTTAATGCTTGCTTGGCTTTATTTTGAATTTGAACATGGATATTGCTTGTAATGAGGACTAGAACGTCATCGGCATAAGCCTGAAAATGAACACCATCACCATAATCTAGGTTTAGTGCAGAATTCATCACTATATTCCAGAAACGTGATCCAGAATTGTATCCTTGGATGCAGAGTTTCTCTTGAACTATGTATTTATTTTTATTATTTATCTCATACTGAATCTTTCTGTTTTTAAGCATGTTGACTATTATGTGATATAGATTACCAGGACATCCGAGAGTCTTGAGCTGGTTTATTAGGAAAGGCCATCAGTTGTTATTAAAACTGCTTTTTATACCAAGGGAGATGACATTTGTATACTTTTTATTAAATCTGTTTTCTTCAATTATGCTAATTATTTCTCTTATGGCATCTAAAGTACATACTCCAGCAGCATTGCCATATTGTGACTAACTTAATTTTTTCTTAGAAAGTAAGTCAATCTAGTCGTTATTAATTTATCAAAAACTTTACACCATGCATTCAAGAGGCATATCGGGTGATATGCCTCTGGCGAGTCGCCAGCTTTCCCCTCTTTAGAGAAAAATACCAATTTAGCTATTTTCCAGCATTTAGGAAATTAACCTGTTTTGAAAAGCCCATTAAATAACATAGTTAACAAAAACAGATTAGCGTAAAAGAGTTCCAGTTGATTTCTCTTGGAATATTACTTAATCCGGGAGCTTTTACCGGGTTCAGAGATTTATCATATATTCTTCTTCTTGTTTTGTGAATGGAATGTCATCTGGTACTCTTTCTTTAATTCTTCTCATAATTGTCTGTGAGAAATCAGATCATTTGAATTTAAATTTCTTGGGAACTGTTTTGGAAAAACAACAGGAGGTTAATCGTTTCTTCCATGTTTTGGTGCCATCTGGTTTTAATAAAGCTTTTAATTGAAGAGGGGACTGCATGCTCCCTTTAGCAATTATCATAGTGCACTCCAAAAGGGGAACTAGGACATATTATATTCAGATATAACCTCCATGAAGTTCTTTTTCGCTTGAAAAAGTTCTCTTTTGTGTTTTGCCAACTTGATTAATTTGAAGTTTTTTTTTTTTTTTTTTTTATTTTTGTATATTATTTTATATTTTTTCCGTAAGTCTTCATCATATGTGCCATTTTTTAAAATGCTTTCTTTCAGCAATAATTTTTTTCTCATAATTGAAAAGACTGGGGTCCACCAGAGGACACTCTTATGTTGCATGGTAATAATAGTATTCATAGGGGAACTATCCAGTTCAGAAATATCTGGTATTTTTTTAGTTCATTTTAGTATAAGTTCGTTTAAATCAACAGTGTCTTTTATTCAATTTGGATTGATGTCTGGAAAGTATTTTGATAATTCTTTTTTAAGTTTCAGCCAGTCCATTTTTCTTTAATCATATTTCCTTTTAAGTTTCTTAGGTACCTTCATAAGGTTAATTTCAAAAGAAATATAGCAATGATCGCTAAGAGATTCAGTTCCCAGGACTGACCAGATGTTAACAAATCGAGGAAGTTGAAGAATGAATGGCTGTGATATCTATTCAACTTGCTCCCCGGCTGCAATTAAAAGTCAGAGGACTATCTAGATCGTTTTCCACAGTAAATCCATTGGAAAGAAAGAATTCTCTTAATATGCAATCTCTCAGGTCTTGAAAAGGAGAGATCCAAAGTTCACTTTCGGCATTAAAGTTGCCTATATTTAAAATCTCATGATTGTTATTTAGAAATCTTTCTATCATTTGTAATAAATTTATTCAGTCAGTTAGATCAGTGATTGGGGGGCTATAGCAGTTCATAATTGTTAAGCACTTTTATTCCAATTCCAGTTTAATGATTATAAGATTTTGTGTGGAATAATATGTAGAAGATTCAGACTTGAGTTTTGAACAATCATTGCTGCTTTTGGGATTAAGCCAATATGAGCAATATTTTTGCAGTATGTGGGAAAATACTCAGGTTTCTCATCTAACAATATGGTTCGTGTATGCATGCCAGATCGTAGTTGTGTAATTCAGTTTTAAGCTGTGCATGAGCTAATTTTATTTGAATTTGCTACATGAGATCATGCTAATTTTATTTGAATTGCTTTTAAACAGGGACTAATAGAACTATTATCCATAATTAATTCTTTTTCGAAGTTCATCTAATTCCATCTGTCTGCAAAGACAGGTTTATAAGAAGCTAGAATGTTTATAATCCAATTGTACATTATTGGCATTTCTTTCAGCACAGTTTATGCACTTCGGGTGTGTGTTTTTCACGTTTTATGATTGTGACCTACTTCACCACAGTGGCCACAAGCTTCTTCTGTCTGGCAATTTTTAGAGATATTCCGAAATTGGGAACACCTAAAACATTGGATTGGTCTTAAATATTCTTTAAGACTAAATCTCTCCCAATTCAGACAAACTTTACAAGTTTTTATCAAAGTCTTAAATGCTTCTGGCAAAGTTTGAACAACCCAATGGTTATTGCTTTTCTGTTTTGTATAAAATGTAATGTTAATTATATTTTCCTCAGTTACTTTGTTTTGAACTTTTAAAGCCACTTTTATTTCATCTTTTGTTACATCTTTTAGGGATGTTATAAGTAATCATTCTTGGTAGTCGGCTGTTAGGATGTACAATCTGTATCTCTTCCTTCAGTTCTGGTACTTGATTTAGTTTGGATTCTAAAATTTCTAAATCTTTTTCTTTGTTGGTTTCAGTCAATAGACCGTCCTTTGAGACCTGCTTAATTCTTTTGACTCCAGTTTTTAATTTTGTTGAATCAACACTTTTAAGAAGTTTCTTTTTAATATTTTCAGTTTTTTCACAGTGTTTAGCGGGGTACAAGGTCATGATATATTGCTTATCTGGTCTCTTCCTTGATTGGGATCATTCCCGTGGAGGACGTTTCACTATGTCCACCTAAAATTCATTTTCTTTTTACTCAGAAAGTTGTACTTTTCCTTCCAATCATGCCATTTCGATGCATTGCTTTGTGAATAGATTGAGCATTAGTTGAAATTGCTGCCTAATGTCTGATGCTACACCTTTGTTTAATCCTGCAGCTTTGTTCTTTAATACAGTTTCTAAGTTTATTAAATGGGCTTGGGCCTCTTTCAAAATGTCTTTTGAGTCCATTTTATTTGGACTTGTGTCCATAGAAGCCATATTTGCAATTAAGGTGCTTACTGACCTGCTTTCCTGGGGTTCACACCAGGTCAGTGATAGTAGGCAATTTGCTCAGGCTTTTGACCCTTAGGCAAGGAAGTCTGCCCCCGCCCGACCATGCCAAGGTACCCAAGCTATGGGAAAGCAGAAGAAAATAGCCCTTCAAAAACTATAAACTTGATAAAAAAAGTGGTTAATCACATTTCACAGTAGATCGCATATATTCAAAGTCACTTTCCCTGGGGGGGGGGGTACTGCTTGGTACAACAGTGGGATGAGTACTTGAGATGGAATGTCATCTGGTATTCCTTCTTTAATTCTTCTCATAATTGTTTGTGTAATTTTAATGATTACATTTGAAAATAAGTAGCAGCTTTTCATTTTGTGGCTACTGTTCCATTTTCATTTGATCTACCCTTATGCTATTGCCGATGTATCATGAGGTTGGTGACTAAAGACAATTTTGTCTAATTCTTCATAAAATTTTGTTTTGTAAAATTCCACTACATTTTGCCTTGTTTCTATTGCAACTGATAAGTCATATTTGAATTATCTTAGCTATTTATTATACTTATGCCTATTATACTTATTATACTTGTGCCTATTATACTTATGCCCATGAGTTAAATTCCTACATATACTCAAGGCGTATCCAGGTTTGGCACTAGACATTTTATGGCTTCTGCGTGTCCAAAATTCTGCTGCCAAGCACCTTCCTAAATTCTAAAAGTTTTGCTGCCCTTAAATTTTGTTGTTCCTTGCTTTGCTCAATACTTAAAATTTTGCCTCACTAAATTCTTCCTCTTGGTGGGGCTGCACCAGCTCCTGCGTTGGTCCTGGTATTATATGAATAACAAATCAGTTATTCTCACTTCAAGCAGTGTTAAATATAATCTTATGGCCCATGAGTATCATTTTACAAAATCTATTTTTTGCAAATGGAAAGAAATTTCTGTTAAATTTCTCCTTGTCAGTACTTTGCAGTGGAGTTAGCTGAAGTCTGTAATCATTGCCAGGTGTAATGTCAGTATAAAAGGTTACCATACTCTTTGATATTCAGTTACTAATATTGAAAAAGGATTGTTTGGATATTGCTACATGTGAATCATTTCTCATAATGCAGTGTGTTGATGGTCATGTTTGTTGAAAGCAAAAAACAATAGTGATTTGCCAGTTTTATGACAGTGCCAAAATGAAATTAAGAATCAGGACTGCATTTAATTGTGAAAAAATATCAAATATGCAAGCATAAAATTTTTTTAAATTTCTTTAAAGAAAAAGTTGCTACTGATTGAGGCATCTGGACTTTAAATCATTCTGGATTTTGGACTATGTACTATAGTAAATTTAAATTAGAGGATTTTTTTAAGGTTAATTATTTAGTTGTTGTAAAAGTGTGTCATCAGTAACCGAGGGTTACATGGGTTTCCAAAAATATACTGAAACTGTGTGAAATGATACCTTGAGTCATTATGAGAGCTTACAGAGTTGTCATAAAATTTTGCAATTTTCCATAAAAATGATACATGATTCACATACTTTTAATATTGGAATATCAGTGTGTTCAAGTTTTGATAGGAATAACACCTAATAACCATTGGACAACTGCTATTTTTAAAAGCACTTACTAGTTACCATTTGGTTTGAAAATTATTTTAAAAGGCTGTAATTTTGATTATTTCATGTGGATCCAAAGACGTCTTTAGCCAAAGCTTCATTTAAATTTAAGTAAAAGTACATTTTGTTGAGCTTTCTGTGACAGTCCGTTGATGAAAGAGAACTAATTGATTTTTCATTATGATTGAAAACTGCACCCATATGCAGCTTCATCTTTGTTCAATGCTCGGTTTCCACTGGTCTAGTAAAAACCAATTACGTGAGAAAGTAAATGTAGAACAGGAAATGAGGTTACTTTCCTTGACTCCATGCTAAATTTAGTGTATTATATGTAACCTTTTTTTTTTTCCAAATTTGAAAATATGTTTTGTGTATTACTATTTTTTTAATTAATCTAACTGCATCAAATGCACATTAAAACTGTTCAGTAGGCTTGCGTTATGACTGGAGAAATTGTAATAAATTAACCCCTGAGAAAACATGATCATCCTTATCTAGCAATTTCACTAAAATTATCTATCTGTGTGCAAAACTCATAACAATATTTATTACCATTTAAATGAACACTAAAAAATAAATTTGTACCTATGTTATTCTGTATTATTATTACCTTTTCTTTTTTCTTACAGGCAAGAAATCTTCTTGGGATTAATCGATGGTTCAGATAGTATAAATCTATGCATTGTGATCACAGAATTTACACTGATTTATAGTGTAACTTATTAATCATTAAATGTATTGATATTAATCTTATATCTAATTATTGTACATAATGTACTGTATTAAATTTTTAGGACATTATATTATCAAAAATGTATATTTTTACGAAAAATTCATTGCGTGCCGTTTGCTGCTTTTTTTTCTTATAATATTTAAATATCCATTGAAACTTATAAACAAAATAGACACTTTTTAAATTTCATTTAGCAGTCTGTGGAGCCATCTTCCGTTAGAATTAAAACTTGCTAAATTTTTTTACATTTAGAGAAAGGAATATGATGATCATCGATTTTTAGGTCAAAATTTAACTATTGCAACCAAAAATAAACCACTAAATAAATGTCATTAGAAAAAGTTTTATTTTGAA
Organism: Stegodyphus mimosarum; assembly: GCA_000611955.2. NCBI lineage: Eukaryota > Metazoa > Arthropoda > Arachnida > Araneae > Eresidae > Stegodyphus > Stegodyphus mimosarum. The sequence goes on from KK121828.1 coordinate 92,790, forward strand.
GAATAATCAGACACACCATACATTTGCCTGGGTGATCATGTCGCAATATAACTACTAATTATATCCAACATTTGCCACAGCAAAATAAGAACCTAAATGATTGCCAGTACAGTATTCTTGTCCAGAAAATGTGCCTTTTTACTTCCTTGTGTGAAGTAAAGGAGGTATTGTAATCGTGAAAATTTTCAGATATCATATTTGAACTGAGATACCGATTTTTACTGCTGTTGAATGCAGTTTAACGATGTTCTTGCAAGGATCTGTACATAAGGACAGGATAAAGGGCTCTTCCCCCTCCCCCAAAATCAGTTGCAAAAAGGACTTAAATGGATTTAGAAGAGATTTTTTTTATGATGTCTGTACATATGTATGCATAACTCAAAAATGAGCAGCCTCAGAACATTGGAATTTTGTGTATAGGACTGTTATAATATGTAGTTATGCACCTCCCTTTTTGGTCACATGCTCAAAAGTATATATGTATATATATGTATACCCACATTATTACTCGGCTCTGTGAGTTCTTTTCTTTTCTTTTTTTCTTTTTTTTAATTCTTATATGTTGGTAAATTGTAAATGAATGAATTATGTTGTTCTTATCTTCCGATTAAGGTGTTTATGCCTTTCGTTGTTTAAAAAGTTAAATTATTTTAATATTATAGTAATTTAAAAGTTGTTTAAATGCGGCTAAGCTTAATTTTTTTCCCATAGCAGCCATATTTGTTTACATTTGAAATTAGCAGAATATTGAATCAGCTTCTGCACCTTCAGTGTCTTTCTGCCAAGTGGGACCAAAAAGAAACCTTTAGTTTTGTGCACCAAAAAATCTGCCTCCTTGTCCTCTGGCCGAATTGCTTGTTTTTGCATTAGCTCAAAGTGGCAAATTGTCCAGAAGGACTAATTTCATTTTGGCATTTTGCGTTGATTCATTTTTGAAATTGTTGAAAATAAAATGGTCATGTGATCTCTGGTGATCGTGCGTTTGCAATCATCTGATATTGTTTTCCCGGCAGCCTTATGATAAATGTTAATGCAAACAAATATTTGGAATGGAATGGATATTTTTTTCTTACTAGGTTAGTTTATTCTTTTTCTCGGATTGCCTGATTAACTATACTTGGATTATATTTCAGTCTAATGTGTTTATGTATGAGATGTGAATAAAAATTAGAAAAATTTGGACTACATGGTCTTTATGCGAGAATCGTGTTTATTCTTGAGTGTGATATAATACATATATATTTTGTGTGTGTGTGTGACATTGCCATTGAATTGGATTTTATGGGTTAAGTGCGAAGAACATGATATTTAATAAACATTGGTAGCATAGAAAATGTTTAAAAAATGCCCCTTTGTGCATAATATAAAATCTGAAAACTCAGATTTTTTTTTTCTTTTTACATTTTTCTATATTTTTTACTTTTTAATAAAGATATTTTGAGGTCTTACGTATTTTTTCAAAGTGAGAACTGAATTAATTGAATGAGAAATCTATCTCTAATGAAATTTGAGGAAATAAGTTTAAATGAAATGCAGCAAAATATGCATAAAATTTAGTATTCTGTACAAGGAAGTCATGTAGTGTATGTATTGGCTTTTTTTGTGTAGAAAAACCAGAGGAGCAGAAGTAATTATGCTAGAAGCTACATAAACAAAAAATTTATTTTGTTTGTAGGTCAATTCCTTATTGAAATGATAAATAGCAGTCTTACTCAGGATTTTTATTGTACTCAAGTTTTCTTACAGGAAGCCATGATGGTGTCGCAGCATTATCTTAGAGAAATTTGTGAGAAAGAATTTAATCATTAATAGGTATCAGCTATGAAACGAGGGGTCTGTGAGGGTTTGAATTGCTGTTTATTGCATTCATTAGTTTTATTTTATCACTCCCCTCAAATAACCAGACACTTATTTCTTAAGCATTCATTGAGTGTTGCTGAACCCAAGAGCCGTTTAGCCATCTCATCACTGATAGCATTGCTTTAAGTTCACTGCAGGGGACAAACAATAACACATCCACAAAGAGAGGGAAAGAACAACATATAGACAAGCTTTATATGGGTGTCTAGCCCAGACCCTCGGCAGTTAATCTCTCCTAGCAACTTATCATCCATGTTAATATCTTTGATCTTTCTAAACAGCTGCATTACAACCGAGCCATATGTTTTTGCTTTTTATAGGACCATGTGCATATGGTTTAGAATGGCCTTACTATTATTTACCATTTGTATGAAGCATATAATGCACCATTACTCACCATTCACATAATTTCAGCTTCGTGTTTTGGGAAATGATGATGAAGGTCAAGCAGCTACCTTTGAGATCTGAGGCAGTGAACCTTAATGTAATTAAACTGTTACTGCGAATACTGCTTAAATACAAAGTAAGGGCTGTGTATCTACTTTTTCTTAGTAACTGGAAGATATTGTGGTAGAAAAGTGAAACATCTTTATCATATGTATATAATCTGTTTTATTTTTCATGAAATTGCTGCTGTTTTTATGAATGTTTATGATAGTCAAACTCTGTATTATACTAATCATTCATCTAGGCACTTTTACTACTTTTTGAATTATTTGTAATTGTGTATTTTGTCAAAAATTAGCTCATGAAATATCTTAAAACAGTTTATTCCTTTATTATTGTAACTCATATTTTAAGTATTTTTCTTATATTCCGGGGTAAATCTTTCGATATTAATTTTATTAATATTATATTATTTATACATATTTATTTTACAAGTGTAATTTTTTAAATCTATTCATTAAAGTTATCTCAGTATTTCTTCTGTTTTTATAGTGTAATAGTTCTCTCGGCGACAATCCTGAATTTGATGTAAATTGCTGAAGTGAGGCCAACAAACTAGTAAGACCTATAATTTTTTTGAGTTGATTTGCAGTAATTGGATTTTTCAATTAATGCTGGGATTAATTCAAGGTTTTTAATGTATGGAAAGTCTAAAAAAGTGCTACAACTTATTATTCATCTTCGGCACAGGAACATATGCTAAAGAATGAATTCTCAATTTGTTTGTTCTGTTACTAATTTTATTTTTGGTATTTTTCATCTAAAACAATAAGTATCACTGATATTATTGCTAGAACTAAAAAACTAAAGACAAAAGAATTAATTTGGGTGTATTATTTCCATTATAAAATAATTTCATTTAAATCACATTTTCTTTTCTGCATTAGGATGCTCCATGTTTTTTTATATTTTTCAGAAATTTAAATTCAAGTCCGAATTTAATTATAGTTTTCATTTTGTAAAATGCAAGAAGTTTCAGAGCTAGTATAGATAAGAAAGTAATGTCTAACCACTTTAATTAGACTTTTATGCATTACTGAAAAATATATTCTGTATAAGAGAAAGAATTGCAAGTTATCACTATATTGTCGCATGCATACGGGTTCGTAATGGATTGAATGCACAAATTGATAAAAAGTGAATAAAAATAAAATTTATTCTTATCCCAAGAAATGAAACAAAATGCTGAAATTTCCTCAGAGGTATTCGTAGAATATCGCAATATCTCACAGCAGTTATATTTTAAACTACTAGAATATAAACAGAACTCTTAATTCAAAATACTCAGAAACAAAGTCGATCTCACAGCAAATTCACTACAATCAATAACAGCACTAATTAAACAACAGGTCACTTAAAACAACTACTAAGCTGAGATATTTTAATCTGGCTTTTATAGGCTTTTTAATCAAGCATGAGAATGTTTTCATAAGATCTATTTTCTCGCTTTTACTGAATAGCAAAACAGTACAATTATGAGATACCTATTTATTAAATATTAAATGCACACGCTTTTGTAATTTTACTTTTCCAGCTTAGCCTTCTCTTTAAATAAATCTTGTGCTGCATTGCACGGGGAAATAAAACAATTTTAATTATAATTCTACTATAAATAGCAAATTATATACAAAATCCATAACATTGCCCCCTTCCCAAGGACTGCACATCCCAGGCAGTACAATTCCTGGACAGAAAGCCAAACTTACAACCAAGGCATCAATGCAATAACAAACATTACATTACAATCACAAACAACATAAACAATAATTGCAATAAGTAACTTAAAACAAATCAAATATTAAATACACATCGAATTCTATCAAATACTAAATACAAAAAAGACTATGGTCTTATACTATTTACATTATGTACACTTTATGTTATAGCCATAGTAAGGAACTAACCTGTCGTAATGAGCGACTTTAGGCTTAGAGTTTGATGTCTTAAGGATCCGAACCACAACATCGTTCAGCCTGTTTAGTACTGTGTATGGACCATCCTAAGGTAACTGCAGTTTTGGACAGAGTCCTTTCTGTTGAGTTGGATTCCACAACCACACCTTGTCTCCTTCTTTGAAACGATGTCCAGTAGCTCTCGTGTCGTAGCGAGTCTTCATCTTCTCCGTCCCCAAGTTGACTCGCTCTTATGCAAAGTTGTGCATCACTTCAAACCGGGCTTGGAGATCTTGAATATATTCCTCAGGCCATGAAGGCACATCCGGAGGGCGACCAAACAAAAGATGACATGGCAGGCGAAGGTCACGACCGAATAGCATCCGAGATGGGGAATAGCCGGTAGTCTCGTGGACAGCACTGCGGTAAGCCAATAAAAACAGTTCTAACTTCCTGTCCCAGTCCTGTTGGTTTCAGGAAACCACTAATGAGAGGTTGTTAAGAATGGTTTAATTAAAACTCTCTCTTCTCTTTTTCACTGCGGAGTATCTTAGTTCTTTGATTACTGAAGAGGCACTCCAAACCTGGAAATCCATGATGTATCATCACCTCTGATACTGTAACAGCTTCTTGATCAGGAATGGGCTATTCTTCAGGCCACTTGGAGAAGTAATCAATGACAACGAGGATGTATTTGTTGCCATCAGCAATTCGTGGCAAAGGCCCCAAGTTGTCAAAGGTGATGCTTTCAAAAGGCACTCCTACATTGCAACATTGCAGCTTGCCTCGGCTGCGTTTCTTGGGTCTTTTCTGAACCGCACAGCCATCGCAGGATCGGCACCACTTTTGCACATCATCCTTTGCATTATTCCAGTAGAAGCACTCATGAACTCTCTGCAAGGTCTTCATTATTCCGAAGTGGCCTCATGTAGGGCAGCTATGTAGTTCTTTAACACGTTGACTGCCAGCGCGTGATGTGGGGTGATGTCTCAGTAGCCAGTCACGCACTGGCGCGGGATGTGGGGTGATGTGCCAGTAGCCAGTCACGCGCTGGCGCGGGAAAATCCTTCACTGATTATTCATTCTCCAGTTCAGTTGGCATTGCATGCAGGGTTTTTCTGATGGAATTGGCATGGAGTAATGATTAGAAAGTACGTATAAATAATTGTGGTTTCGAAATTAATATTTTATTTTTTTATTAAAAAAAGTATTGTGATATGAGTTGTTCAGATGATGGTGCAGGGCCTTCGCGTCCCAAAAGAAGAAAAATTCAAAATAATAAGGTTCTAACAAATGAAGAAATAGTAAATTTGTTGGCTGAATTATCAGACGAGTACCCGAGTGATTTTAGTTATAATAGTGACAGTGACGAGGAATTCTTTCCTCCCACTCATGGCCATGATATTTCGGATTCGGAAGACGACGATGATGATGATGAAGGAGAAGAAGAAGAAGAGAGTCGCGCAAGAGGCTGCATGTCAGCAAGATGATTCAACTATGGTGGAAAACATAGTTTGGGAAAAGGAGTCGTGCAAGAGGCTGCATGACAGCAAGATGATTCTACTATGGTGGAAAACATAGTTTGGGAAAATGATTCTACATCTGTGAAACAATTCCCTTTTAATGAAATCTGAGTGTTTGCTCCAACCTGTTTCGGGTAACAATCCTATAGATTTCTTTCGCCATTTTCTCACTGACGATATCTTGGAGCAAATTGTTGCAGATTTTTCTGGATAGCAAAACAGTACAATTACGAGATATCAATTGAGTATGAAATATTAAATGCACATGCTCTTACATTTTTACTTTTCCGGCATAGCTTTTTCTTCAAATAAGTGTGCTGCATTGCATGGGGAAATAAAACAATTTTAATTACAATTCTACTAAAAATAGCAAATTAAATACAAAATCCATAACAATATATATATAATGAAAAAATATTGCAAAATAAATTAAAAAATAGTATGTTAAAATTCATCTTATGTTCATTTCAGAATAAACATTTGCAAAAACTAAATAATGGAAGCACAGTGGTAAATTGCCATTAAAAGGAGACAAAACATGCCAAAACCAAAAATGAAATAAAAAAATTACGTTTTTTCCTGCATTGTAATTGGTCCAACAAATCACAATTGAGCATTAGTCCAACAAAAGGAAATAAAAAAATTAAAATTAAGTTAAACTATTAGTTTATCATAATTTCCATATCGAAAATAGCATAGTTTTAACCATGCGCTTATATTAATTGTTAAAATTTCTTCTGCAGAATTTCTGAAGGCATTTGTAAGAGAAATAATGTACTTTAAGTTATTATTTCTGTTTTTTAAGTGTTTTATATGACAAGTGTGTGCTACATCAGTGTTATATTTCATTTCATAAATGTGAAAATAAATAAGCAAGAAGATATTATGGCCTGTACTTTTCTGAGCATTACTGACAACTGTTATGCCCCAATAAAATGTAATATGATAGAATTTTCATTTTGATGCTCTACATTTTTTTATTATATAACTATCTTAAACTAGAAGTAATACAAGAATAAAAGCTTTTGAAGAAAGTTATTACAAAATAATAGTGAAAAGTTCAAGCATAACTGTTATTATTTACACATAGAAATTCTGTTATGAGTTGCATATGGTATCAGGTTTTGTCTTTTGTAGAGGAGCTTGGGTTAAGAAATACACTACCCGACATTGAAAATCAACACCAAGAAGGAGTGGCCCTAAAATTATGCAAATTTCAGGGTAGACTAATGTCATGGAGTTATGCGAATGATGCTAAATGCGCAGTTCTCCAGTGCACATTGAAGAAGATATAAGGGAAAGAACCTGCAGAATGTTCAGTTTTCTTGCTGTTATTTCTGCTATGGAAATCATCATAGAAAATTTGTTTTTGTCTCGGAGGATGCATGTAAAAGCAGAGAATGCCCAGGCCATTGTCAACAGAGGCAGTTCCAGCAGACAGATGATTTTATGACTGGCATGGTGACCGGACCAAGAAGGGCATGTTGGTCTGTATGGCAAATCTCAGCTGACACACACCTAGACGAGTCCGCAGTGCACTTAGCTGTGGCAATGATCAAGGAAATGTGGGAAGTTCGAGGGGTGCTGATGCAGTCAGAGTGACATCAGCACATGTGGATTGACACAAACTGCCGACAAACAATATCGCATACGCAAGTCATTTCTACCTAAATTGAACAGCATGTTCAAGATACCATGGATTTCCCATATTGACCAGAACCATTTGCCGTTGATTGCCAGCTAGTGTCCTGCACTCGTGGCATCCGTTAAGACGACTGCCATTGACTCCACATCATAGATGCCAACGTCTGCAATAGTGTCGGGTTTCAGCGATGTGCATGATGGAATGGCACAGGGTCATGTTCTCAGATGAGCTACACTTCTGTTTCTTCAGTGATAGTCGCTGCATATAAGTGTGATGTGGAGATAAGTCCATTCCGGTAGCAGTTGTGGAACGCCTAGCCACGCGAGAATGCGACATCATTGTTTGGGACACAATTGTGTATGATTCCACGTTACCTCTAGTTCATAGGGCACATTGATGACCCAATGATATATGGATGATGTGCTGTGGCCAGTGACACTCCCTTACACTTTCAGGATATACATACCCAGTGCTCTTTATCAGCCGGATAATGCCCGACCACACACTGCTGTCATCAGCCAAATGTGCTCTGCAAGGTGTACAGATGCTTCCTTAGCCACGTTCTATTCTGATCTCTCACCAATCGAACACATTTCAGATGTGATTGGATGCCATTTGCAGATCCTACCATCATCGCATTCAGAAGATGAACTGTGGTAAATGGTTGACAGGGAATGGAGAGCCATCCTCAGGGCACCATCCATAGTCCCTTTGTACCTAAATGTGTTACTTCATGTATTGCCATCCAAGGTGGTCCTACTGCAGAGTATATTTAAAGTTATGACTTTATAAATCCGATTACATCCCAGAAATACTCATTGGACTGCCAGCCCCACCTCTGTGGACTGCAGGTTTGTAGATTTTCTACTAATTAGGTGCATAATCCCGTTTGAGTCGACGCTGTTCTCGCTCTGTATCATGCATATCATTTCGAAATAAAGATCACTGATTGTTCGTTGCTGTTTCTCTCTGTTTGCCAAGTTTCATCATTTTCTGGCCACTCCTTGTTGGTGTTGCATTTTCAATGTCGGGTAGTGTATAACTGTTAATAGTGTTCGTTATCACTTAATATTTTTTAAAAAAATTGTGGTCTGTTTTAGAGGTTGGTTACTATGTAAGATTTTAGTGTAATTCATTATTAGTAAATCATTTTCACATTTATGAAATGAAATATAAGACTGATGTAACACACACTTGCAATATAAAACATTTTAATGTTTTTTCATATGAGAATTGTCATAAAACAAATAGTTTAACTTCGTTTTAATTTTAATTACATTTTAAAAGTAATTCAAATAAACATATTTCTCATTTCATTTGTATTTGGATAATATCATTTATGATTATAGTACTAATAAATACATACAGAATATTTCTCTTCTAAGATTATAACTTGGTAGAATATATTATTTCTCTTAATATTGCCTTCAGAAATTCTGTAGAAGAAACTTAATAATGTAGTAATAATAGTTAATGTTATAAGGTTTCTCCTTCAATCTCTTGACTCTTTTCGTTAGCATAAACTGTGAAACCTTATGTGGAGGACAGTGAGCAGATCTAGGCTATGTCCTTTAGTGTTGAAGAACTACAAAGTCAGAAGGAGGGTTTAAAAAGTGACCCTTTAATTCAAATATTTACAACTCTTCCAATTGAGAGTAAGCCACTACTTGGGCTGAACTAAAATAATATGAAAATAAGGTGTGTTAACAAATTCAATTCCCTAACTAAAGTCTAAGTAGGACGGCGAGGGAAGCTTAACTCTTAGTGAAATGCAATTATGCGAATTTCACTAGCAAACACTGGTAATTGCAAATTGCCTATGAAGGCGAACTTTCAGTAGACAGAGGAAATCTTTGCGCGCACAGCCTTACGGCGATAAATCCAAGGCTCTGTCTTTCCCTTTGTTAACTCCTGCCTTTTAACTGCTAACAGATATATGCGATTTGCATAAATATCTCACTCGCGCTAAATTCGGGCAGCAACTGAAACTTTGAGAATTCGATAGGAAAGTTCAAACTAAAAATAATTTGGTTAATTAAAATAATGAATGCTACAATGTAAGTGCATGGTTGAAATGGTTTGTTTATAAAATGTTCAACATAAATTAGTGTATTCATGTTTGTTTAACATGAATTAGTGTTCTGTTTTATTTTGTTTAAATTGAATGTGTAGAGCATATAAGGGCTATCTGCCTAAAAATGGGAATTGATGAGAACTGAGAAAGGAAATATCCCATATTTACATTACATAAGTCCCCCCCCCATGTGTAATATAAATATGAGACATTTTGTAGGAAACCCCATGCAGTCAGCCTGTTCACCAGACTTCAGACTTGCATCAGACTACTAGTGTAATTGGCCGCTTATATGCTTAATTTGTTTCCTTCTGTGTGTTAGTGTTCTTTTATATGCTAAATGTGTGTTTTCTATATTGAAAGGGTAATGAATTTTTATATTGTGTGGTATGTTTAAGCAATTATAATGGATAAATAAGTGAAACTACATGATGTTTCATTGTCAAAAATGAATTCATATTAGTCCACCCACTGTGCACAACAGAAAAAAAAAAAACTTTTATTTATTTGTTTGTTTTAAAGAAAGGCAGCCCTCTATATAATTGCACAATGCCACAGATAAAAGGAATTTTATCTGTAGATAACAATCAAGACCATCATGTTGTTGTAGAATATATCGTAGAAAAGATACAAGATAATATCAAGTAATTGATATAAGGAATCGGTGCAATTAGTGCAGCTGCACCAGGTGGCAAAAAGCCTAGCACTGCCTCTACTGATATATTAGGAAATGAGAGCATAATAATAAATGTAAATGATTTCATCTGAATAGTTAATAAACTTGAAAAAAAAGTAAAATCTGAAGGGTTTTAGATTCAACATTTCAACAACAAAATCACAAAACTATGAAGAGCTGCATAGCAGCATATGTTTAGAATTCCTGATGCAGTGTTAAGTGTTGATGTACAATTTTATATTTTTTGTGTTTTCTCTCAGTTTATTATATCAGTATTCAGTTTTCTTAGTAAGATGGCTAACAATTTTTAGTCCAAAGGGATGTAGTCCCGAAGGACTATTACTTTCGTTTGGGCGTTTTGCATCGTTTCACAAAAATGTCCGATTCACTTTTCAATTTAGTGCTTATGTTTCTTTGTTGGTAATTGAAGTTGCATTGGGTTGGCTATTAGAATTTTTGGAATTGTACTGTGTTGGTTATTGGGTCTGTTCTGAATGGATTAATGGAATTGTATTGGTTTGACTATTGGAATTATATTGGGTTGGTTTTTGTGTTCGTATTATGTTTAGTTTAATGTTTGTTTCGTTCGGCAAGTTATTATATTATTAAGCAAGATCCCTTTGGACGTAATCTTAAATCTGAATCCTTTCAGATTTTTTTTTTCTGAACTTTGAACTCTTGATGTGTTAACTTTTTATGTGTTTATTTTATTTATTAAATATCATGTTCCTTGCACTTGCACCACATAAAAGTCAGTTCAACTGAAAAGTCACAAAATATTTAAAAACAGCATTATTTTTAGAATTCCCAATTTGTGTTAGAGGTTGTCATGTATATTTTTATATTCACCATATTATTATTAAAAAAACCTAGACACTTTCAGTTATCATAAGAAAGAAAAAGTATATAATGATTTTAATGAGTTCAGATAGTGTAATTTCATAGAATTATTGAATTTCTAATTACACATCTCATGATTTTAATACATGTTATTTAAATCAATTACATTAAAAAGTTTAAAATAATATTCTTAAAAACTGTGTTTATTGCATATAAATCACTTAATATGTTATTCAATAACCTTCCAGATTAAATTTTAAAGTATCTTAGGCTTTACTGAACTGTGTAGAAGATAGTTTGTACTGTCTGTTTTAGGTAGATTGGCAAACTAATTGTAAGTAAAATAATCTCAAGGTAATGGATTTGACATTAAGTGGAAGACAAATTATTATTTTTTTAATTAATTCGCTAAAGAAAAAACTTCTGTAATTATTTATTGTCATGAATATAACACACCAGTAGTTCATATTTAAAATAATTAAATTTCTTTTTTTTAAAAAAAATTAGGTATAGAGTCATCTTTATCCAATGCATTGTTCAAATTAAACTTCAAATATAATTTATCTTGAATTTTTTTTCTTTTTTTCTGGGGCAGCATATGTGAGCAAAATTTGAAAATGGGCCTAAAAGTATTTTATTTCCGCCAGCAGCAACACTTTGCTTTCATAGAGCCAAGTTTGTTGATTAAAATTGAAAAATAAATATCTTACATTTTGCCAAATTGCAACAGTTTCACTTGCTGGAGATAAATTTTTATTTACAAAACAGTGTTGCCACTGCCAGTGATTTCAGATCATTGTCAATCAAAATTTCATTAAAGTTTTTCAAAATGTGAAATAATTAAATAATAAAACAAATTCAAAATTTAAAAAATTGCCAAATTGCAACAGCTTTGCATGCTGAAGAGATTTTTTTTTTTTTTTTTTTTTTTTTTTTTTTTTTTTTTTTT
>KK121828.1:110955-150832 GCA_000611955.2 Stegodyphus mimosarum
GATTTTTTTTTTTTTTTTTTAATAGAATCTAGGGATTTTAATGTTCCATTTCTACTTAAAAGCAATCCTATGGCAGACGTCAGTTTTAAAATTCCATCGCTATTAACTCAGGAAATTTCAAAAAAAAAAGGGGGTGTAGATAATACATCTTACAATATTTATTTCATGCTGTACTGTATCTTAAAAAAAAAAAGCAACAACAATTAGTAAACAAATATTTCTTGTCTATATAAAGATTCTAACTGTAAAATAACTTGATGAAACTCCTGTGATTTATAGAAAGACTGCCTGGGAACTAATTTACTACTTATTAAATTATGGGAAGGAAAAAGAGACTGAAAGGTTATTATAATGAATAATTGAGAAAACCATGCATTCATGCACAAATATATTAAATTTTGTTCCAAATGGAGTAGTTTGGAATTATATAAAATGACATCAGAATATTTACTGCATGTTTTCCTCTTTTCTCACTAATTTTTTTCATATGAAATTATGGGAATAATTTGATTTCTAGGAGATGTGGCCATAAAGAATATAACAAATTAAAAGTATTCATGGATAAAGTACTGGTAACTATCATATTTATTTGAAAGAAACCCACATTCTAAGAATGTATAGAAATATTAACATTATATTTAGCAAGATATCTTCATTTCTATTCCTCTGATCTTAAATCTCTCCACTCTCATTGTTGTCCATTATTACTTCTTTAACCTCAAATCGTTCAATGCTGCTGAAACTGCTTGTCTGCATCATATGCCCAACTTTCATCATTCAATCAATCTTCCCACATGCAAGTTTTCATAAACCATCAAGAACATCAGATAACTCTTGTTTCCTTAAAGCTCTTCAATGTTATTTCTTCATCAATCAGTGCTCATGCACCCAAAATACACAACCAAATCTATTTAACAGAAGATTTCTGGGCTTTTTCCATTCTAGTAAAATTATGCGACCTGCTAATATTCACTCGTTATAAATTTCAGATGGAGATATTCTTTGAATGGCTGAATGGTTTATTCACTAATATGTCTATATGAAGTGATTAAGTCCTCCTGGAATAATGACAGCAACAATGTTTGATTTTTTTTTTTTTTTTAATCTGCCATTACATGCCTGCAGAAGTTGTCTAACACTAGCAGTAACTTCTTAGAACAGCTCCTGGTTGACAAGTCCATACAATTTCGAGCTACACTTTCACTTAAGTCGGATGGCATTCATACTTTAACATGTTATTTATTACTCTCAGTGACTGCAAAGGGAAAGGTTTAGTGAAACCTTTGCAGTAATTCATATGGATTTAGATTTGTTAATAAAATGAAACCAACCACTACATGGTTGAATCCTTTCGAAATTTAGGGAAGCTTGCTTTCTGAATGTTTTGTGGAAGAGGAAAAGTACATGAATATTTTTAAAATTTTCAGCATCTTGTGCCAAAAAGCCTACGGTAAAGCAATAGAGTATTAAGATTAAAAATGCATTTACATCAGTAAAGGTATTTCTGAAGACTCTATCAATTTCTGATAATTAAGAGGCACTTTCTTTTGTATTACTTTTGGTTGCCTAATCACATGCTCACAGTAACTGCAGATCAATTAACACACTCTTGAGAATGAATAACAGACATCTGGAAACTTTGACACTTGGCACAATTTTTGGTTTGTAGCAAATGGGGGCCAGACTTACAAGTTTTACCTTAATTTATAGACTGAACAAGCCACTTTGTCATGTAATGCATTTAGTAAAAGAAATGATAATTATATACTGAAGAATACAAATAGTACTTGACCTGAGGGGGGGGGGGAACTTCCATATATTATGAACTGCATCAATAAATAAAGGATTAACAGTAAAACTCCATTTAAATAAATTAAAATGACTGAAATCATTTTGAATAATGCATATGGGCTTTTGTAGCTAGTAGTGCTGCCCATAGTATTTTTTAAAAATAAGGGGTGATCTGAAATTTTTAGATTTTAGAGTTAAGTATTTTTGCATAAAATATACTAAGAAATTTACATTTTAAGGTATACTTTACCTTTAAGAAACAATAAAAGTTCATCATAAAAAAGAGGGGGATAACTGTTTTGATGTAATGTTATTTTTCTCTTGGCAATTTTTAGTTGTGTCAAGGTTTAGTTAAATCAGTTTTTACTACGTAATTTCAGAAATCAGAAAACTATTATTAGAAAATTTATATAGATTTTTGATTCTTTATTAATTACAACTGACAGATTTTGTAGATATGTTCATGCTAATAGATTGAAGATAATTATTCAAAAAGCTGAATGAACTGATCAATCATTAGAAACTTTCATTTTCAGATTATGATTATCCAAAGTTCAACATCAAATACTTGAAAGAATAATGTAATTTTCTAAGAAAATAAGGAGACTATGAAAAAGGAACATATATATGAAATATAAATTGAAACAAAATTCAACATTCAATTACCATTTCAAAAAAAATGAATTTAGCGTTAATTAATAATAAAAATTATGCTTCCCTACTTTATTTTTTAACAAAAATCTTGCTTCATATATGTATGCTTTACCATTATGTGATGACAGTAAACAAGGGGAAGATGATGGTTAAAAAAAAAGTCTTATCTCTTCCTTTGGATCACCTAATCATTAAATATAGAAAATCATTTTTGTGCATTAAAATTTTAAAGCACACATATAAATAAATTATTTATTTTTGCTATATCATAAAAACTATGTTAGCATAATGTATCATACATATATTAGCCATACTTTTGGAAAGAAAATTTCTAATTTGTTTCCAATATAAATTCTGAGTACCAAAGAATATTCCCTACCTATTTTAAAATAAAAACTATTTTTTTCTTTTTTCACAGTATTACTTAATATTTCAAAATATCTACCAAACACTTTTTAACATATTAGAATAATGCACAATATAAACTACTATATTAAAACATATAGAAACATGTCAAAACCACAAAAGTTATCTAGGTAAAAATCATAACAATCCACCATTAGGCAGGTAATTGTTTTCGATGACATAATTTAATAATGTCCTTCCTCAAGATATCCTTTTATCCTGGCTGGCAAAGGAAGTTTTTGAATATGATCATATCGGGTATACTGTCTGATAACAAAACGACATAAATATTGCAAGGACCGCACCTGAGTGAACCTCGATATTGGTTTTGTGAGACGAACAGGAAAAGAAGGAGACCCCGGAGATCGACTTCGCGAATAACAGAACACACCAGACTGGGAATAGCACATTGACTGCTGAATTAGTTCTACAATTGATGCATGACCTTCAGGTTCAGGTTGAGAGTAAAAGCTAAATAACCCACTACTGTGTTCAATTCTGGTATGTAGAGTTTTACCATAAGAACGAAAACTTAAACTCAAGATGTAACGATCATCTGAACTGTCTCGAACTAAAAATGCACCATCTGGTTGATCCACCAATTTTGATTCTGCTTCACTTCGATTGATAGGACCCCAATACCAGCCATATTTTGATAACTTGTATAGTTCTTGGGTGAGGTTTCCAACCCTAGGTAAGGCAGATACATTATATGCAATGGGATCTAATTCGTTAGTTTTAACATTATCGGGGCAAATTGTACTTGCATATGTATTTGCATTATTTACAGAATCGACATCGATTTGAGAAAATCTACTAACGTCACCTTCTGATTCAACTTTGAGAGCAAGACTAGAGGCAACAGGATTAGCATCACAGGATATGTCAGACAAGCTACACGAAGTTCGAGGCATAATTTTTGAACAAGACGCTCCGTCTTCTGCATAGTTTGATTTCCTAGACGACGATCCGAAACAAGTACATATGTCGTTATCATCAGTGGCAGATGTAATTAATTCTGCCACATCATCGGTTTTATTTTTGGGATCTTGATGGTTTTGGCATCTCAGGATTAACGACGGCATTGGCCATACATTGCTTTTATCCCCAGCCTTTTGTTTTCTAGTCCTATAATTAAAAGAACAGCACGTGTGAAGATCACAATTCTCGCTGCGACACTGACAAATATTCGTTACAGAATCGCTCCTGTTTCTCGCGTCACAACGTTTATTTCGCTTTGATTTCTTCCACTTTCGCTTAATAGTATTTATTATATTACTTTTATTTCTAGTTTCGTCACAGCATTTCCTAGTTAAGTTGCTGTCATTTAATGTTTCTCCCTTTGATTCATTTATCACTTTAACTTCAGCACAGTTACCGCCTTCAGGGGTCGAGACGCCATTTGCATTGACGCCCTCTAATCGTAAACATTGCTGTACTTTCCGACTAACTTCCAATGGACTAAATCGAGATAAACCAACTCTTTTCATCATGACTAAAATTAAATTATTTCACCATGTTGAGCAGCATATAAATTACATTTGTGAAAACAACACAGAAATTCGTATCATATACAATTTATCATACATATCGCAATAATACACAAACACAGACACCTAAATGATTGCCATTTTACGTAACCTAAAGTAAAGGTATTAAAATTTTAATAAAAAAGCATTCAAAATACTTTTTCTTTTTATGAGATCAACACTTATAGATCGTGTAAATTCAGTTAAAAAATTTTAGATTAATGATATTTATTACAATAAAAATATTTTGATTCAAGCAAAGAAGTTTAAAATATAATCACTTAAAAAAAATCTCTTTCACAGTGGCCCATATCAATGCTTATACTCACTGAGCTGTTTCCTTACTTGCATGAGCACATTGTTTGAATTTCCAACCTTCAGATTCATGTGTGTTCAGATCATAATTCTCCCTATGACCCTTACACATATTTGATATAGAATCACTCTTGTTCCTGGGGGGCTACATCGCTTATTGTGATTCATGATTTTATGCAACGCAATATAAACACTCTTTATACCCAGTGTTTTGCACCGCGTTAGGTGATAAACAGGTCTTGACAACAACTCGCCTCTTGTAAAGCCTATATTAAGCTAAGCTTCCATGATCTAGGTCTAGGATTCGAAGTCTTAGGAAACATTAAAAATCTTCATATAATTCTTCACATGTCCACTTTTTCTCCATATAAGCAGGGAAAGTCGGAATGGAATTCCCTTGACATACCCTCCCATTTGCTATCCTAAAAACGTTTCGTTATCTCTGCGCAACATTCCCTTTCCTCACCTCATTCGAAACTACAGTTCAAATCAGCGTTTATTCACGCGATTTTCATGAAGCGAATCGTACTAAACGGAAGTAAAGTGCAAGAAAAAAAGGTAGACCACTCAATGTCTGCCACAGCAGTCGGTCCCATGTATTGGGGGGGAGGGGATAGCGTTGAATTTCCTTTTTTAAAGTAACACACCGCTATAGTACATTTTCTAAACTACACTCACTTCCAAAAGTTAAAAACGGAGAGGAATGTGCTAATTTCCGGAAGATAATCAGAATTGAAGAGTATGCAATTCGCTGCAGAGGTAGATGGAAGCATGCAAATATGTTAGGTAACAGCCAATCGCGGTTTCATGTCAAGAAATATACAAAAAAGGCAGTCTTATAAGAAGCCAGCTTTATGAAGGATTACAGAAGTTGATTGTAAGTGCTGATAGGAAGTGTTTAAAACCTTCGTACAATTTGTTTTCAAGACATACGTGTTTCTATGACTTACAGAAGACGAATGGAAGATTCTGAGCGCTAGCATGCTGTGGGGCGCATTGAAGCAGAACAGTCGATCACAGATGTTGCTCTTTTCTTCGACGTTCATCATTCTGTAATTTCACGTTTATGGAAACAATTCCAAATCACACAGACAGTTGTCCGAAGGCCTGTAGCCGGTTGCCCAAGGGTTACAACCCCCACGGAAGATCGATATATTGCTATTGTAGCCAGGAGGAACCGCAGAGCGACCTCCACATGTGTGTGACATCTATGGTTATAGTGTTCATTGGTAGGGCGATGTCAGCAGCTACTGTACGCCGAAGATTACATATGAGTGGACTGTACGCCCGGGTACCTCGAGATTTTGTTCCTCTATCCGTCCGATCAAGAGGGGCACGATTACAGTGGTGCCGGGAACATGTCAATTGGAATGTGTCTGCCTGGGGCAATGTCATGTTTACTGATGAGTCAAGATTTGTTCTGGAGCCAGAGGACAAGCGTATAAGGATATGGCGTGAACAAAGAACACGCAATCAGTCCAAAAACATCACCGAACAACACGCATTCCGAGGCGGAAGCATTATGGTGTGAGCAGGGATTTCATTAGGATACCGCACTGAACTGCACATCTTTAAACAGGGTTGTCTGACGGCTGCTCGGTATCGAGATGAAGTCCTAGAACACTTGTGAGATTGTATTCTGCAGCAGTTGGCCCTACTTCTGTTTTAATGGACTATAACGCACGTCCCCATACGGCTGACATCGTCGATGACTACCTGGAGAGTGAAGTGATTGTGCGTATGGCGTGACCAACATATTCGTCTGACCTTAATCCCATTGAAAACCTTTGGAATGCTCTCGGCCGTGCTGTATCTTCAGGTTTACCACCTCCAGCCACTCTAATTGAGTTGGAAACTGCTCTACAAGAAGAATGGCGATTGCTTAATCCTGCGGTGGTTGACCACCTAATTGAAAGCATGGCCACAAGGTGTAAACTTTGTATACAGATGAGGGGGGATCACATACCGTATAAATATCCTTTTTTTCATTTTATGCTGTTTATTTTCACTTTATACATAATTCTGTTTAAGTCTCCTGTATATCATTATCTGATAACTTACAAAAATTTAATATTGTTTTCCTTTCTGTATATAATTATTGATTTTGTTTTATGCAGAAATATATGTGCTACTTTTCTGCCGAATTTTGTGTCAATCAAAGCAGTATTTGTTGATTTTTTTGCATTTTGTATCTTCATGCTTAACTTTTGGAAGTAAGTGCATTTGCTCAATAGGCTACTAAGACAAATACAGAATGTGGCCAGAGATATAGACTATAATGTACTAAATAAATGGTACGGCACTTAGGACGCCTGTATGTAAGTGTCATTTGTAGCTGAAGGCAGATTTTGGCTATATTTCATGACATTTCGCATGTTTGAAAGCATCAATGATGGGATCTAGACCATCATCTTCGTAATTTGGGCGCGAAAATCTGAAGAGCTGGTCCACTTCGCGTTAGTCCAGCAGCTTTACATATGACAACTTATATCAATTTGTCCTTTTTTTGTTAGATATTAAGGCATGCTCTCCATGATATTTCTTTGCTGTGTATGTCATATTTAGATATATCATTTTAATTTTGATTCAATGAAAATTTTATACCTATCAATCATTTTAATCAAAATATATGGAGAACAAAATACAATGGATCTGAAAATAAGCCTCGAACCGCGAAGAATCTGGCATAGTTGCTTGACGACCATGGTTGATCGGCCATTTTGCCGAACTTGTCTGCCAGCTTAAGATTGTTTCATTGTACCTCCTTTTCATGTGGTTATTAAGATAAAAAAGTATTGGGTATCATAAAACGTCATAATTGTAAGTACTGAAGCAATATTATGCATATATATTTTATTCTAAAATAATCTTCTATTTTTCGGCATTTTATCGATAAATCACATGCATCCAAATGTCAAGTTAGCCGGTTTAAATTTTAGTTAAGTTTCAAAAATCTTTCATTTTCTCTCTCTTCATATGTATATGAACTTTTCTTAGAGAATGTATGTTTCATTATTTTGTCTTTTACTTGGTTTTGGACAGAAGGTAAAATTTAATGCAGTTTTATTTTTCTGCTCATTTACATAGTCAAGTCATGGGATGATACTTTTGAAATTTTAGTCTTTATTGAAAGGGAATTCTGAGCTGATCTGTTTTCACGAATCGCTGAAGTTTGTTTTAAAACAATTTTGTGACTCGAAATTTTGGGAAATTTTATGAATTCATGGCAATAATAAATGTATTTACCCCCTCCCTGTAGTAAACAAACTATTCAAACGTATTGTTTGTGAAGCATAGTATTGAAAATTATGCTGGATATCTCACTTTTTCTGAACCTTCGATGTAACTGAAATTTGTTAGCATATTTTTTGTAAAGGAATAATCTTTTTTTTTTTTTTTTAAATTAATTTTGCAATGCCTTTTCAGTTTTTTTTTTACTGATGTCCTCTCAGCGTATGCCTTTTCAGTATTTTTTTTACTGATGTCCTCTCAGCGTGGTTCGTTTAATTACTTATTACGTAGTTAGTGATTAATGTATTCTACGTACAAAAATTAATTTTTGAGTTGTTGATGCACATTTACTCTAAAGGTTGCCTAATACTCTAAAGATGTAATGATGTAAAGTGGAATTTGAAAATTTTAATAGTGTGTGATGTGCTTTTTAGGATATTTTTTGGGGGTATTTGAATTTTCATACTAAAAATGTGTAACTTAGTTTGTTTCAGTGTCAAATTTTGTTTTTAATTTTTATGCAGATAAGCATATAAGAGAATCTAGTGTGTGAAATAACAGTTGTATGTAAGTTTATAAAATCTCATTTCAGCTCAAGATAATAAGCGATGGAATGTTATATTCTATGTTAGTTCCTTTGCTGGCATGTATATATTTCAGTAACTCCCCCATGCATCTGTTTGTATTTTGATATTACTTTAGTCCTATAATTTTGTGTTTACTACATATTAATGTTTTAGAAACATATGTAAAGTTTTCTAATGCTTGTGTATTTGAGGGTAGGAAACTAAATTAAAAAGCTTATTTGACAGTCTACAAGCTCATGATTGCTGCTAAGTAGATGATCTGATTTGTATTTATTGTGTACAGAGGAAATTTGGAATTTAAGCACTTCCCAACAAATTTTTTTCAAAAAAATTGCCAAGAGTCATCATATTTTTTTTATTATTAAATACAAGGAAACGAAACAAAGCAAAATATGTGGGTTTTAAGTTGAATTTTTAATTTTTTGCAGGTGTAAAAACATTTAATTTTAATGTTATTTGACTATCCCGAGTTATCTCTGGCAAATGATAAAAAAGTCTTTGGTAAAAGTTTACAATTGGGTGCCCCTTGTTTTTTGGCGATTCTATTTTGATGCCAATACGACAAAATTTCAAGATGGCCGCTGCACAAAACCAAAACAAGAAGTCAAAGAATTTCACAAACTCCGTGTCCATGTACACATCGACCTATTTTCACTTAAAAAAAACATCAGAGAATTGCACAAACTAATCATTGCACATTTTGACTTTGTCAATGTGCACATCGATTTATTTTCAATTAAATAAATCAAGAAGTTAAAACTCTCATGGTAAACAGAAATTGGGTTTCATCGCCAAAACTGAACAAAATTTTTCGCCAAAAAACAAGGGGCACCCAATTCTACACTAGAGCCAAGTCTTTGTATGATAGTTTCTGAAACAAAAGACAACACGAAGTGATACTTGACATTCTTAACACTGGTATCTAGTCCCTTTTCTTACCTCTGGAATCTCTTTTATGGGAGTACAGAGTACACTGTCTCGTTGGATTTTTTTTCAGTAGCAGGAATAACATCTAAAAAATACTTTGAGGTTGTCTTCATAATCACTATCTGAAGAATGATCACTTTTGCTATTGTGCATCATCGTCATTATTTTACTTTTTTTCAAGCAACTATCCTTCTTTATACATTACTAATTCGCAAGCCCACATGTACTAAACAATTGGGAAAACATGTGACCAGTCCCACCAAAAGAACAGCAAAAACATCAAAACTTGGCAAACTGCCAATCAAAGTTGAATATTTCCTCCAGGCAGAGTAAAATTGTGATATAACAAATCGTACTGGGAAATTCTGCTTTGCCCGAGTTTTCTCTCGGTATAATAATTAACCGCAGTGTATACAAACCCAAGATAACTCAGGATAATCAGGCAAGCGGTCAACTCTTGCCGTATGTTTGTTAAGCAAAATGCTTAACTGGAAAACATTAACATTGTGACATCTACCAGAAGAAGTGAATAATTAATTGAATTTAAAAAAAGCTCATATTAAACAATTATTATTGCACATAGTTATTAAATTTGTGGGTTCATCCAGTCTGATTATATTTTAAGAACTTTTACATAATAAATTACTTAGCATAAATATCATTCTTCTGATCCTGTACTGTTCTGTTACCGGGACCAGATTCAGAAATTATTATGTGCATATATATGTATGTATTACACAGATATACAATCACTTCGTGATCAGGCGGGTTGAGGTGTTTTCAGCAAACGTACACAGATATTCATTCATACATACTGTTGTGTGCGTACGGGTTCGTAATGGATTGAATGCACAAGTCGATAAAAAGTTAATAAAATTTATTCTTTTCACAAGAAATAAAATGATGAAATATTTTCTCGGAGATATTCGTATAATATCACAATATCTCACAGCAGTTATATTTTTAAACTACTAGAATATAAACAGAACTCAAATTCAAGATGCAGAGAAACTAATTCAATCTCGTAGTGAATTCGCTACAATCAAAATAACAGCCCTAAGTAAACAGCTATAACTGAGCTGTTTTCCTACAGCTTTTATAAGCTTTTTAATCATTCACAAAATCGTTCTGCTATTTTCCCGATTTTTCTGGATATCAAAAATAATTACCGAGATATCTATTTATTAAATATTAAATGCTTACACTCTTATATTTTTACTTTTTTTTTCAAACAAGTCTTGTGCTGCATTGCACAGGGAAATAACAATTTTAGTTACAATTTTAAATAAATATCTAAATAAATACAAAATCCGTAACACTGCCCTCTTCCCAAGGACTACATCCCTGGACAGGAAGCCAAACTTACAATTAAGACATCATTGCAATAATAAACAACATAAGCATTAACTGCAATAAGTAACTTAAAACAAATCAAGTACTATTAAAGAGACAATACAGATCAAATGCTGTCAAATAGTAATTACAAAAAGGACCATGGTCTTAGAGTATTTACAATTATATATACTATGTACTATAGCCATAGTAAGGAGCTAACCTGTCATAATGAACAACTTTAGGTTTAGAGTTTGATACTTACGGATCCAAACCATGACGTTATTCAGTCTGTTTAGGACTGTGTAAGGCTCATCCCAAGCTGATTGTAATTTAGGACCGAGTCCTTTGCGTCAAATTTGGTTCCACAACCACACCTTGTCTCCTTTGTTGAAATGATATCCAGTACCTCTAATGTCGTATCAGGGCTTCTTCTCCATCGGCAAGTTGATTCGCTCTCGTGAAAAGTTGTTCATCACTTCAAACCAGGCCTGGAGATCTTGAATGTATTTCGTAGGCGATGAAGATGCATCCAGAGGACGACCAAACAGGTCACAAGGCAGACAAAGATCTCGACCAATGAGCATCTGGAATGGAGAATTGCCGGTAGTCTCGGGTTTCTCTTCGACCCTAGTATGATTTCAGCAGCTATCGGAGCCGGGTCTTTCAGACAACATGTCGGCATTTCGAGGTGAGGATTCCTTTTGCTGAGAGATAGTTATGGCCTCTGATGCTGAGAACAGTTTCTCACCTTTGAAGTCCAAGAAAAAATCCATAAAAAGTCCAATCAAGTCTTTTATTTCCATAAAAAGTCCAATCCAAGTATGCAAGGATCTGTAATATCAGGCGCATATGCGGTGTGATGGCAGGTGGCACTTCCGAGCATGATGTTCACGTTTAACTTCGTATCCATTTCGATTTTCTTGCCGGATGCAGTCTGGAGGGTTACACAGGATGGCGTCCAAATGAGTTTATCCTTAAATGGATCTAAATCGTTCTGAATGACGGTAACATTAGCTCCTGTGTCAATGATCATATTGCAAGGACTCCATCGATATGCCCATTGATGGATAGTACGTTACTGTTGCTACTCACTGCAGAAATCTTGAGTGCTTTGAAACCGGGTTTTTCGCTATCATTCAAACTCAGCGTTATGGTTATTAATTTGATTCCTGCATCATTGCTGAGAAATGATCTTATTTTCCTTGCTCTGGGTTGTTCTACAGTCCCTTCGTATGTGGCCTTCAGCTCTGCAGTTCACTTTGGTTTATTTTCACTCCTTTTCCATCTCATAGCATTTAATTGTCTATTTAAATCGTCTGTCTTATTTTCCGTGCTCTGGGGTGTTCTGCAGTTCCTCCGTGTGTGACCCTGAACACCACAGTTCCAGCACTTTAGAATTGGTTTCTTTTCCCTAATATTCTGTCTTAAGGCATAGAGTTGCCTGGTTAAATTGCCTATCTTATTTTTTGTGCCCAGGTGGATCCTGCAGTTCTTTCGTATGTGCCCTTCAATACCACATTTCCAACACTTCAAAGCCAGTTTGTTCTCATTCCTACTCCGTATCAGAGCACTGACTTGTCTGGATAAATCATCTAAACGAGCCATCAATTGATCCACTGGCTTGTGGACTCGCACAGTTCTGACTGGGTGGCAATCTCTACAAGTTGCTTGCTGGGCTGCCTCTGATTTTATGGTGTACAACAGTGTGCATTTTAAGACATCTACCATTCGCAGAGCTTTCTGTATTTCAGGATCCCGGATGCCGTCGATAAAGTATTGCAGGGACAATATTTCCCTTGTTTCTCTTGGGTACTCCATAAAGGCAAGGTGAGACAGCCTTTCAACATCCGTGGCGAGCTCTTGGAGTGTTTCAGTGGTCTTCTGTTGACAGGATTTCAATTGAAGCCTACTGTAGTCTTTTAAATACTTCTCCCCAAAGTGCAACTCCAACGTGCCAGATGGAGCATCGAAATCTAGCCTTTTGTTTTCAGGAAGAGTCTGAAGGATATTCGCTGCATCTGCTCTCAGAGAAGCTGCAAGATGACGTGCCTTAGTTTGGGGATCCCATCCATTTGCTTCCATCACTATAGAAACTATATTCCACCACTAGAAAATGCCATAGAAAACTGTGTCTTATACACTTGCCAAGAGGTCTTTCCGTCATATGTGGATAGCTTCAGAGAGGGACGAGCAGCAGGCATGGGTAAAAATTTTAAACCATCAGAATTGCTCCCTGCCATCACTACAAATTTCTTTAAAGTATCAACTTCCTTCACAACTGCAGAACCCAGTCATCAATTTGTTGTTGAACGGCAGAAACTCTTCCTCTGATTAGTTGTTCCACAACAGAGACTCTCTTTTATTCATTCTTTGACAGAGGAGACTTTGCAATGGATTTGTTGTTCCACGGCTGAAACTGTTTTATTTGTTCTTTTACAGAAGAAACGTTTTCTTGAATTTGTCCAGCTTTATTTTCAACCGTATCAGTTCTGCCTTTCATAGCCTTGAATTTGTTTTCTATTGTGCAGGTAATTTCGCTTTTCATTTTTTCTTTACCTGCTTCAATCTTTTCTTTAACTGATTGTTGACCAGCTTTCATCTCTTCTTGGCCCGCTTTCATTTCTTCATGGCACATTTTCATTTCTTCTTTAAATGCAGCAAAGGCTGCTATCAGCTGTCTTAATTGTTTTGCCATCACTCTAGTGAATGGCATTCAAATCCCACTTCTGACACCAAAAAATTTTGTTATGTGCGTACGTCTTCGTAATGAATTGAATGCACAAGTTGATAAAAAGTTAATAAAATTTATTCTTTTCACAAGAAATAAAACAAAACGCTGAAATATTTTCTCAGAGATATTCATATAATATTACAATATCTCACAGCAGTTATATTTTAAACTGCGAGAATATAAATATAGCTCAAATTCAAAATACAGAGAAACTAATTCGATCTCACAGTGAATTCTCTGCAATCAAAATAACAGGGCTAAGTAAACAACAGTTTGCTTAAACCAGCAACAATTCAGCTGAGATATTTTCCTACAGCTTTTTAATCATTGACGAGATCATTCTGCTATTTTTCTGATTTTTCTGGATATCTATTTTATTAAATATTAAATGCATGCGCTCTTGTATTTTTACTTTTACAGCGTAGCTTTCTTTCCAAATAAGTCTCGTGCTGCATTGCACGGGGAAATAAAGCAATTTTAATTACATTTCTAAATAAATACAAAATCCATAACAGTACATATCTACATTTATACATCAATACGTATATCCATTCATATATACACTGGTGGCCACTCAAATTGCAACACGAAGAAAGACAAGAGGTATCACAACAAAATTTATTTAGTAGATAACATGTTGACCAAGTATCAAATGATTAAATTTATAGACTTTGATGAAGTGTGGTTCCTTCCAGAATCAGCAGCCGGAGTAGTCACCATTGTTGGAGATCACCATTGCCACATGCCGCGGCATTGATTCAAAGAGACTTTGGATGTGTTCTTGGGGTACAACAGACCAAGCAGCTTCCACATGTTGCCAAAGTTGATCTGGTATGGCAGCTTGGGATGTAATCTGGGTCAATTGTTTAGCAACCATAGACCGCGTGTTTTCTATCTGCAAAAGATCCGGAGAGCGAGCCAGCCAGGAAAGCAACTCAATGTGGCGATTGACGAAGAACCCTTGGACAATGCATGCAACATGTGGTCGTGCATTATCCTGTTGAAATGTGGCTGTGGGAAAGCCCTGAAAGTAAGGAAGGACAACTGGCTCCAACACCTCGGAGATGTAGTGCTGGCTGTTTAAAGTACCGGCAGTGCGTACTAGAGGAGTGCGAGAGGGATATCCAATACCGCCCCATACCATAATACCCGGTGCATAACGCAGCTGTTCAGCATCCTCTATCCACGGTGTCACCAGACTCGAATCCGACCATCGTGGGGTTGCAGACAGAAGTGTGATTCGTCAGTAAAGACAATTTCATTCCATTCTGCCATTCACATTCTTCTTTCATCGCACCATTGGCAGACGTCTGTGGTTCTGCGTCAAGGGTGGACAAATCAATGGGCATCTTGCAGACACACCACTCTGCTGTAAACGGCGTCGAATGGTACTGACACTGGATGATGCGTTACATACTGAATGTGCTGTGCTATGGTTCGTGATGTGACTGAGCAATCCGTCACTGCCGTGTACACAATGTTCCTGTCATCACGTGAAGTGGTGCACTGAGGTGGATGTGATCAAACACGTTGGTCCGTTGTACCCTCCTGCATCCAATAGTCACATATCCACATTACAGTTGTTTGGTTTCGTCCAACACGACTACTGATTTCCCTGAAAGATAATCAACACTCTCAGTGGCCCACTATCCTTCCTCTTTCTAACTCGTATACTTGATCAAATGGCGATCGCTGTTTACTATGAGGCATAGGTGATCGTTTTGGTTCTAATGTAGAATTGGGTGCCCTTTCGATTCCCAAAAAATTTTGTTCGTTTTGGTGTGAAACCCTATTTTTGCTTACCATGAGAGTTTTAGATTGGTTTTAGCTTCTTGATTTATTTAAGTGAAAATAAATCGATGTGCACATGGACAAAGCGGTGTGCAATGACTAGTTTGCAATTCTCTAATGTTTTTTTAAGTGAAAATAGGTTGATGTGTACATGGACAAGGAGTTTGTGAAATTCTTTGACTTCTTATTTTGGTTTTGTGTAGCGGCCATCTTGAAATTGTGCCTTCCTAGTGCCGATTTTGGAATGAAAAAAGAATTGACAAAAAACAAGGGGCATCCAGATGTAAACTTTTACCATCTCTTTTTTTTGAAAAAACTACAAGAAAAACACAATTGCCGAACTTGAAATCGTCGAAAACTCCAAGCCTTAAATAGTGCTTTGACCTGGCGCCACAGGCGCGCGTGATGTGTGTCTGCCGTGATGTGTGTCTGCGCTGAAATTTTAATTATTTGCATATCTTACCTCCGCTAATGCATGTTGTAAATTTCATGTTATTTGCATGCTTCCTTCAGGGTGTTGCATTTATGGTGGCCAGCAGTGTACATCATTTCTGAATTCAGTCTTGATAATAGAAGAGTATCTCTAATCTTTCGCCACTTCTGGCAGTAAATGGTACGTTGTCTCTTAAAAGTCTTGGGGTGCATTATTGAGATAACAAACAAAATGTACTGTAGTAAGAAGTCCTGTATTAATTTGACATTATTTTTCATTGGAATAATGGAAACACCTGAAAAATTGTTTCCTTAATTTTTTTTAAAAATTTTTCTTAAAATTTGTAATGTTCCACTTTTCTATGATGGTTGCTTCAAGAAAGCATATACAGTTGGAAAAGTTATTGAAATGTTTGTCATCAGAGTTTTTTATATATTTTTTATGTAGGTTATCAAAATTATTGCATAAAATATAAAGCCATGTTATCAAAAATATGTAAATAACTGAAGAAAGCAGCAAAATGCTGTTAAACATGTAGAATATTTATAGAAGATAAGAATAATCTGATGTGCTGGGCATAGTGACCAGATGGCAAGGATTAAATTCTGCATTACTAAAACAGCAGATATCTTCAGTTTTCTCCCAAAAAATTTGTACAGAAATAACCATTCTAAATATTGGAAGAATGATATTATAACTTTTTGGTTCAGATGGTCTGGTTTTAGCATGATAAAGATTCAAAGAATTTCAAAAACTGAAATCTGTTTAACCAGTTCACCGTTTGCGCCGAGAGAGATATGTTCACGGGAAAGGCATCGTCATCCGTTAGCGTTGGCAGACTCTCGCTGGGCTTGAAATTTGGGCTGAACCGTAACCCCTGAGACACATATGACGCAGTGACCTTTTTCCAACCCCTACAGAATGAGTCGAAAATCAAAAGGTTTGATTGATGGGTTACTTATCATCTCAGCGGTGTGGCATTAGGATCACAGCAGGGCTGTTTCAGTAAAGTAAAGGATGGGGACACTTTCTTCCAATAGCTACCCCCTCAACATATCTTATGAGATCCACAACAGCTTTCTCCCTTTCTATTAACGGACAAAGGGATCTGAATGCTATCTTTTCAATTCTTAACGATTCAATTCTTCTCTTTTGTTACAGGCCATCAAGAAAATAATAAAACAAAATTCAAGGACATTTCATATACTAGCTAATGCTCTTATTTTTACTTTATATAAAGCTTTTTCTTGACAATTAAAAATTACATTTACATTGTAATAGATTGCAATAGATTTTTTGTTGGGTGCAAAGGGAAAAATATTTGCTATAAGGACTACACCAGTCTTTGTGTTTTATGTTGCCCCTTAGGGGTCGTTATTCACCATCCTTCAGTGTGACAGGTACGCTGTTCAATCTGATTTGAACAGAACTTCTAAATAGGCTTTCACAGGTGGTGAAAGGGAGAAAGAAATACTGAGCTCAGTTTTAGACACAAAAAGTTTACCTTTGGATGCGAAAAATGGCACGAAATGTTTGCGATTTTCCTAACGGCGAACTGGTTAAATAGTAGAACATGTCAGAGGAGGTATTATTTAAGTGCTTACCACCTTTTGAAATTATATTTTAATCTTAGTTTTGTTGATGTTATAATGATTCAGTGTAATCAAAAATCTACTGACAAACCATATTAAACACCAAAAAAGCTCTTTTGTGTGACTGTTAAAATTTGAATACACAGGGGTACTTTTGTTAATAAATAATTTCTACTGATAAAACATATTAAAACTTTAAAAGAGCCCTTTTAGGTGACCATTTAATGTCTGAACCTTTTCAGATTCCCCCTCCTGCATTTAGCATCATTCAGTAGTATTCCTTTATGACTTAGTTCATATAATATTCTTTAATTAATAATTTTGTTACATTTGATATGTTGAGAACATTTTCACATAGTTGATTTATAATGTTTAAAGTATTTTAATAATAGCCACATACAATTTTATCTTTGAATTATACTCATTCCATTAAAAAATTAATTTAGAAATGTATTAAATTTTTAATTGATACAAATGCTGTGAATTGGATTTGAGGCTTGGCATTATTTTCTCGAACTCGAATGTTTATGAGAATATGTAAATATCTTATTTTTCTTTTCTCTCTCTCTCTTTTATTTTATTTGTTTATTTATTGTTTTGTAGTTCTAGTTTAATGCATTTAAATTATTAACGTTTTTTAGAAGATAAAAAAATTGTTTGATCACTTTTATGAGTCGAGGGTATTTTGAATGGAAGTAGTTAATTAGTGTTTTGAAATATTAAGTTTCATAACATATTTGTTACTGAAGTATTTTAAAAGTTCAAAGGTATAAGCATAGAACATTCTTTAGATTAATCCAGGTGATCACAATTATAAAAAAACAAAGTTATGTAAATATTTTAAAAGTAAATGCTTTGTCTCATAGTGGATGAACACAGTTTAGTCAGAAAGCATTCAAAGATGATCATTCAATGACAGATTTTTGCATAATTAAATGTATCACCTCTATTCTTGGTAAGGAAGATGTCATGAAGCGTAAGCATTATGAAAAACACCAAACCCAGATGTCCGAAAAAGCCAAGCAATTGAGAGTGTGAGGCACTGTAAAGCATGCTGTCTTGTCAGTATTATGCAGCTATGGTAATGGCAAGTAGATCTAGGCAACTATAATAGGCATATATAATAAATGGTAACAGTGGATTCCTTTACCAGATTTGGTAGGGAGTAGTATCATATTGTTATGGTGTTCTTTTTTCTAAATGTTAATAGATAATTTCTATTTCTTTTAAACTCTGTAATTAATTAAAAGTGAGAAATAAATTCAAGAGGGTGAGAAAATAAATTATTCTTATGCGTTTTATATGCGAAAGAGTATTGCAAATAATATCTTTGTCTTTAGAATGGTAACTACCTACCATAGCATTTTTTTACTTTTAAAGATTATCCTTTAGATATTTTGTCCTGCCTGCCTATCTTGAGGGCAGTGGTCTCAAACTCCAGTTGCTAGAATAGTCGACCTGGAAGCAAGTGACGGGATAAATTATTTTTTTATTAACAAAATAAAAAGTAATTTAAATACACTTAAATATAACTTACTAAATACTTATCAAAATATACATTAACAACAATAACATCACAAAGGGAAAAAATGAATTTTCTGTCTGAAATCTGAAGCTTAGTACCTTAAGACACTTTTGTTGGTTATACTTTGTAATTCAAATATATTGACAGCTAAATATCAAAGTCTCAGACTGACATATCTCTTTTAAATAATTGTAATGTGTTTAATTAATCGGCGAATAACTTACTTTCAGTTAACTTTAAAATAAAGAAATTGTGAAAACTTTGAGCTTTCAGAGAAAATTCTTCAAGTGGGACAAAACTTGAGAGTAAATAATGACAATTTTGTCACCTTCTGTTATTAGGTTTTTCATTGAAGCATAAATAAAAATACATATGTTTGTATGTAAGTAATAATAAACTTGCTTGTATCTGGACACTAGATAGCATTTCAATTTTGTTAAATTTTCTAACCTTGGAGAAAAATATGTTAGTCGTTATTTTTCTTCTTATCAGTGTTCAATCAGGACAGAAAGCTGTTCACATGTAAATGAATTCCCAAAGTGATTGTTCTCAGTATAAAAATTCATAATTAAGTTTATTTATCCTTTGACAAGTATGAATAAAAGTTAATCCAATCTGTACTTCCATATCTGAATAACATTTAATCCCAGTACAGATCAGTTAGGTCCATTTATAATTTTTTGGCCCATTTTTCACGTTTTCATTGGAAATGAAAATAATAATCTCGGATTTTAAATAACTAAAATTAAAAAATATTTCAACACCATAATTTTAACAAATGCATAATTGAAATGTCTTCACAGGTTGCATAAAATTGCTTTAGGATCTGCATACAGTCCGTGGGCTGTCAATTTGAGATCACTGGGATTTAAGGTCTGCTTGTAATTTGTCTTATTTTGATAATAATATGCTTTCCATACTGTGATAAATTTGTTTAAACATTTCTCCCCCCCAAAAAAAACGCCATTAGTTGGAAACTTCATTCCTACTGATAATCTGTAAAATGAACTGAATTTTTAATCAACTACTAGTTAGCTGCTCAGCTTAAGAAATAAAAATAAATTCCGACAGCAGTTTATCAGAACTCAGTGAGCTTATCCCAAAGAATGGAAGCTCTGATAGCAGCTAAAGGAGGTCTATCTGCCTATAAGTAGCACTGCTGTACTTTTAGGATACATAATCAATAGATCACATGTTATTTCTGGTAGCATGTGCATTTCAGTATTTTGCTGATGCATTTAAAATAGTTATTTTTTGTTAAAACGTCTGTCATTGGCTGTCTAGTTTTCTGTATATTTGATAAGTTTGTTTCTGTAAACATGCATATAAAAATTGAGCTCTACATTTTAGTGTTTTATTTATTTAAAAGTACAGGTCCCATCAAAAAATTTATACGTACTTTAAAAAAAGAAAATTCTTTATTGTGTATTAGTACCTAAATTAATAGAATCATACATGTCATAAATTAGGTTTAATACAGTCTTCTTGTGTGCTTAAAGTATCAGAGAAGGGCAATGAATGGCTAGACATATAGCACAACAGCAAGTAGTTGCTTAACCTTTTCTCGGGGGCTGGGACGTATACATTTGTTATCATAAATTAAGGAAAAATCACGATTACTGAAAACATTACATGTAGAATTTTATGAAACTTACCCACAATATACAATACATAATAAGGTATCAAACAACATAAAAAGAAATTACCAGACAATCATGGTAGTATAGAAATTATCACATGTATAAAAGGAACAAATTGAAAAGGTGTCAGTTTGCTATAGGAAAGGTACCTTCAATATGGAATATGATCACCTCTAGAAGCAATACAGCACATACAGCAATGTGTGATGCTTTCAATTATGCGATCTATCAGTTCCATAGGAAGCGAGAGTCATTTCTTTTGCAAAGCAGTTGCAAGCGTAGCAGGGGTCTGAGGGGGCGGATTGAGAGCAGCTAGACGTCTCCCTAAAGCATCCCAAACATGCTCGATAGGATTCAAGTCCGGGGATCGAACTACCCACCCCATGCACATAATTGTTTCCTGTTGAAGATAATCGTCTACAATGGGAGCCCTGTGTGGTCTTGCATTGTCGTCGTGTAACAGGAAAGCATACCTATTGCCCTTGTGTAACAGGAAAGCATACCTGTTGCCCAGGCATATGGGCGCACATAAGCATCAAGGATGTCATCTCTATAAATAGCATTCACGGTTCCCCCTGGAAAGACATGGAGGTCTGTGCTTCCACCCAAAGAGATGCCGCCCCAAACACAGACACTGCCTCTTCCGGATGCATCTCTTTCACGAATGTTTGACGGATGATAACGGGTTCCAGGTTCTCTCCATATCAAATAACACCTACTATCACTTTCTAGACTAAACCTGGACTTATCCATAAAGGAAACAGCCCTCCGTTGATCAGGCATTCAGTGGACATATTGTGCCCACTGCAAACGGTCCCTCCTATGGCGTGGCGTGAGCGGCACGCAAATGGCTGGCCGCCTCGCATACAAGATCACCTTCATGAAGCCTTCTACGCACAGTTGATGTTGACACCAACCTTCCAGTGGCTGCGGCAAGGGAGGATCTAAGAAGAGTTGGAGTAGCGGTTCTATTTTTGCGCGCACATAATGTCAAACATCGGTCATCAGAGTTCATCGTAGCAGTTGGCCGCCCTTGGCTGAACCTCCTAAATGCCGAATCTGTGGTTTGAAATTGCCTCTAAAGTCTATGAACCACAGAAGGACTCACATATAGCTATCTGGCCACTTCTGTTTGACTTTGTCCTGCCTCTAGTCTCCCAGTGGCTCTCCATCGTAGTTCTGCAGGCAAATGATGCCTGGAAGTCATTGTTACGAATTGGCCGTCTCAGATTTCTGATGTCACTATCACAGTGAAATATGTGGGCTTTCTCTCAAACATGGACTTTTATGCCCCTGGCAGATGACGTATTCCGAGTGCAGCGCCACGAATTTGCATATTGCAGTTTTACTCAGCTGCTCTTACTTGGCAACATATTCAAATTTTACACGGTTAGGCTGATTTTTGAGGGAGTTATTGTTATTTTTATGCTTTTTCCTTAATTTATGATAACCAGTGTACGTCCCAAGCTAAGTGTACCACAACTGGGGGCTCGAAACAATTTTATGTGAGTCGCATAGGTAATAGTACTAGCGCTTGAGGCTTTCTGCTAATTGGTAGGGGAAAATTTTCCGTATTTTGAACCCACATGGCTTGTTTGTGAATTTGGTATTTTCTAGGAAATATTTTGTTGAGAGGAGAAAATAAAAAGAATAATTTGTTACTTTGATTCCCGCGCATTTGTGTTTTAAGATGTTTTTTCAATGTTTTTTTTGTTGCAAATACCGTTAATAATTCTTTCAATTGATATTTATCATTTTTTCGAGTTTGATGTTAAATAATGGCTAAACATAAAGGAAATTTTCTTTGTTTCATTCTTTTCATATTTTTTTTCAATTTATTCCAGTTTTTAATTTGCATGTAAAAGCATTGTAATGAATATAAATATTTCAGGTGATGACAATTAATTTTAATGTTATTTCTAAATGACATACTTGAGTGAAATTTTGGTTTGTTATGTTGCTTGTTATGTTGTTTGGTTTGTTTTAAATGATAAGTAGCGGCCGAGCGGATAAAATTTCTTTAACACTGATAATTGAACCCGGATTCAAATTTCGATGAACAGATTGACTGCGGGAACCTTTTGTATTCTTTCGTGTATATGAGCCAATTTCCTTTGAATGTCCTCCACAAAAGCCCTTTTCGCTTAGGCAGATAATCTTTTCTTTAATCTGGCAAAAAAAAAAAAAAAAATTAAATTCGAAATAAGGAAGCTAAATTTATGAGCATCTCATAACTATGTTTAGAAATCTTTCCTTTTCTGAATAATTTTGATGACAAAATGAATTTCGACTGTACGATATATGAAGTAAAAATTTTTATCAAAGCAATTAGTGAAGAACATTTTATAATTCAAAATTTTAAATTAAAATAATTAAATAAAATTAAATTTAATAATTTGGGACTATAATATGCTATGTGTATCAATTCGTTCAGAAAGTAAATACGGTAGTTTAGGTTAATTAGACATGGGAAAGCACATGAAGGCTGCCTACCTAAAGGAAAGAATGGCTTCGTGGAAAACTTATAAGGGAAACTGTCTCATATTTACGTTTCACATGGGGCAAACAACGAAAACTAACCATGCAGCCAGCCCATTCGCCTCGTCTCGAACCCAAGTCGAACTACCAGCATTTAGCGCTTTTGACCACTCAGTCACAAATAGTGTTCAGAAAGTAATTAATTATTACGTGAGAGTTGTGTTCTGGAGGGAATCAAATGATATATTAGGGTACTAAGGATGTGTACAGAAATTGAGATGTGTACTATTTTTAAGTTCCTTGAATTTAATCCTTCATACGATTCTTTATTAATATTCATCAACTCAGTACGAATCTTCATTACTCCCAAAGAAAGCAACAATAAAAGGCTTGATATCTGAAAATTTCGCATAACAATATCGTACCTCAAATGTGATTTTAGCATTCTGAAAATGTAGATCATAGAAACTGAAGAAATATTTTGCCATTCGACAAAGATCTTTATTTTTTAAAATTTTAATGGGTTCCTGAATAAGCAATTTTGCATTTAAAGAAAAAATGTAGCAGCAATATAAATTAGCGAAGAACTATTCCTATTCTATTCTAAAGTAAAAGTAATATGTAATATCTCTTAAGTGGTAAACCTAAATTTTTGTTATTGAATACATTAAAACTCAACAAGGATTTTATTTTCTAAACCTCCAGCGTTTGCTTCTGCATTTCTTTCTTGAACCTAAAACTATGAAGCGGTTAAAAAAATGAAAGATATTATATACCTGATATAAAGCCAGATCAAGTCTGGGAATGCTATTTGCAATGTCATATGGAAGAAAAATTAATTAAAAAAAATTCCTACCTCGTGCATTGGTAAATTTTCGTTAGTGCACGTGTTGTTCAATAATGATTCAGTGGAGCACAAACGCAGTGACAAATTTCTATTTCTCCAGAAATGAATTTTACCAGAGGTGTAAAAGCAATAACACTCATTTGGGAATTTGAAAATGCTTTTTACATGACACTTGCAATAAATAAACTCTTTTTAATTTGCTTTTTAATATAAGCATACCTGCCAACTTTTACGAATTTTTCGTAATTTTTACGAAAATGCGTTTGTTTTTATGATTTTACGATCGTAATCCATTTTTTACGATTTTTTTCTTTTTTCAAGTGTTTTTAGTGATTTTTGTCGAAGTTTTAGAATTTTTTGCCAATTCAGCGATTTTCGCCAATTGCATCGTGTTTTACCGACTACTTCGAATCCAGTAACCTGGGGTTTCTCCCAACTCGCCGCTTAACCAGCCAATCCAATGCGCTGAACTTGTTTCTCCCACTCTTTTCTTTGTGGGCGCCAGATTTTTTCGCTTTCACTTCAGCAGCAAGGGAATTACTCAGTTCAGACTCAGCAAGCGTGGATTGTCGCATTCTTTTTTTTTTTGTTTGTTTTTGTTTGCATGTGCCACGAATTTTCTTAATACGTCGTTGTTACGAAATGAGTTAAAAAAAAACCATATTCTCAATATTTTCAGCCTGCCTACAAAGCCGAATTTCCAACAATTAAAGAATCATTCAAAGGAAATAACTATGCATTTTGCAACGTGTGCGTGTGTGACTTCATAATAAGTCACGGTGGTAGAAGCGACATTGTGAAGCATGTAAAGTCTAAAAAGCATGAAGTTAATGCTTCGGCTTCGACAACGTCAAAGAAAGTGGATAATTTTTTTTCAAATTCGGCTACGAATTCGGATGCCGATGTCATTTTGGCAGAGTGTTTGTTTACTGCATTCCTCATCGAACACAACGTGCCGCTAAGCGCTGCCGATCACGCCGGTCAACTTTTCAGACGGATGCTTCCCGACTCTCAAGATTGCTCAGAAATATGCTTGTGCTCGCACGAAAACATCTTCTATTGTGAACGAAATTGCTTGCGATGCACAAAGTAAAACGATAGCTGCACTCCAGAATCCAGCATTTTCGGTGTCAAGCGATGGCAGCAACGACAGCGATTGGAAGCTTTACCCCATCGTTGTCACATATTTCTGTGATGTTTCTAATGAAGTGAAAACTCATCTTTTGAGTCTTCCATTGTTAAATGGAGACGCTACGGGGGAAAATATTGCCTCCTTGGTAATTAATGAGTTGTAACAACTTAACATCCCAATATCAAACTGCATTTCAAAGCATGATATTAATTCTTCGTTTTCTTCTGAATTTTGGAGAAATCTTCTGAATTTGGGGGAAAAATCTTCTGAATTTTTATCTTTAGAGGTTGGCAGGTATGTATAAGAATAATTATAATTCTTAAAATGAAAATGTATTAGGTTGATCGGAAAGTCGTCATATTTTGCTAACAGATGTCATTAGTGCGTTTTTTGGAACGAAGCACCATGTGCACGCACCTCACTGAGGTACTATATAAGGTCACACTTCTGACCCATTCAATAAACGGAAAATTGTTCGATTCGCTGGGTTAGATAGACTTTATACGGATTTGAAAATGGAGGAAAAAACTGTTGGTTTTCATTATATTTTGTTTTTTTATTTCCACAAAGGCAAGAATGCGACGCAGGCTTGTGAAAAGTTGCATAAAATTTATTTGGACTATGCTCTAATGACACATCAGTACCAGCAGTGGTTTGCGAAATTCCGTTCTGGCGATTTTGATGTGAATGATGCGCCTCGGTCAGGAAGGCCATTGGAGGCTGATGATGACGAAGTAAAGGCAATGGTTAACCCATGGTACACGAGAGATTCCAAAGGCACTACACGTTGCTCAATCAACCGTTCATGACCATTTAAAGAAGCTCGTATTTGTAAGCAAGCTTAAAGTTTGGGTTCCTCATGATCTGAAGGATATCCATTTGGTGAAGCGTTTGAGCATCTGCCATTCCATTCCGAGTCATGTGGTCACTGGTGATGAGAAATGGATTGTGTACAATAATGTTGCATGCAACTGGTCTTGGAAACAGTGCGATGACCGCCTCAATCCACGTCCAAAGCGAAAATTCACCAGAAAGAGGTCATGCTGTAAGTGTGGTGGGATTTCAAAGAAGTTGTGTATTTTGAGCTCTTGCCAATGAATGAAATGATTAATTCAGCCGTGTACTGTCAGTTTTTGGACAAATTTAACAGTGCAATCAATCAAAAGCAGCAAGATCTCGTGAATCGTAAAGGCGTTGTGTTTCACCAATACAACACAAGAACACCCACGAATTTGGTTACCTGCCAAAAGCTGTTGGAGCTTGGCTGGGATGTGTTGCCCCACCCATTGTACTCGCCTGATCTTGCACTTTCATATTGCAGTTTGGTTCCGATGAGGCTATAAATTGGCACCTGGTACAGTTTTTCGTTTCTGAAAACAGGTCATTCTACCAGCATGGAATTATGAACCTTGTTGAACGATGGAAAAAGGTCATCGAACAAAATAGTCAATACATTATTGATTGAATTCTTATTTTTTATAGGAATAAATCACCTTTGAAAAGTATAGTAAAAATAAGACATGACTCTCCGATCAACCTGATATATATTGTTTGAAAGAAATGCTTGAATATTTTAAATCACTGAATTCTCTATACTGTGACAAATGAATATAGATAACTCCGATTGTTTCGCTTATTTTCTACGTGCAAGTTAAAAAAAATATTTTAATCATAAAATTAAACATTTTTGGAACTGAAGTTTCTAGTTGTAGCATACATTACGTCCGAAAATAAAACAAATTGCGTTTCGTGGGAAAACTGCATTCATCTACCTGCAGTATGGAAGCGATTAGGATACTTCCCTCATTCTAATGCCTTGAGCTTTGGAACTGGACTGAAAGGAAATACTGACTGCTTCCCTGCCTGCCAACGAAAGAGCACTAATCACCTTGTTGTTAAGTCTCGATCTGAAAAAATTTTCCCCCTTTCCATAACTGCTTTCCATAACCAAGCATACTCTATAGCATTTATGTCACAGTGATATGGTGGCAGTCTGAATGCTGTGAATCCATGTTCTTCTAACATGACATCAAATTTATATGTTTTTTTCGGTGGCAAATGTTCTTTAACAATGTTCAACAGTTCGATCTTTCGCATATTTGGTGAGTACACAATACTGTTTGAAGTAAGCCAATCCATTATACTCTGCTTATTATGAGATGAATTTGGGGGCTTGTTCAGTTGCACTGTCTATTGCAACAATTGAATCCTTAACACTGAATGGTAGGGAGCATTGTCTATTACAACAATTGAATCCTTTGGTAAATTCGGAATAAATTTTTCTGTTGCCCATTTCTCAAATATATTCGAATTCATTTGCCCGTGGTAATCTCCTGTGCTACAATTAGCTTTATAAATTAAGTTTGTGTTTGGAATAAATCCCATTTCCCCACCTGCCCATAAAACAATGATTCGCCTTGATGTTGCTCCCGTCTCCACAACTCCGAATACTTCCTTCGTCCAACCTTTCCAACCGTCACATTACTATCGACCCAAGTTTCATCTAAGAAAATAAGAGGCCTTTTCTCTTTTCTGAATCTGTGAATATTTCTCAAATATCTCGTTCGCGAAAGTATTATATCATTTCGTTCCATGATGACTTTTATTTTTGCAATTTTTCTAACGGAATCCGATTTCATGAAGTATCTTTCGCAGGGTTTCTTTCTCCCTTGGAAAATTTATTTTTTCCGTTAACTTTATCAGTAATTTTGGAACCGTTGGTACCTTTTTCTCCGTCACATAAAACTCGTGGACAGTTCTCCTTATTACATCGAGATCAAATCCGTCTAAAGCCACATTTTCTATCGTTTTCTTTACAGTATGCTTCTTAGGCGAAGGAAAACGGGGGGGATCATTTCGGTTGCCTCCTTTACGAATTCTTCTGATGGTGCTCTCTGATACACTGGAGATAGCAGAAGCTCGTTTAGTAGCATGCGATAATGGGATGCATACAGAACCATTATCTGCTTCATTATCACAAAATGTAACAACACTGTGCAAAATTCCTTTGGTGGAGTTTCGAAAGTGTTTGCCTTTCGAATTCGATGATGCTTTGGAATCCATGAGCAAAAATATCAAACAAAAAAGTATTAGACAATAATTAATTGTGACTGATACGACGATCTTGAGATGGAAAGAACTAAATTTAAAGAAGCGCAAAAGGGAGAAGCTAAGAACACTCTGAGATCACTGAAGGAAATTCCAAGCAAGTGTATTTTTCCGTCCCTCCAGAACTTCCTTTCTCCCCTCTGGGTTGTTCCATTTTCTTGGCAGCGCGCCAAACCCAGTCTCTCTCGCTTGGACAAGCAGTATGATATTAGTACAATTACATGAATGATTAAAGAAACATATTTAAAAAATGTGTTCTGATTGCAAACTTGCTTCTCATTGGCCTTTAGCCATGAGCACTCCCTAGATCTCTTCAGTGGCCGCATTGGGAATCCATAATTTAAAATATCAGTGCACAAGTTTAATAAGCACTTTACATAAAACTAATAACTTAAATTATGTTAAATTATTCTTTATTTTCTCTTAACATGACTAAAAAGAAAGGGAAAAAAAACACAGATTTCATTAATGAAATCATAGGAATTAAAAGCTTGATACACTCCCTGGATATGTTTTCTTTTGAAATACATGGTCTGCCAGAAAAATTTTTACACACTTTTAACATATGATATCTGTGTATTTTTTTTTTTTTTTAATTTGTAGGTATTGTTTGGAGATACAAGTTTGCAAAGCAATTTTAAAATTTCTAGTACTATTCAGAACTTTATAGAATATACAATTCTGTCTGATATTTAAATATTTAAGTATATTGGGAATAAAAAATTTAACAATTTTAGAAATAAAATGAAATTTAAAAGTTTTTTGGGAAGGGAACTGCATGATAACAAAATGTTATGAAATATAGGGTTTTAATGAAAGTTACCTACCACTGCAAATATAGTCTGTGCAAACAGTTCGCATTGGTGTGCTTAATCATATTCTGCAAACGATTTTTAGCATTTGAAAGAGACTTATTTTAGACGTGTTGTGAAATTTGTAAAAAAATATCATTAACATTAAATACAAAGTGTCTGAAATAGAACTATCGCACTACCAAATTAGAACCACCATATATTTCCAGTTCTGTTACAGAAAGTCAGCTAAAGAATGTCTCCCTAAATCATGTGTACAGCTTTAGGTATTAATGGTTTATCATATGACCCTGTGAAGGTTTGGTACCGAAAGTTCGAAAACAAGGACTATGATATTCAAGAAGCAGAGTGCTCGGGCGGGCCTAATGATGTTTAGAAGGTCTGCCTCCCAGAACTTCTGGGAGAAGATCAGTATCCAACCACTTGAGAGCTTGCTAAGGAGTTGATGCTAGTGCCATGTTCATTAGTTGCGCTATGCATTGCATACACTTGACATACAAGTTTAACCACTGGGTGTCACATAAGCTGACGCAAGCAGATATAGACGGAAATGTTCAAGCCTGCACTAATTTGCTCAAATATCAACGCAAGGACAAAATTCTGGGCCCGATTGTCATTTGTGATGAAAAGTGAATTTACTTCAACAGGCTGAAAAGGGGATTGGTCTGTGCCTGGTGAACCTGTCAGCAGGGTTGCAAAGCACAATTTGATTATTCTTTGTATCTGGTGGAATTGCCATGACATTATCCACAAAGAGTATCTGGGAAAAAATGTAAAAACCCTTGACAGTAAGGTGTACAACGAGATGCTAGTCCATGTTGATGCTGCTATCAAAGAAAAACTGTTGAGCTGAATTACGGTGCAAAAAGGCAATTTTCCATCAAGGTAATGCAAGACCACATGTGTTTGCATTCACCAGCTGGACTCTGTTCAGACTCAAATAGGATCTTTTGCAACACCCACCATAGTCCCAGCATTTCTCCTTCGGACATCTACCTTTTTTCAAAGTTGTAGCTACATCTTGCTGGTGCTATCTTTTATGCTGCAAACTACGTCCATGGATTCACAGCCACCAAGTTTCTGGGCCAAAGGCTTTGAAAAGCAACCAAAACATTGGCAGAAAATCATAGATTAGGGTGGTGATTACTACCCACACTAAAGGTACTGCTTTCATATTTTATTTTTCTGACTTTAGTAAGAACTTTTTTGGCTGAAAACTTTTGTTACAACTAGATACTTTGATATATAAATTGCCAGTACTGCATCAGGATAGTAACAGTCCATGAGAGTTCTGGAAAAGGAATGGAAACTGAATGTATTGCTTTCTAAGTAAAATGTTGCTGTTATATTGAACAGGAAATTCATTTTAATCCACTGCAATTGAGGCCTTTATTAGTGAAGAGCTAGTATAGCTGGAATTTTTCTAAAGCTTAAAGCTCTATGTCTTTTTCTTTTTCCCCCTTTTTCTTTATTTCCAAGTGAATGTTATGCTGAACTTACTAAACTAAGCTAAGATTTGGCTATGTTCGCAAGCTGAGCCTGGGCCTTGAAAGTGCTTCAGATAAGAATATTTTATCACGTATTGTAGATAGGCAGAGTTCCAAAATGTCATAGCAACAGTACAGTGCACATTGAGTGGACGCTTCATACCTCCCTGGCACCATAGAGGCACTGCTCGAGTGGATGCTTCAAATCGGCTGGGTGCCATAGTGGCGCTGCTCGAGTGTAAAGAGTTAAATTACAGAAAGAAAAGTTTTTACCACTTGGATCTTAATTCGTAACCAACAGATTATGAAAAAAATTTCCAAATAATAAACATTAGGAAGAACTGCTTAGTAAAGACTAATAATTCAGTCTCTCTTTGTATGAGAGCATAAGTGTGACCAAGTAAGTAGAAATGGAGATGAATATGGCAAAGAAAACTTAATTTGGGGGAAATGACAAACTGTATATTGCTGCATACATAATTTACAGTAAATTGTTATGCCAAGATCAGAATAAACTTTATATAGCCTCTAATTTAAGCATATGATGGCAAATAAGTGCTTTATCAGATATTAAATTTATTAAAATAACAAATGTACTAAATAATTTCTAGTACATGTTACTTCATAAACATGGTTTAAATTCAGACACTCTTGAACATGATTCCAATGCCTAATTTTATAGGCTATTGGTGAGCTAAATCGCCAGCTTACATGCCTTTAAAATTTATTCTGCACTCATATTCATCATAACTGTGATTGATGATTTGTTTCCATTTGTAATTTATAACATTCCCATACATTTATAATTGTAAATATTCTATTTATAATTCCAGTGGAATTTATGTCATGCATTGTTAATAATTGTATGGAATAACAAGGAATTTTTAATTTTGTTCATGGCTAAATCAAAGATTCTGGATCTTATTTACTTTATAATTTTAATGTAGTTTATAAAATCATTAATTGTCATGGAAACCGTTTTATATGTTGATTAAGATACCACTTATTTTTTATAGGATTTGGATTAAAGCAGAACCTTGGTCGGTTCAAAGTTTCTCAATTTTTTTGTTTGTTTTACTTCTCGTGTAATGCCATTGCCTAGTCGAGCTCGAGTTTATGCTGATGTGAATTCACACAGACCAAGAGAATATTGGGACTATGAATCTCATGTTGTAGAATGGAGGTAAGCATTGCATCTTTATTACTGTTTTAATAGTTTTCCAAATTCACCTTTAACTTCTGTTTGTTTAGTTGTCTGCTAGTGGAGAAATGACTGAAGCTATGTAGCACCAGCAATTTTATTCAATACCCAGCTTCTGACAACAAAGCAAGCAGATGGTATTAATGTTTTTATGGATTTTCTTAGGTCTGTCAGAGGTATTAAGTCTTTATAAAGTATGTCTCAAAAGCACTTGTTTTTCCCAATGCTTTAGTCTTAATTTTCTGCTGTAGTAGTACCTAATGTCTTATTTGTTTTGTAATATTAGCGTATTATGTCTTTAGGAATATTTACTGTAATTAGGGAAAATTTATTAGTACTTTCTTATTAATGACACCATATCAGGAAGGCTTTAGTTGCAAACTGCAAAATATGACTAAATTTGATAATCAGGTGTCGTTAAATAACAGTTGGAGTATCATCAGTGTTTGGCATGCAAACTATTTGACGGAACATTTTGCAACTTTATGAATTTGTTTGTAGGAAAGTGCTAATGCATGTAAAAAATACTAATTGGAATAAAAAATATTTAATACAAAGCACTTTTATAATTTTTGTATGAGCAGGAACATTTAAAAAGAAATACACTCGCTAAGGCTTCATTCATAAAACTTATTTATGAATGAGTATTTTGATTATAATATGAATGATATAAAAGTAAAATATAAATAATTAATTGTGCTATCTGAGTAACAGATATAGAATTTTTTTTACTTTGTGTAATAACTTATTGTTTGGGTATATCTTCTCTGTAAAATATGCTATCTATTTGCACAGTTGCCAATTATCCCGATTTAGGTGGAGACTCTCGATTTCTGATCATACTCCCACCAACCTGATTTACAGCATATTTCTTCGACTTTTCTTATATTAAATTTTCTCATGATTTTTATTGGCTTAATACTTACTATATCATTACACCTGAAAAAGTGAATTTGGCATCTGAAAGCACTTGAGTTTTTTCTGGATTACATATAAAAGTAAAGCAAAGTTTCATGAGATATGGCTTGCTTCTGCTTTGTGTGTGAGAGTCCAAAACATGCCACTGTAAGTCATCTGTCATATAGTGGCTCCCAAAAGTGTTCGTACACTTATGATTTTCATTGCAATAGAGCTCTATCCATTAATTAAAAGTAAACTTTCAGAATGAGATTTTAATAATGAGATCTATAATCTATTCGTAACAAAATTACATGAAATATTTTTAAAATATAACGAAACTTTATTTTTAAGAAATTAATAATAAAAAA
Organism: Stegodyphus mimosarum; assembly: GCA_000611955.2. Taxonomy (NCBI): domain Eukaryota; kingdom Metazoa; phylum Arthropoda; class Arachnida; order Araneae; family Eresidae; genus Stegodyphus; species Stegodyphus mimosarum. Next base: position 143,775 of record KK121828.1, read on the forward strand.
ATGACAAACATTTTATCTCAAAAGTCTTCGTACACTGAAATATTTTTGGATAAAATTAAAATTAAAATTATTGTTTGCCATTTTTAAAAATTTTTGCATATAAAAAAACACTGTGTTGCCATTGTGGTGGCATTTAAAAATCGTTTGCTTTTTTTTAATTGTTTACTTCATAATATTCTATTTATTATTGAAAAATGGGTCGTAGTCATAAATAAATTACAAGCAACATTTGAAAATGGATAATTTTTTACCACAGTAGTGATAAATCAATTCGAAATATCACTAAATTAGTTAATTTTTCCCATTCTACAGTAGACTTCCAGTTATCCACGCCTGCCGCACAAAGTTTTTTTTTTTTACAACGTAACACAAAGAAAATACAAATGTTCACAAAACTGAGCAAAATGTTAAATTTGCTAACATTTTGCTTATTTATGGCAAAAATATCCCAGGCCTTCTTCGAACCTTTCCTTCTGATGAGTAAGTGATTTCTTACTCACCCTTGCAGTGCCCACTCCAACGCCCTCTCTCGTCTTAATCTTACTGACATGTCCACTTCATCCCACTCGCCATTGTTAGTTTAAGCCTGATAGTGTTTGCGAACCGGTCGGAGTTACATAATTTCTGCAATTACATGCAATCTCGGATCAAGAGAAAATGCTTCCAAAGCAAGAAGCAAACACAAATGACTGATTTCTTCAAAAAGGTGTAGTTTTACAGTTATACTTTTGTAATTACATAATACATTACAGTATTGAAACAGTACATATGTATTAATTTTTCTGTGTATCCTTGACGCCTCTCGTAAGTACAAAGCACTTTTCTGTTTTCAGTAACAAAATGCATTTTAGGTTAGTTTTGAGTGATATACTAAAATATTAAACGTTAGTTAAACATTTCCTGCTGTTTATTTAACGATTTTTTCAAAGTTGGAATGACTGTTTTCTCTATTGCTATAACCTTTTTTAGCTTTTTTCGGATTATCCGTGATTTTTGTTATCCATGGCGGCCATGCCACCGAATTCCGCGGATAATCGGGAGTGTACTGTGTATGCTAAAATGCTTTAAAGAAGGAAATCGGATTGAAAACAGGGTAAGAAAAGGTCGACTGAGAAAGTTAACTAAACGTGATAAGAGATTTATTATTAGAAAATTTGTGAAAAACCCACGTTTGAGTGCTGTAAAAGTTTCTGCAGAATTTAATGCAAAGTTTTTTACTTCAATTTCATCTGAAACTGTTCGACGAGTTCTCAGAGAAGCTGGATTACATGGGCGTTCTGCCCGTAAAAAAATTTTTTTGTTTGTGAGAAAAACAGAAAGCTTAGGCTTTCATTCACAAAATCAATGATAAATACACCCGAAACGTGCTGGAATAATGTCCTATTTGCTGACAAAAGCAAATTTAACATTTTTGGCTCTGATGGTCCAATGAAAAAATGAGGAACTTCATTCTAAGAACTTAGTTGGGACAGTTAAGCATAGCGGTGGAGATGTTATTATTGTGTGGGGGTGCATGGCAGTATCAAAACTAGGTAATTTGGTATTTATTGATGGCGTAATGAATCATTCTCTTTATTTAAATATTTTAAGAGACAATTTAAAATTATCAGCCCAAAATGTGGGTATTGGAAACAACTTTACTTTTAATCATGATAATGATCCTAAGCATACAGCTCTCAACGTTCGCCTCTGGTGTCTCTATAATTGTCCACATGTTTTGAAAACGTCACCTCAGTCACCAGATTTAAACCCCATAGAACAAACACATTTGGAAAGAACTGGAAGTTAGAGTACGGAAACACGACATCAAAATGAAAAGCGAACTGAAAACAGTCGTGATGGAAGAATGGATGAACATTGATACAGAAATTACAAAAAACTAGTAAAATCTATTCCCAGACGTTTACAAGCTGTTGTGGATGCTAAAGGATATCCTACTAATTATTAATTTAACGAAAAATGAAAATATTTACTAATATGTCAAGATTTTTTTTAAGTGTACGAAGACTTTTGTGAGATAAAATGTCATTTTTTGATTATTAATTTCTTAAAAATAAAGTTTCGCTATATTTATAAAATATTTCATGTAATATTGTTACGCATAGATTATAGATCTTATTATTAAAGATCTCATTCAGAAAGTTTACGTTTAATTGATGGATAGAGCCGATAGATGGCGTTGCCTCCTTGTGCGTGGTTCTACCCGAGAGTATATAAAGCCGTTACTCAGCTTTCTTTCCCTTTCTAGATATTTTGTTCTCCTGATGAGGAGGGACCTGTAGCTGCCCTCAAAATCGAATGAGTGTTTTTAGTAAATGTACGCCAAAACAAGGTTCAGCGAATTTGATTCAGCGAATTTGAGAGCCCTATTTCAATGAAAATTATAAGTGTATGATCACCTTTGGGAGCCACTGTATATTAGATAATGAGCACAAAGCAAGATCAAAGTTATTATTTCATTTGTCTCACCAGTGAGCACTGTGAATTTCGTGTGCTTCTGAGAAACAAAAAAATTGCAACCTTTTGTCTCGGTTATGTCTGCGAAAAAGGTAAAACACTCAAAAATCATAAATACTCAAATGTGAATATGTAATACTTAAATACAATAAAGGTAAAACACTCAAAATTTGTACATAGATGATTTTCCTTCTGTTATTGATCAAGGAAATATAATAAACTTGCCATATCTACTCTTTGTCATTGTGATGTCTCAGTTTTGCATAACGAAATGGTTGTATACAAGGACAATGTGAGTTGTATTGGGGGGAGGGAAAAATATCTGTGAAAACAAAGGACCAAAACGCTACCAATGCAGAATGCCTGTGCTTTTAAAGCATAACCTGCCACTGAATGCATCGGTTAAGCAGCTTTATTTAAAAGAATGTTTCCTGACATTGAAATTCCCAAGAAATAGTCAAGTGCAAGGATAAAAACGGCTACAATTGTAGAAAAAATGGGTATGAAAAATAAGTGCTCAGATATAGATTGCATTTAAACGGCTCCATTCTGTCTCTTTACGGATCAAGGCAATAAACCGATGCAAAACTGCATTCAGTTGTTGTTTCTTCTTTTTTAATCCCGAGTCTTCAGAAATCGAGTATAGTTTACTTTCTGTTATTTTGGAAGGAGATTTGATAGGCTTTAATATAGCACAGCTAATTATGAAAACTTTAAAAGAGATTGCAGTTTCTCTGGATAATGGCTTAGCACTTGGTGCTAACTATGCATCAGTAATGGTATACTTGATGGCTGGTGTTACAAGCATCTTAAAAAAAAAATCAAATTTGCAAATTATGAGGTGTGTTAAATTTAGCAGTTTTTTTACGAATAAGTTTGGATGAACGCATTGTTGATATTTATTATTACCTCTAAAAGGATTAAAAGGAAGGGAGAATTGAAGCCATTGCAACAGCTGCACATTACTGAAATAAGAAAAGAGGAAAAAATTTGAAACGTGTATTTACTTTGATGGTTAGAGAAATGTTTATCTAGAATCTGCGGCTAATAGAACCCACTTCTTAGACTTTTTAAGGAAAAAGTAAGATAAATGGCTCTCTTCCGTCTAAATTAAAAAAAAATGGCTATATTCAGAGTTATAAAATACCTAAAGTAAACAGAGATATAGTATCTACTTTCACTTTTAAAAATAGATGTGAGAAAAGAAGTAATTTCTGCATCTGTGAGCAGTTTAATTGGAAATTCTCAAAATAATACTACAAAATATAATTGTAAAGCTGCAAAGTTCTGTTTAAAAAAAAAAAAATCCTCTACAAGGGAAACTGTAAGTTTATCTTGTGAAGAACGAATATTTATGTTTTTGTCATTGGACCTTATTAAAGCTTTTTGCAGGCTTCATTTTGCCATTATTCTATGTTCATAACATAATTCTACAGTGCAGAATCCCATTAATTCATGTTTTGTAATCAATGATTAGTGATCTGATTAAAGTATTATTTAATGATTAGTGAAACTGATTAAATTATTATTTTTCTATTAAAAGGTTACAAATAATAAAAATGTTTTTAAATGTAAGTATTTTTATATCATTTGCATTTAAGAATTAGTAACTGAACTTTCAGATATTAATTAGTTACTATTTAAAGTTTAGTTCATTATTACGAAATATCTTTCTTTTTGTTGCTGAGAAAAATTCTGAAGAAAATCTACTTTTTGTGTCATGTATTGGTAAGTATATATTTGTGTTGTTTTTGTAATGCAGGGAAAATTCAGTGTGCTTTTTATAAACTCTGTTTTTTCCATTTAATGATACCCAGGTCTGTTTTATGCTAATGGAGTTTAAAAAGTGTTTCCCTATTTAAATTAAAACTGAATTAATTTTTGGTTGTTTAATAACATCTGGCAGTTTTTTTATCTCCCTCATGACATATGCATAGATTTTGTACTTCAGCTAAACATTGTCACAGCAATGACCTTGAGGGAATAAATTATGAAAGAATAGTAACTGACTCTTTTATGTGTGTACAGGACTTTTAATACTAGAAATTTAGGTATTGCATCTGTAGATTATCATATGCTATTGCTTTTTAAATTTTAATGTAATTTTTATCATAATTTTGTGACATTTCTTATTAAATTTACTTTCATTTGAATTAACTTCTAATATTTCTGTAGCTTCCTTCTCCGCGAAGGGAGCAGAAAAATATCCTTTCTTTATTCATTGTAGAAAGAAGTGTAGTTTTGTTTTTTAACCCTCTAACTGGCAAGGCCGTATTATATGGCCTAGAATATTTTTTGTGATATCTGTAAGAACGTATATATACGTGAATATTAAAATATGTTAAAGAAAGTACGGCCTCATGGTAGTTTTGGGAAATTTGTGCTTTCTTAGATAAACCCCTGACCGATCAGAGGGTTAAAAGTAAAAGTTTTAGATGTAATAAGTTTTTTTACACAATTAAAAAAAATAGCTTTAACTGGGCTTAATTGGGGATTTTAATATTTGTACTTGTAAGCATGCTTAATTGAATTTTTCTTTAATATATCATGAAATTGCTAATGCCTTGCAGAAGTGTTTGAGAAGTGCTTGTATAGAAAATCTGAAAGTTAAGATTTTAATTGCATTTAATTTTGTTTAATTAAAAAAATTCTGTTTGTTGTTATTGCAGTTGATAAATGATTAATTATGAACTTTATAAACATGAATATCAAGACAGAAAAATATATTAGTTTACTCCACTATAAAATTTAGTTTATTCCATTGGTTTCTTCATGTATGTTAGAATAGGAATTGGAATATTTTAACTCTTTGAGCAAGTTTGTTGATGATTTTAAACACAAGTGAGTCTCGATACAAAATATTTTATGTTTGGATGGAGGGCTATATGTGTTTAAAATTTGGAGTTTTAGGTGTTGCCAGTTTTCCCCAATGTGCGGAGTGTGCATACAAGCATACAGATTCTTCATCATTTAATAACTAAGATTTTATATTACTATATACACATACATGTCTATCAATACTTCAGGAAGTTTAGAATATTGAAATATCTTTTCATGATCTTTCTTTAAAAACAGCATCAGTAATTGGTGAGAGAGATTTTGTTTCGTATTTTATCTCAGGTAAAATTTAATCTGAATTCTTTATAATAAAATTAATCTGAAATATTTGCATAATTTGTTTGAAGACTGAATATGGCTATTTGCCAAAGAATGTGATGTCTTAATAAAGACTGTGTACACCATAAGGCTAAAACTTTGTGCTTCTAAGGAGATTTAATATTAGTATAAATATTTTTATGGAAAGGAATATTAAATTCCATTCAATCATGTGGCATTTTTGGCAAAATATTCAGATCTATTGAGTAGATTTGTTTGAACATCATTCATGCTTGAGGACATTTAAGAATGTTCATATATTTTCAATTATCTGAAATTATTTATCTTAAAAATATTAGTAGTTATCCTTCTCCATTTTACAAGCTATAATTTTTAATAAAACTGATTTTACTCTGAGTCTGAGGAAAACTCTGTCAATAATATTGATGTGCATTTTATTTCAATTCTTTCATAAACTCAGTTTTACTTGATGTGCTGTTCTTTTCCTTCATTCTCATCTTTATCAGCATTCATTGTTTTTATCAAGCTCTCTGTAATTCATACTTGAGTTAAAATTTAATGGCTAGGATCATTTTCTTATATTCTTCTAACTACAACTTAGTATTCTCCAGTATAACATCTAAAACTTAATTCAAGAGAATTTTTTCTGTCTTTTCTTTTCTGGGAACTAGTCGAAACTTTAATGCCTCTTATATTGACAATAATGTATATTATTTTTGAGAGATATTGATGTTGTGATAATATGATTTACTGAGGACTTGATGTTTTTCTGAACCATTTGACAAGAAAAGCAGTAGTAGGATTTAGCATATTTAACTCTTTTGCATTGAGAGAGGACCAAATCTGTTTTCCTCAAACATCGAAAATGCCCGTGTATACGAATTTCTCAGGACTTGATGCTTTTCTGAACCATTTGACAATAAAAGTGGTAGTAGGATTTAGCATGTTTAACTCTGCATTAAAGAGGACCAAATCTGTTTTCCTCAAACATCGAAAATGCCCGTGCAGACAAATTTCTCTTGGAATGGTTTTCCTTCCCCCATGACAAGTAGAATGCTACACCACCAACAATAACCTATTTAAGTAAACTAACAACTTCTTTCTTGGATGCTTTCACCACTCTGTGCTGTTTCCCCTTGGAACAGGATTGCAACTTCAGGCATCAGTAGCCTAAACATTGACAATAAAGAAAAAGTGAAGGTGCATTAAAATAACGGAACTACATTTGGCACTTCAAAAGAATGATTGGCATGTCATTTAACAACTCCCAAAAGCAATGCACTAATGCCATGGGGGAAAGCACTAATAGAAAATAATTCGAGCATTTTGGGCAACCTGCCAATGTCTGAATGGTTGCATCTTTGTGTAACTTCGATGTGAAAGATTAATAAAAATGCATCTTAATATAACTTACTTAATTTAGATTATAAGTTATTGTATGCTAATTTTAACCATTATTGTATATTTAAACTATTTGAGAGGAA
>KK121828.1:153937-165619 GCA_000611955.2 Stegodyphus mimosarum
TTTTTTTTTTTTTTTTTTTTTTGTTTGTTTGTCACGCCACCAAGAGAGGTTGAGTATGCAAGTTAAAATTAAAAATTATTAGTAAAACCCAATAATTTTTCTTTTCACAACAAAGTATATTCTGTCCTTCTGGGACAGCATGCGCAGCAAAACATCTTTCTGAGTGTCAATGCAATATATATGTATAATAATGTAGAATAGGTTGAGTGCATAGATGTTGATCCATACTTTTCTTCATTAGCTGGTTTATAATAGTTCTAACAAAATCCAATGTGAAGCTACAACAATCGATTTGGACAGAAACATGCAGGTAATCTTCTACATGTACTGAATGTGACTAACATCAAGCATTTAAACCTTCTGTTCTGATTGGCAACTCTTTATGCAAACAGCAACTTAGTGGTCAGAGTGCTAGTCAAGATTTGATCCTAGATTTAACCTATGCCACTTGCTGTTTAGTTTGCATAAACTGCTAGGCTGAGTGAATGCATAACAAAACAAGGCATAAAAGAAAGAAATTAATATAAAGCTATCCAGTTAAGTAAAATCATAAATGTTGGAATGTTTCTTCAGTTGATGAATGTATTAGTCATTGTGTTCATAAAAAGCCTTCGCTCAATTAGTCTTTTTTATCCATGGTTATTCTGTTTATCTTTGATTCCTGGAAAAGAAATCTGTGATGTAGGAAAAAAATATTTTAAGTTTGGAATATAATAAGAGAACTTTTGTTAAATCTGACAACTGATCTGTGGTGCCTTGGTTTGGTATAAATAAAAGCACACATGTTTTAATAGACAGAAAAGTGCAATTCATTTTGAAAATTAAAAAAAAAAAAAAAAGTGCTGTCCCTTTTAAAATGCTATAACATTTTAAATTTTCTGAAAAAAAAAACAGAAAAATTTCATACAAACGCCAATATGTATTCATTTCTAAATTCTAAAGATAACCATGAACTGATTTCTTTGAAATACAACTACAGAACTCAAGACACAAGGGAAGGAAAACCCATGCATGAAATAATTCGATTAAGAATTCAACAACCACTTTGGCATCGCTTATTAATCAAGATAAACCATTAATCATTGCAATAATTGTGGTTAATACATGCATGTGTTGTGTTTTTATAAATGTACTCAGGTAAATAAATCTCCAAGTTTCAACAAATCATATGTTCAAGCAATTGGAGTGACCCAAAGTAGACCACCAAATAAGAGCATAAGTAATACATACAAGATTAGACAATAAACATATATAATAATTTCCTCTAGGTTAGATAAGAATTGAAATAATTGAGATGACTGGCTAGTTTCCTATATAAACATTCTTTCAAAAACAGTTATCTAATCACACTGGCCATACTTTTAACTCCTTTTGTTACTAAAATTTTCTGATTTTAATACTTGCCAGTCTTCTCAAATCAGGCGGTTTAAATAAAAAATTATGTTTCTCAGTCATTAGTTTATAACTTAAAAAAAAATTTGGTTGTTAAAATCGGTAAATTGGGATTTGGTTGTTAAGCCATAAATATTGCTAATTCTGAAATAAGGTATGAAAATACTTTTAAAGCATTAAGATATACAACTAATTACCAGTAAACAATAATTAAAAATTCCATTAGAGTTGGCAGTGAACATCAGTCGGTGGGATCAAGGAGTTGGTCGATAATTTCCTTATACAAATTGTACTTATTGCTAACAAATTGCTAAATGCTTTGGCACACATCATTGAAAAACTGTTACTGAGCTTCCGTAATTTGCCGGTCCTTTCCAAACAATTTTTTTTTCTTTCTTTTCACAGTCTGGATTCTCATTCTATATTTTCCCCCAAGAAAAAGTGCTGAACTGCACACACAATACCAATGGAAATATTCAAAGCTGCACAAGCTACGGAATCCAGAGGCTCCCTCACAGCCCACTTGCTCAGGCAAGCTGGCCCTAGTTCCTTGCTTTGTTTTTTTTTATTGTTAAAGTTTCAAACTAATTTCAATTCTATTGTTGTGCAGGCTGTCAAGACTGAGTGTTCGGTGTATATTCTTGGCAAACATCTTCTTGAACTCCTTAAATCCTGATCTGGAACAGGGAGCTGAATGCAGCTATGTTCTGTGGTAGAATACTGTGATTAAGTGGTAGAATAACTGCACTTGAAAGGGATTTAAAATCCTTTTTTATTAAATCACAATTATGTACAACCACTTCCCAACTCGAGAGGGATACAGAAAGTAAAGACCACACTTGGGTCTAAAATGAACAATCAAGTAATTTAAACTAAAACTAATTAGAAATTAAACAGTCGTCGCTTACAGAGCTATAACGCGAGGTTGGCCTCTAACTAAATGGTTCGTAGCAAGATTTACTAATACTGACGCACTAGGATTTATTTCAGTAAGCAATCACATAAAGTGCTATGGCTTAGAATTTAACTGCTAGCTATTCAGGAGAACGTCGAATAGAATGATCGTGGTCTGAGACTGAAAGCTCTCTTCTACCTCTGGTTTAAATATAACTTGGCTCCACTTCAAATTAGCATAAAGCTGAAAACGTGCACTTCTTCTAACGGGAAGTTGAAAAAGAGAATAATATAAATTAAAATAAAACTTTGTTAGTTTAACTAAAACCTTACACGGCTTCAACAAAATCTCAGCTCTCAAGCCCATCAAAATATCATAGGCTGAAAGTAAATGTAAAATTAAGTTCTGAGCAATGCAAGATGAATTTAATGTATTTCATTTTCATTCCTTCCTAATGAATTAAAATAATAACTGTCAAACAAAGCCTATTATTTAAGCATCATCAGTAAGTGACCAAACACGTTAGAAAGAAAATTCGACCCCTGCTGTCTTCCAAAAACAAGGATATCTTGCACAAAGTGTGAAAGTCAAACCTACTCTTAATTGAGCTTAAAAATACTCATCGCTTCAACATCCGATCACCAATGAAGTCCTCCAGAGGATCTCTCACTTCAAAAGCACAATATTTATTTTGCAATTGCAAATTTTTTTACACCAAACACAAAAGCCAAGGAACAAGATAGCTGTAACCTGCTCTTTTCTCAGTAACTCCTATTCACAGCCTGCTAAGAAATCTGTTTGGGGAATACTGATCTTGAAATTTAACCTCATCTTCTGTTCAGACATCCGTTCTCCACGTCAGTCTCATCCAGAAATTCCAACCGTGAGAAATAGTAACACAAAGAGATAAACCAAATAACTTCATTTAAAACTAAAAGTAATCCTTAGTAACAATCAGTTTGTTCTGCACTGCAACAAATCAAAGATTTGACATGGGAACATGAATAACAACAATGCAACAGATCAAAGATTTGTTGATACATCAACAGTGCAGCAAATCAAAGATTTGACAATATATACCTGGGCTTGTTGATAATATGCATGACAATACATACATGGCCTTTTTTTAATAGAAAAGAGTGAAGTTAATTCATTCTTCACTGGGAAGCGATGTTAAGGTGATCTAATCCATTTTCTGAAGAAATGCAGTGATGTTTCAACAATACATTGAAAAATATTTCCACAAATGAAAAAATTAACTGAATATCTGAATTATGAAATTAAATGGACTGTTGGATTTTATCACACGCGTTATTGTGCAATCCAATGTATTATACATCAGCTCAGAAATTTGGGAAAGTAAAGATATATTTATTTTTGTACTTGCTATCAACTTTTAATGTGAAAGAAATATTACGTCTTTAAAAGCCTAAATCAGGTATTTTTTATGAGGGTAGTTGACTTTATTCTGTGGACCCATTTTGTTAATGCTGCAGGTGAGCATTTTGGAGCACAGTTGATCTTAAGAAATTCAATATTTTTTCTAGTAGCTGGCTTTATATCTTTTTTGGTGAGGCAAAATATGTACTTTTTCAGAATGCCAGATAATTTTCTAGTGATGATTATGCGAAAAAGTAATTTTATTTTTTGTTGTAGTTCTTCATATTAATAATCAGGTGAATTAGGCATCAAACTTTTAATTATAGGAAATGTTACATGTTTTAAAAAATTTTTTATCTCTATTTGCTTCAAAAATAAATCTTAAACCATTATGCATAAAACTAATCTATTCCCATTTTATACATCACATGCAAAAAATTTCATAGGATTGACTTATGCACAAAATAATGCAAGTCTTTCCCCCCGTGTAGTAAGATTCAAATGCTATTATTAATAATTGCTAAGCATTGTATTTGATAGCATTATAATAATTCTTCTCGAGTTTTGTGTGTGTACTTATTTTATTTATATAAAACAGTACATACAAACACTGCTACATTTTTTTTTTTTTTAATGTCGAAAGGAACATGTTTCTGTGTGTAACACTTCTTATTCACTGTAGATACTTAGCTTCCAACTATGGATACTTAATGGATATTTCACAAAATGCCTTATTGCTGCTTATTTCTTTATAGTTCATTCATCTCCTTTTTCCACCATTGCACATTTGATTCATCCACTTCAAAATGAAGTGCTGTAGCTCAGTTCCCATTTTCCTTAGAGAATCGGGTAACTTGCAGTGTATAGTTAAATCTCTTTTCCTCTTTCAAACAAGTTGCAACCATAGTTTGTATAAACTTAAGTAACATTCACCCAACAACAGTGGATTTTATACTTAGTTGTTAAATATAGGCTGTATTGCTATGTTTATATGCACATGTTTCTAATCATTTGCATATATGAGCTGCATTCCTGATTTTCATTTGCTTTTTTGTGAAAAATGTGTGGCTTATGCATGAGGAATATGGTATGTGACATAATGTGACCTAAGGACATAATGTGGTGTAAGGCATAGTGTTGGCATAAAACTATTACATCATATGCCTAAGGCTTACTCATCTTCTTACCCGAGTCACTGAGTACTAGTACTGCTGTAACTAATGCATGCAATATTTAGATGTTTGCCATACAGTAAAGGACCGACGCGCTTTTAGCGATATGCATCTCCTGATTATTCAGGAGCTTCTACTTCTAAAAATGGAACTCCAATATTGGAAACAAAAATAGATTGGTAAAGTGTCCTCACAGGTCGAAAACCTCTTACACAAGCGATGGACTACGATCTAGGAAAGGACTGAATAATGTACTTGGCATACTGAAATGGATCATTTCTCAAAACATAAATACAATAAGTAAATGTTTAGAACCCCGAAACTTTTCTCCCCTTTTTTTAAAAAAATTCATTTGGAAAATGTAAATGGACTACTTGAATTCTGTTCTGTTACTTGTGTAAGACTAATGGGAGAAAACAGGAGTTTTGGTTAAATGTGCCGAACATGCGAGTGCTGTTTATCTAGTTCTGAGTTATATCATAGTTAGCACAGAGAACAAAATTATTGTTTTATATGCCAAATACAGGTATACTAGTGGGAATTTATTTACTGCTGAAAGTAATCTGTTAACTATATTTAAATAAAGGGCAGAAAATATTTTAAAAATTGTAAAAATGCGGATAGGATCATTGTGCATTGTGATTATTCACTATTTTTTGCAGCAATTCTTTTAATTAAATTAAAAAGAGCAAGGAGTCATAATTTCAAAATTACTGTATCAATTTGGAAACGAACATTTTTATAAATGTTTTATTATATATTAGTGTTCTAGATTTCAGTTTAAATGTTAAAATATATTTTCTTTTTGACGGTCTGTATTTTACATTTGTTAGCTCAAGTGATTTGGAATTTTATTTGCTTGTTGCTTAAATCGTTTTATTGGCTATGTTTTTTTTTAATAAAATAACCTTGTATCATGTTATTTTTTAAAAAAAACTTTTAGAATTATTTAAATTTTATCTTTCAGAAATCAAGATGATTATCAGCTTGTTAGAAAATTGGGAAGAGGAAAATACAGTGAAGTCTTTGAAGCTATTAACATTACAAATAATGAAAAATGTGTTGTTAAGATATTAAAAGTATGTATATTTTGAGTTTTCTGTGAACTGAATTATATGTATATAATTTTGTATTTTCATTTAAACTTTTAAAGTGTCTGGCTGATATAAAATATTTCAATATAAATTTCAAGGAATATTGATAGATTATAGTATTTTATAGAATTGATGACTTTATTATTTGAATAATTTAGCTTCTCTAATGTTTCTTGCTTGAAAGAGAGAGGTACAGCTTGTTTTCCTCAAAATGCAAAATGATTTTCATAAAATTAATGTAAAGTTAAATTTCATGGAACTGTAGATCAATCTATATGTATTCTTTCTGTTGATCAAACACAGTGTGAAAATAATCGTAACTACATTTCATTATATTTTTTAACAGAATTGGTTAAATTGTGATAGTTTTTTAACTGTGGAATTTTTGAAGTTATCAGATTAACTTTCCTCTTATTTCTTTTTATTTGTATATTGCCATTTATCTGTGAAACATCTGTAACTGAGGGCTGAGACATATATGTCCCGAGCTAAGTATACAGCAAGTAGGGGCTCGGGACAGTTTCTCCTTGGTCACAGGGGTAGCAATTTTTTCGCTTGAGGCTTGACATCCATTATACGACACCCCCGCACACTGCGCTCTTTTGTGGGATTCCGCTAATGGGTTGGAGGAAATTGTCCATGTTTTGAACTCACATGGCTTGTTTGCAAATTTGGTATCTTCTACGAAATATTTTGTTGAGAGGAGAAAATAAAAAAAATAATTTGTTACTTCGATTCTCACGCGCTTGCTTTTCAGGTTCTTTCCTGTGAAAATACAGGTACTAGTTATTTCAGTTGATATTTATCATTTTTTAAAATTAAGTTTTAAATAATGGCTAAACGTAAAAGATACTTAACGAAAGAAGAAGTTTCGGATATCGTCGCGCGGTGGGATGTGCTTTATGAAACAGTTGCGGATAGCGATTCTGATTGCTGTGATGAAAGTTTTTGTGAAGAAAAAAGATTTTCTGCTTTCACGGATCTAAGAAAAAATATGAAAGTGGAATTTCAATGTTCAATAGCAGAATCAAAAAATGACTCAGAAACGCCTGGTTGTTCGTCTGTGGTTTATCACTTTCAACTGTAAATTACGAAACAGAATTCGTATGGAAAAAACTATGCGATGAACAAGTGCAGAAGTAATAGTTCACGATTTTACAGGAACATCAGGACAAAAACATGAATTATATGATAGGAATGAACTTGATTATTTTAAACCTTTTTTTAATAATGAACTAATAGACAAAATTGTACAGGAAACAAATCTTTATGCTGTTCAAAACAAAAAAGGTGTAGTAGAAATTTCTCTCGAGAGAAAAAGATCACATCATGCTGATTGGAACGATGTTACAGCATCTGAAATGTTTTTGTTTCTAGCAGTGACATTGCTATGTGGACACATAGAAAAGGATTCAATTAGTGATTACTGGAGCACAAATGAATTGATCGAGACTCCATTTTTCCGAAAAATCATATCTCTTGACCTCTTTAAAAAACTATTAAGTTTTCTGCACTTTGCGAATAATGAAACACCCCCATCGAAGACAAATTCTGATTACAACCGCTTGGGGAAACTTCGAGAAGTATTTGAAATACTTAACTGCAATCTTACGATCCCAAAAAAATCTGTCAGTTGACGAAGTGATTGTGGCTTTTAAAGGTCATGTAATTTTCTGTCAGTGTATCCCTAAAAAACATAAACACTGGGGATTAAAAATTTATAAACTGTGTGACGAAAATGCATATACATATGACATGAAAGTTTATTTAGGAAAAGATAAAGACGAAAGATTTGAGGGTCGAAGTGCATCCGAATCTGTTGTTCTACATTTAGCAAAATATGTGAAAGGGAAAGGGAATTTCCTATTTATGGATAAATTTTTTTCTACTCTGCGACTTTTTCTAGAACTGAGAAATAATTATAAGGTAAATTGCTGCGGAACAGTGCAAATCCGACGAAAAGATTTACCCAAGGATTTGGTGGCCAGAAAAGCAGGCGATTTGGATATGAAATATTCAAATGGCCTCACTGTTGCGTGCTGGAAAGATAAAAGAGAAGTTTATGTTTTAAGCTCTATGCATGAACGAGACAGTGAACTCCTTCCAGTTTCTAATAATTGTGAAAAAACTTCAAAACCTGAACTTATTCATGATTATAACAAAAATATGGGATATGTCGACTTCAGCGACAGAATGGATAATTCTTACGGATTTTCGGGAAAGTCTCAGAAATGGACTAAGAAACTCTTTTTCCGTTTCTTGAATATTGCCATTTTAAACGCATTTATATTATTTAAAGAGAGAAACAAGATTGATCAGAGAAGTTTCCACATGAATTTAATTAATAAGATTTTTCAAACATTTGGTAGGAATAATTTGCCTACAATTGTTTCTCCAACCGTTCAATCATTTCATTGGCCAGTAAAATCTGATTCGAGGAAACGGTGCGTTGTTTGCAGCATAAATCATAAAGAAGTGAAAACTTGGGTTGCATGTAAGATCTATAATGTTGGTCTTTGTCTCAGAGACTGTTACGAAAACTATCATAAGTAATTTTATTGTTTACTTTTTCTTTCTTTCTTTCTTTTGTTTGTTTCATTTGCAAACATGCCCGCATTATTTTTATTAAAAATGTGATTCATTTTGTAAAATCTTTTGGAACGAAATCTTTGTTTAGTTATTAAAAAGTTTCGTTATTAAAAATTGATTACTTTTTGCTAATTGTCAAAACTTTATATGGCCATAGTAAACTAGGTATTAAAAATTAGACTACTTTGAGTCCTCCAGATAGATTCTGATATATTTTTTTCATCGGTTAGAAATACCCTTAACGTTGTAAACACTACTGAAATAAGGAATAAAAATAATATATGCAGAAAAATTTGGCTTGAAGGTCAAATATCAAAAATTTTATTTTAGGAAGTTCGACTGCTAGAATTCTTCGGAAATTATTTTAAAAGCTTGAATGTAATTAAAAATGTATAATTTTTCAATTATTTCTAGTTTATTTCTTTTTTAATTTGCTTTCAATTCGAATTTCAAAATTTCTTTGTTTCATTCTTGTCATAAGTGTTTTTATCACTTTATTCCAGTTTTTAACGTGCATGTTAAGGCAGTGTATAATAAATATAAATGTTTCAGGTGATGAAAATTTAATTAGTATTTTTTCTAAATGACGTACATTACACTGTTTACTTGAGTGAAATTTTGGTTTCTTATGTTCTAAGTGATAACTAGTGGTCCAGCGGCTAATATTTCTTTTACTCTGATAATTTAATCTGGATTAAAATTTCGATGAACGAATTGACTGTATGAAATTTTCCTGTTCTCTCACATATGTACAGGGCATATGAGCCAATTTCCTTTGAAGTCCTCCACGAAAGCCCCCTTCGCTTAGGTAGATAACACCTTCTTTAATCTGACAAAAATAAAATTATATTCAAAATAAGAAACCTACATTTATGAACGTTTCATAACTGTGTTTAGAAACCCTTCCTTTGAATAATAATTTTGATGACAAAATGAATTTTAACTGTGCGGTAAATGAAATACGAATTTTTATTCAGGCAAGTATTATCTAATTCAAAATTTTAAAAAAGTTTCAAAACTTATTAATTTATCCATTGTTATATGTTTGCGCCTATGATGTCATAACTATATCAATTCATTCAGAAATTAGATACGTTAGTTTAGGTTAATTGAATATGGGAAAATACACGAAGGCTGCCTGCCTAAAGGAAAGGATCCCTTCGTGGAGAGCTTTTAAGGGAAATTGGCTTGTATTCATGTTTCATATGGGGAAAACAACAAAAGCAAACCATGCGGCCAGCTCGATCGCTTGACATTGAACCCAGTCAAACTACCAGTATTCAACAGTCTTAACCATTCAGTTACTAGTAGTGTTCAAAAAGTAATTAATTTTACATGAAAATTGTATTTTGGAGGAAATCAAACAAGATATTAGAATGCAAAGCATGCATGCATACAGGAATTCAGATGTGTACCATTTTTTAGTTTTCTGAATTTAATCCTCAGTGCAATTTTTCATTAATATTCATCAGCTCAGTGCTAATCTTCATTCCCAGCTTCATTTCTCTCAAAGAAAGCAACAGTAACAAGCTTGAGATCTCAAAATTTTGCATAACAGTTTGATACCTCAAAGGCGACTTTAGCGTTCTGAAAATGTAGCTCATAAAAAACTGAAGAAATATTTCGCCATTCGACAAAGATCTTTACATTTTGAAATTTCAGCGCGTTCCTGTATATGCAATTTTGTGTTCAAAGAAAAAATGCATCAGCAATATAAATCATCGGGCAACTGTTTCCCTTATATTCTGAGGTAAAAGTAATATCTAATATCTCTAGGTGATAAAACTATTTTTTTGTTACCGAATACATTAAAACTCAACAAGGATTTTATTTTCTAAGGCTCCAGGGTTTGCATCTGCATGTTTTTCTTGAACTGAAAACTATGAAGCGATTAAAAAAATTAAAGATCTTATATCCCTAATGTAAAGGCCGATCAGTTCTGCGACTGCTATTTGCAACGTCACTTGGAAGAAAAATAATTAAAAAAATTTTTGGCTCGTGCATTGGTAAATATTTGTTAGTACAGGTGTTGTTCAATAATAACGTAGTGCAGTATAAATGCAGTAACCGATTTCTATTTCTCCAGAAATGAATTTTACCAGAGGTGTAAAAATAATAATCCTCATTTGAGAATCCGGAAATGCTTTTTAAATGACACTTGTAATACATAAACTGTATTTAATTTGTTCTTTAATGTCAGAGTAATGAAAATGTATATATTTGAAGGAAATGTTTGAATATTTAAAATCACTGAATTTTCGTTACTATGACAAGTGAATATATTTAATTGTTTTGCTTATTTGTCAGTACATAATCTATGTGTAATAAAAAAGTATGTTAATGATAAAATGGAACAATTTTAGAACAAAATTTTCTAGTTGTAGCATACATATCATCTCAAGATAAAATAATATTTTTTTTTTCCTTGGGAAAACTGCGTTCCATCTACCTGCAGTGCGAGAGCAGTTAGAGTGGGTCTCACATTCTAACGTCTAGAGCATTAGAACGGGGTTGAAAGGTAATCCTGACTGTTTGCCTGCCAACAAAAGAATGCTAATAGACTAGTTGTAAAGACTTGATGCTATAATTTTTCCCCCTTTCCATAACCGCTGAACCAAGAGCCCCCAGTGAAGGTACACGACTGTTTTTCGAGCTCACGGGAAAAGGTTAACATTAAATTTTAGGGTTCCATTGAAATGAATAATTTATAGTCATGTTAGAAAAATGGCATTTATTAGAAACGGGAAGTCTTCAGCTTGACAACATATTACATCATTCTTTGATGAGATGCGGAGCACTTATTTTGCTTATTCACACAGTTTTATGATTGCAGAATCAGAAATTATGATGATGGTGTTACAGGGTAATATGCATTTTATATATTGCCCTGTAACAATGCCACCATGAGAATTATTTGAATATGCTATTTACTTTCCCTATGTATTTTATAGAATGGCAAATGCTGTTTAGGCAAAGTAGGATATGAAGGTAATGATAAGGTTTTTATCTAAAAAATTTGTATTTTAGAAAAATACAAATGTTATTTAGAAAAAATAATAAGAGTGCCATTAAAAATCTTTTGTTCAGAATATATAAAGGAAAATGAAATTGATGCAAAACAAAGTTTGTGCTTTTTTTTTTTTTTTTTTTTTTTTTTTTT
>KK121828.1:165681-178831 GCA_000611955.2 Stegodyphus mimosarum
TTTTTTTTTTTTTTTTTTTTAAGAAAACATAAAGTATGAACCTGCTTGTTGCATCAAGAAAAGAAATAATTTTATTTTGAATTGTGCTTAATATATAGAATGCCTAGGAAATGTGTGAAATATTAATCATTTCATGCTTTCCTTAAAATGAGTAGGTATTCTATAGAATGCTGTATATCAAACTTTCGCTGTGACAATGGCAGTTGAGCATTTGTGGTTGAGATAGTGGCTCATTTTTGCTGTTTCAGTATATTCAAGAAAAGAAATAATTTTATTTTGAATTGTGCTTAATATATAGAATGCCTAGGAAATGTGTGAAATATTAATCATTTCATGCTTTCCTTAAAATGAGTAGGTATTCTATAGAATGCTGTATATCAAACTTTCGCTGTGACAATGGCAGTTGAGCATTTGTGGTTGAGATAGTGGCTCATTTTTGCTGTTTCAGTATATGTAGTTTTGTAATGTTGTGCAATATTATTTTTTGGTCTGTGCTTATGTAATAAATATGACACATGAAATAAAATTCTTATTGAAACTTGAATCTCATTTTCAAGATATATCATTATATATCAACAGGGTTGGCAAGTTTCTTCCACATAGGAAACTGCAAGTAGTAGTTAATTTTTTAACATAATTTCAATTGTTATACATATGTGTAATATATTCATGTGTAGCACTGATATATTACAAATTTAATTATTTTAATTTTTGTTGTAATTTTAACTAGCCTCATTTGTATGTTTTAGAGACACCTTTCTTTGTTATTTATATGTAGTTTTTTTTTTTTGGAGGGGACTGTATTTTTGTGTTGCGATCTGCTTTTGAATTGAGATATATTTTAAAACTGAATTTAATTTCTTATCAATAACAAATATAGCAAAATACAGGCATGAAAGTTTTCCGCATTTTCGCGGAATTCCGTTTTTTTGAACGTCACCCGGGCTGTTTTTGAGACGCAGAACCATTGAGAATTGCGACCGGCAAATGTGTGTGTGTGTGGGGGGGTAAACGGAGGACAATCTCTCTCTCTCTTCCTCTTTTCTTTGCAAAAAAAAAAAAAACTTTACATCATGCGATCGCGAAATGCGTTGTTTCACATCAAGGCGAAGTAGGTGGGGTGTATGTGGAAAGGCGGAACTAGATGCGATATCGAATCAAAGAAGAGCAAGCAACCGTCGGCTCAGGCATTCATTTCCATGAGTCGCATTCGGGCTCCCACGCGATAAGTGTTATCCCAGTAAAGAACTTTTCCACGATTTTCGAATATGTAGGGCGTCGAAGTTTTACCTACAGCATAACTATAAGTACATCATGATGGAGCAAAACATAAATCATACAGTCCGATGATATTATATGGCATAAAAATCGTGAAACCGGACGAGACCAGTGCTACCCCGTAGCCTGCTACCCGTAGTGCAAACAAACCATAGTCCAAGCAAAAACCATGTAGGGTACAAAAGTGTCAGGGGTACAAAATCACAGCAATATTAATGCCAATATGCCAGTACAGTATAAGTACAGGAAAATATATCTACAGGTTACGATGCAGAGAAATTGTCAAGGTGGGAAAAGAGGGAATAAATTAATTAACGGAATAATTTAAAGAGAATATATAATACTATAGTATTAGTGGGCAATCAAGAATGTAACATTTAATTGTTGCTGGAAAGCTTTAATATCTCCTCTAGGATGAGGTGTAGAACTTGCATTTTATCTAATAGATGTGTGCATTTCCTGAGCTCAGGCAATTTAGTTTTGTATATCTGAATTATTTTGCCAATTTGAGGGCCTATGAGGTTTTTAACTTCTTTCATCACAGTCATTATTAGCTCAGATAATTCTGAGCAGTTGTCTTTAATGATAGTAGGACTTGTATAATCCTGATTAACATTCGAGGCGACTTTGGGGATAGATGAAGGTTCCAGAACCTTCTCAATTCCTGTTTTATTGACCTGCGGCCGTACTGCTTGGGCGTAGCTCATTCCGGGCCTGATAAGTGAATTTTGAAGTTGTTTTTTCCTAGATGGGAACTTAGGGCAACCCCTATATGAGGCCACGTGGGGCCCGAGGCAGTTCGCACATTTAGGAGTATCCAGGTGCCCCTGATGGTCACAATTGCCAGTACGGTGGTTACCAGCACACTTTACGCACCGTGGCGCAACATGGCAATTTTCAGATGAATGGTGCCATTTCTGGCAATTGTGGCATTGGGGAACCTGGTTTTTCACCACATATTTCTCAATTTTTATACTGAAAAGCATAAGGTGCGTTACCGAATAAATTTCATCAATTTTTTCATTTGGAATTAACTGCGCTTGGAACATCGGCATACGGACTTTAGTCTTGTATTTGGTTAGCTGAACTATCCTATGTATCTTATAGCCTAGGTCAACTAATGACTCTTTTATGATATTGCCATCAGAATCAGTTGGTAGTCCCCGGATTAAAACCTTCGCAGGTTTAAGGTGCTTGGGGTTTACCAAGTAGTGCTCCACATTGTTGTCAAGAAAATATTGACTTAGGGTACGACAACTTTTAGAAATTCTCCGCTCAAACGGCCAGAGAACTTGCACTCTGGTAGTGCATCTGCAAGGGCTTTAAGATAATCATAAAATTTGATTCCTTGCTTGGGTTTAACCATGATAGGGGGGATTGTTTTTTGCTTGGTAGGAAAGCTATCCTTAGGTTTATCAATTTCACCAGTTTGAGCTAGAGGAACATTATTATCTAAAGAATCATCAGTTAAGTTAGATTGAGTGTCCATAGATTCACTAAGCGTATCGAATCTGTTTTTTTTACAGGAATAGATGTTTTCCTCTTACTCGCAGAACCGGCTTTTGCCGTTTTCTCGGGCTTTTTAAAATTATCCTCACAATCAACATCACTAGATTCTGAAGTATCATTATTTTTTCTTTTACAATTATTAACAGGTTGGGTTTGTGGCATACAAGCAAAAATATTAACAAGATAATCGTACTGACCCCTGAGCGATCTTGCACGTGCTGAGTACAATTCCCTAATCCGGAGCAACGTTTGTTGAACCGTACATTCTTCTGTCGTGTTGGGATGACCCATTTTCGTAACTTGATCATAAATAGCTTCTGATTTATTCTTCGCATTAGTAGCGTACGCAGACAAGCAGTCCATAAGATTAATGTACGAATGGTGATCCAGAGTAGGTAACTTGGTTATATCCATTTTTGTAAGATTTACAATATTGGTTTTATCTTTAAAGTCCAGTTCGTTTATTTCTGAAATGAGTTCACTAGTTAACACTTTAGGGTCCAAATCAGGTAAATCCAAACCACTACACAGGCTGTTAATAATTGGGCATGATGCGTCCGCCCACGAGGTAGGCCTAGCTGAGCCATTTTCTTGCATGGTTGAACGCGCTGATTAATTCGGGTTAGCAGTATCCATATTTATAAAAGAAGTATCCATAGATCGGCGTAGAAGCGCTCGCACAAACGAGGAATGATCACAATATCACAGAGAAAATTTCATAAGGTGAACCTTATTACGTATGGAATGATATACTGAAATTCGGAGGCGCAGGCAGTGTCGTCAGACATCTTAGCGATATAGCACAGAACTGCACAGAACTAGCAGCAACCGTCAGACAAGAGCCGATTTCAATAATTTCAGCGATCGGTGCTGGCACCATCTGTCGGACAAACAAATACCCTACTGATGTTATCTAGAGCATGTGCGAGTTTAAGCGGGTGTAAAGTGGCATACTGTAATTCGGAGCGTAAATCGTTATATTATTTCTTTTTTGTTTGATGCTGTAAGTTTTTCAGTATGAATATCTTAAATCCGAATCATGAGCATGAAGCTCGGCGTATAGATAGTGAAGAAAAAAATAAGTTCAGATTTGCGTGGCTGAAAAACATCGTAAAAATTCATGTGAATGGACAAGAAATGGAAGTGGTCGTTGGCAGTTGCATTCAGAAAGTGGATATCAGTGGAAAAGTGAAGTGTGCATTGTGTTCTGATCTAATATATTATGGAAAAAGGGGATATGTTGCTATTAGCAGCCATACAAATTTTTGAGTTGCAATAAGTCAGCTCTCTGGAATTTTTTAAAAGGGAGGACCACTTGCATTCTCCAGTACACAAAACTCTATGTAAAGATTTAAGGAATGC
Organism: Stegodyphus mimosarum; assembly: GCA_000611955.2. Classification (NCBI taxonomy): domain Eukaryota; kingdom Metazoa; phylum Arthropoda; class Arachnida; order Araneae; family Eresidae; genus Stegodyphus; species Stegodyphus mimosarum. The sequence continues at coordinate 169,831 of KK121828.1, forward strand.
TCATAAACTGTACAAAGAAGAGCTAGAGATAAAAAAAGGAGGAGCGAGAATCTAAAAAAAAAGCAATTAAACATTGCAGAAAATAAAAAAGTATCAATGAATTGTATAAAAGCTGCTGAAAAGAAATCGAGACTAGCTCGTAAACGGAAATTAGAAAAGTTGGCTACAAAAGTAGCAAAGAAGAAAAAGCTTTTTCCCTAAAAATTTTTAATTAGGATTGAGTGAGACTGAGACAAAATAGTTATTTTTTATATTCCTCCTTTAACTATATGTTATTTTGTAACTATATTATCTCACATGACTACTTTTTCTGGTGTTATATAAAGTACTGTGTATTGAACTAAAAGTGAAGATAATTGGAAGTTATAGTAACAGTTATATATATTATCTCTAAAACTTGTCATTGCCTGAACATAGGCAGTAATATATAACATAAATATGTATATTAGTGTGTTGTAATGTTGTGTACAGTGTTCATGTATCAACTGTTATATTAAGTTACATAAAGAGCATCTTAAAGAAGGTTAATTCATTACAATCTCTTGGTGATTTTTTTTTTACAAGTGGAAGATAAAATTAATAGCAAAATAGTAAGTACAAGTATTATTTTAGTTTAATTATATGCATATGCTTAATACTTTTTCTATTAAAAGCTTGATATTTTATTAAAATGTGTTTTTTTTAGCTCGCGCGTGCGCATTTAGTTTTCGTGTAATTTTGTGTCTGCGCGTTGTTCAGCTTTTTTTGCTAACTTGCACTTTCATGCCTGAAAATAACAGTTATTTAGAAAAACATAGGAAGCAGAATTATATTACAAAACTGAATCTGCATTATAAAAAAAAAAAAAAAAAATTAAATAGCAGAGAGATGTCAACTTTTGAGGAGAACTGTCAGTAGCAGATAAATCAGTAATACATAATGAGACATCAAGCATTTTTCAGATTACAGGGGAAGGATTCAGTTGCATAAGCAAGATATTACATCACATAAGGTACATTACTTAAAATTTTGGAAAAGCAATAATTTTTTTTTTTTTTAAATCTATATTTTCTCATGTTACTATACCCAGAGTTGCCAACTGTCCCGATTTCTGACCGTTCTCTCACCAACCCGATTTACAATATATTTCTCCTGACTTTCTCTTATTCTTAAAATTTCTCACGATTTTTATGTAGCTTGGCTTAATACTTCGTTATTTGCATCCCCCAAAAAAGTGATTTAGGTTGTCTGAAAGCACTTGGTTTTTCTTTAGACTACATAGAAAACCAAAGTGGTTTCATCAATGACAAATTACAGTGCGTTTCTGCTTTATGAGTGAGAACATGTGTTCGAAAACTTCATGTTCCATTTCTCCAATAAGCATCGAGTGCCACTGCGTGCCATCTGGCACATATTAGGCAAATAAGTACAAAGCAAGATCGAAGTTATTATTTTGTTCATCTTGTCGCTAACATGTGTGAACGTACGTGGTTTCGAGAAATAGTGTAAAAAACTACAATATTTCATATTAATTATGTTTGCGAAAAAGGTGAAATACTCAGGTACTTTTAAAAAATCACACACAGATGACTTTTCTTCTAATATGTCCTCAAGGAAATGTAATGCATTTACGATGTGTACCGCTTGTCAGTGCGATTTTTCGATTTCGCGCGGTGGAAGGGCCGATGTTCTCAAACACGTTCATACACAAAAACACAAGGCCAACCTGCAGTTCCATTGAAAAAAATCTATGGTGACAAAGGACGAAAAGGTTATTATTGCTGAGTGTATTCATTGTATTTAAGAATTAATAACTGAACTGTCAGATATTAATTAGTAACTATTTGAAGTTAATTCATTATTAAAAAAAATATATTCTTATCATTTAAAAATCTTTTTGTCGTTGAAAATAAATCTCCCAATTTCTAAAAAAATTCCCCGGATTTTTTAGTGTCGTAGGTTGGCAAGTATGTATACCTGACCTGATTAAATAACTTTGTTGCATGCTTTGCTGCTGATACTCTTGAAATTTTAAAACAAGTAAACATGGTTGCTCTTTGTCTATATTTAAGAAGTTTTACCTCTATGAAAGTAACCTAACAAGCATATTTATCACAATTGTTTTTAATAAAAGTACCCGTGAGAGTCACACACACATAGTTTCAACAAACAAACATGTTTTAAACTACTGCTTGGCACCATTTTGAATATTGGCAATTTGGCACCTTTCTGCAGTGTTACCTGATGGGTTACAATTCCAGGAGAAATTGTGCTGAAACTAGCAGTAAATTGTAGTACGCTGAAAGACATGATTTTTAACTTATTTATGTTTTTCTATGTATCTTTCTTCTTTGATGGATACAGCTTGATGATGGTTAACAGAAAAAATAAATCTGTTTGTACACCTTCCTGACCAATACCTAGTAAGCTTTAGAATATCAGAAATACTCAGATGACTGGTTAAACCATAAGCGTCACCTAACACTCATACAAATACCATGCAGATTCAAACTATGTTCGTTTTGGTAGCTCCTTTGAAATCCCTCAGTTTGTCTCTTTCTTTCACTCTCTTGCATTGTTAAATGTATGTATTAAAAAAATATATGTTTAGTCATCTCTTTTTTAGTTTTAACCTTTCCATATTGAGATTTAGTATGTAGAATATCCACAAAAAGTACCATTGCTTCTTCAGAAATCCTTAACACATAAGAATGGTAACTATCATTGGTTAAATTCAAAACAAACTACTACATTATTTTAAAATATACCACCCCCCCAGCAATTGCTTAAAAATTGTCAGTCATTAATCAGTCCATCCTTTGACTACATTCATATACTTAACTCTTTTCTCTCCCAAGCCTCTGAAATTGGTCAAGAGCATGCCAATCATTATCAGTTGTTAAGTTAATTTTTTGCCAATCATTAATTAAGTTTAAGAAATTTATGCAAAATTATTCTGCAAATTTCTCCGCTTCCAACGCCACGAGCTTCAAATTGTCCTTTACTCCCAAATGTAGATAACAAATGGAATATTGATGTTCTTATTGGGGGGGGAAGAGACCAAGTTTGCCATTTTCCATCACAATATTTGTCACATCTGTTGTAAAGGATAGAAATTAATAATAGTTGGCATCTGTAAAAACAGAAAATTTTTAGTCTAAAAGCGCAAAAGGGCTATTAATTTCGTTTTGCATTTTGCGTTGGTTCACTATAAACGGCATTTCACTTTTCAAAATGTTGCCACTAAATATTACAGCCCTGCATCATATTTAAAGAAATTAAATAATGAAGAATCTACATGAATATATGTATGTTTCTCGCATTGTGAAAAAACAATTGTATCTAGAGACATCAAGTTTTAAATAATGTAACCCTTCACTCAAATATGGGCATCTGGAAGTCCAAATTTAGAATTTGTTTATTATCTATTTTATATTTTGTGAAACTTTAGCGAATTTTTGATTATCAAGCTCGAAATTTCAAAGCGTTCATCGCATGCATCTTTCTTTGCATTTCTTGTTATTATTAGTTGTTCTTGTTATTGTTATGTTGGTAGCATAGCAACACAAAGACATTAAAATGCTCCTTTGGACGTAATATAAAATGGGAAAACTTTCAGATTTTCTTTTTTTGTTTTAGCATATTTTTCATAATTTTGAATACATCAGCTCAAAAGAAAAAATTGGGTTCAAATCTGCCGAACTTTCATTTCAGCCACATTACACAATCATCACATCTTTCGTGTAAGATTTAATATACACTCACGTTTGTGAAAATTGCAACACCATGAAGGACTTACGCGAGTGAGCTGAAATTTTCAGGAAATGCAAAGTAGCGCATGATATGCAAATGATTAGAATTGCAAATCCGTAGCGCATGCATATGCTGAGCAGCGCCCTCTGAACAGCTGATGGATCCGAATAAATAGACGGCTGTAGCGAGGCGTGTATGGTTATCGGTGGTTATCTGCTAGTGGTAAACGTTAACTCAATCTGTACTTATGCCTCGTCGACGAAAGAGAGCGAGATTTGAACAACTTACAGAGTTTGAACGAGGGAGAATCATCGGCCTTCGTGAAGCTGGATTGTCGTATCGTGCAGTAGCCTCTCGTGTGCAGCGTAACAGCAGCACAGTGATGCGCGTTTGGAAGCAGTGGACGGACGAGTGTCGGACAACTCGGAAATCCGGGAGTGGACCCCGAAATGTGACGTCAGCTCGCGATGATAGACACCTGGTCCGCATGGCGCGGACGGACCGTACAGCTTCCTCTAGACAATTGGCAGCACTGTGGTCAATAGCTACAGGTGTTTCATTGTGTGCTTCATCAATTCGTAGACGTCTGCTGCAGTGTGGACTGCGCGCACGGACTCCTTTATACAGGATCCCCCTAACGCACGACCATCGCCGCCTGCGGCTACAATGGGCCAATCAGCATAGAGACTGGCGTGCTGATTGGCAGCATGTCGTGTTTTCTGACGAATCCCGCTTTAATTTGTGGTACCATGATGGCCGCATTCGTGTCAGACGCTATGCCGGTGAACGCCACCTTCCGGAGTGCATTATCGAACGCCACAGTGGACGAACACCCGGAGTTATGGTCTGGGGCGCCATAGCATATCATAGACGATCTCAATTGCTACGAATTGTGGGCAATCTGAACAGCAACCGGTATATCCGTGAAGTTCTACAGCCCGAAGCTGTTCCCTTCCTTCAAAGCTTGCCAGGCGCTGTATTTCAACAGGACAATGCCCGCCCTCATACTGCTCGGATTGTTAAATCCTTCTTTGCAGCGCAGCAGGTACAGCTTCTTCCTTGGCCTGCGTGTTCCCCGGATATGTCGCCAATTGAACATGTGTGGGATGTCATTGGTCGGCGTCTTGCTCGTGATCCTCATCCTGTTGCGTCTGCAGACGAACTTTGGGTACGCGTACAAACGATATGGAATGCTCTTCCTCAGTCAGACATTCAAACTTTGTTTGACTCCATGCCACGTCGTGTAGCAGCACTTATTGCGGCGCGTGGTGGCCACACAAAATACTGATCTGATCTCTTGTTCTTGTTTGTTTGCTTTGAACATTTAATCATTTATTTGTACCACTACCACTCAACTGTGTATTAAATTGCATTCAATTATGACGATTCCTTCTTGGTGTTGCAATTTTCACAAACGTGAGTGTATCACTGGTATCAGTGGAAAGTAAGATTTTTGCAAATGGTGTATTCTCAGTAGTGTTGGCAAACTTCTATGTTGGAGAAAATAGGCTAAAGCAAATTTGGGGGGGGTTAACTTATTTCATATTAATGAAATTTTTATGTTTGTACTTTATATATATATATATATACGACTTTATATTTAATCAATTTTAACAGTTTCGTTATGTGTAATTTTTGGGTGAAATTATTAAAACTTTTATTTTCAAATAAGTAAACTTGCTGTTAGTAAGTTTATCCCTTTTAGAAGCCCCATAGATGCATCAGTATTAATTTCTTAAAGAGAAGGGCCTAGAAAAAATGGCAATTGTTACACCTGTGGAGCTGTAAAATTTATTTATAACTTATTTGAAAATAAATGTTTTATAATTTTTACAAAATGTGTAATTACATAATTTTCCCCAAAAAATCTTGTGAAAAGTGTTAATTAATTCATTCATACTGATGTGATATTTCATTGAATTTTTTTCTGTTAAGACTATTAGTCTAATAAGAAAATGACCATCAGTTTAAGATTTTAGAATTTAATTTTTTTTTTTAAATTTGTATAAATAATAGATTTTGTGCTTCTGTCCTTTGTCCAGTAGATTTTTTTTTTTAACTTTTCATAATAGCTCTTGGCAAAACAAGCTCCACATGTTTTTGTAACAAAAGATTTTATCGAGTCCTTGTATGAACTTGCATTTGTATGGCATGATACAGAAGATAGAAGTAGCTAACTAATATTTTTATTTCAAACTCTTGTGCATTCCTGTTTATAATTTTTACTTTTGTCAGAGAAAAGGCCAACCCTTTTGAACTTTGTATGCTTTTCCTATACTAGGGATAACTAAACCTTATCTTTAATACATTCTTATAACTTTGGAATATTGCTGTATTGCTTGTAACTGTCCAGTATTGTTGTGTTGCTTGTTAAAGAAATATTTAACAAGAAGAATAATGTGTTTTGCAAATTTTAAGTGAATCTGATATTGAAAACATTTTTTCCCATATGAAAACAGCCTGTAAAGAAAAAGAAGATAAAAAGAGAAATCAAAATTTTAGAGAATCTTAGAGGTGGACCTAATATTATTGCACTTCAAGCAGTTGTGAAAGATTTTGTTGTAAGTGTTTCAAAAGTTCAGTATATTTCTACACCTTCATATACTATTTATTCTTCTGTAAAATTAAAGTCTCATGTTTATTGTAATTTCAGTCACGGACGCCAGCATTAATATTTGAGCATGTCAACAATACAGATTTCAAGGTAAATATTGTAATATGTTGTTATAGAAAAATCAAGTTTATTTTTTAATTGGAGTAGTCTAAAATTATATGCCTTCTTAATTTTATAATCTTAAGGATTTGTGCATTAAAAATACACAATGTTTTGAAATTTTAGCTGTATGATTAATTTAAAATTTTTCTTCACTACTAGGTGTGTACGAATTTATATTAAAAAATAAAGTTTATTTAACCATAACTATACAGTTAGCATAACTATTCTTAATAATTTATGTAGTCTGGACTTAATTTTTTAATCTATCATTTTATCCTAGTTTATTTTCATTAAAAACATTTAATTTTATTATGTCTCCAAATTTCTGAGTACGAATTAAATTCAGTCCTTAATAATTACTGAGTCCATTGAAAATCCATGAGGCTGATTTTGAGTAACTTTTAATGAAATCTTTTATTTTGCATTACAGAAAAATTCCATTTAAATAAATTTTGTATATTTGATGAGGTAAAATAATATAGAATTTGAAAAGAAAATAATTTTACTGTTTTTACAATTTTAGTTTTATAACTAAAGCAATAATTTTTTTTTCTTCTTTTTTCAGCAATTGTATCAAACCCTCACGGATTATGACATTAGGTTTTATTTATATGAGTTGCTAAAGGTATGAATTACTTTGTATTGTTATTTTAAAACCTCAATATAAATTGTTAAGTTTTAATCACATTTCTTCAATTATAAGATTGTTTAAAAAATTACTGGTTTCTTTTAGATTATTAAAAGCATTTGCTGAAAATATGTCTGTGATTTTCCATTATTTTATTAGTTTTTTATTAATGCTAACCTGTGGTGCTACAAGCAAATGAAATGCAGTGACTTCATGTAGATGTGTTCTGTATCAGTCAGAATTTATTATAAAAAAATGAAGAAATTTCCAGTTTTTTTGTATGAGTGAATCAAGCTTTAACAGGTTTTAAAATTTGGGTATCAAAAGATTGGATATTTTCATATCATGAATTATTTTTTCTTTTGTCTTTATGTACCTACATATGCATAAAATTTTATTTTCCCTATATTTCTAGGCATTAGATTACAGCCATAGTATGGGAATTATGCATAGAGATGTCAAACCACACAATGTAATGATTGACCACGAGAATCGGAAGGTACATTTATAGTTTACTTGCTGTCTTCTGCAGAAAACTTCAAAAATTAGTTTAGGTAAACTGTACTGTAGTTTTCACATGCAGAGTAAAGTTTTGAATATTTGTTTTAGTTACGTTTGATTGATTGGGGGTTGGCTGAATTTTACCATCCAGGCCAAGAATACAATGTCAGAGTGGCTTCTCGTTATTTCAAGGGACCTGAACTTTTGGTGGATTATCAGGTAAATTATTTTGCCATTAATGATTGTTAATTTTTGAAAGGAGATATTTTAGAACTAGATATAATATCTATAACTAGATCTATATCTAGATATATCTAGTTATAGATAACTAGATATAGATCTATATAACTATATATATATACTACATCTATAACTAGATATATATATAATGTATAAAATTATTAAATCTACCAAATTTTATAATTTTCTTCAATGTATAAAAAGAAATTCCATGCCTTTAATTTAGTTAATGTTACTCTGATTTGAAGAAGTGCATGGATGTTAAGACATGTGTTTTCTTTTATGTCGTACCATCTCTTTTAAATGCTTGTTGTTTTTATTTACAAAAATGTGGAATTTATCTGCAGTGTTTTTTAACGCTTAATGTGGAACTGATGGCCACTAAAGCTAAGAAAAATATTTACGTTCACATTTGACTAGCTGTATGTTTTTAAAAGGTTACCATTTGAGAATTTTATGCTAAAGCAAAGCGTGCTTATGAGCATTGTTAAAAACGCATACTTTGCTTTTTTCATAAAGCTAGTAAAAATGATGGAAAACATATTTTGAGAGTACCTCTCCCCCTTCTTAGTTCATTTTATTCATTAGAAAGATTTGTTTTTGCTTATAAAGAGCTCTCGAATTTACATGATTCTGTAAATAAATAAGGAAACATTTGAGGCGATTTAAAAATATCTGAGAAAAGTGTAGTTATATTAGTCTTAAATCAGTTAGATATTTGCTGTTCCATAAATATGTCTTATTTGGAATAAAATATTGAGACCTACTCATATTTAAATTTAGCAGAATGTTGTTAATATTAGTGCTGTTTATTAATTTGGAAAAATTTTTGTGTTTACAACCAGCTGTAGTCTGTTATGTTTTCCCTTCTTTCTTTTGCTACCTTTTTTCTATCTGTATTATATATTGTTGCGTCTTGACTCTTGCTTCCAGTAACTTTCTAATCCCTATCCCAAAGACATCTATTTTCCTGATGCATTACTTTGTTGGAGAAAAATGCGATATGACCATCTAGTATTTAAGTATATTTGATGAGTTTTGAATAAACATTGTACTGATGTGTTGTATTAAAGCACTTAGCTTATATATTTTATAAATAATGTAGTTGTAATATATGTTTAAGATATATAAACATTTTGTTTTAAGTCAACTGCATGTACACTGCACAAAAAAAAAAAAAAAAA
>KK121828.1:179790-189973 GCA_000611955.2 Stegodyphus mimosarum
AAAAAAAAAAAAAAAAAAAGGCAAGATAAAGTTTTAAATTTCTCAAAATTTAATATCTAGGCATAATTTGAGTCGTAGAATTGAAATATGGAAAAAATTGGTATGTTATTTCTGAAAAAGTCATATTTTGTGTTAAAATACCTATGTTAGAGCAATGATATATATAAATCTAATATATATCCTAAGTCACACTTTCGAGACAGGGAAAACGCAACTTGAATTTCGTCAGTCGGCCTGGAACGGGAGATATAGAACTGTCCCCCCCTTTTTTTGCGCAATGTACATTTGGTATCTGAGGTATATGTAATTCATTATAGGTTGCATGTCTTATTTCTTAAATCTGTATTTGGATTATGTGGCACTTTTTTGGGGGTATTGTAAACACAACATTTGCTATTCAGAAATAGTAGTCGTAATGGTGTACTGGAACCTTTCCTCCTAGAATAGTAAAAGGTATTTACCTTGTTTATGAAAAGTCTGAAAGCTTTAATTAGATTTGACATCCTTTGAATAGTCCATTGTTTTGTCTTGAGGAGTTCCAAATATAATACTGAAAGAATAATATTAAAGTTTTAGTTCTCATAAAAGTAGAGCCATATTGGGTGGCAAAATTACTGAGGCACTGGAGATCAGAAGTTAGGAACTGCAGAGATTCATGTATCAGATTCATTTCTGTGTTTTTAAAAGGAGCTGTTTTTCGCAAAATGCTATTGCAGAAAGACATAAAAAGAAAGCTTATTCGCATTTATGGCACGCGTACTAGTACTGAGCAGCATGGGATAGCTGCTGAAAAATTAGTCACTGTCAATCAGTTCTTTTAGATTTGTCAATACATGTCAAAATTTAAAAAGAACGCTGAAATATAAAAAAATATTAACAGTTTTAAATGCTTGGTAGGAAAAACTTCATTATTTAAATATCAAAAATCATGCTGACCAGTGTTTACAAAGTAAATTAAATAGTATTTATAGTATTTCGTTATGATTGTAGTCTATGCAATTTCTTCTCCTTCCTTATTTTGTCTGTTATGATGAATGAATTTGCTTGCAATGTGAATTAAGTCTTTAGGATTCATGTTTTTTTAAATAATGTCTGTAATTATAGAATTGATTTTAAAATTTCAGATGTATGATTATTCCTTGGACATGTGGAGTTTAGGATGCATGTTAGCTAGTATGATTTTCAGAAAGGAACCATTTTTCCACGGCCATGATAACTATGATCAGGTAAGTATGAAATAATGTATCATGTCCCCCCCTCTTTGGTGCTGTCACTCTTACATGCATACTTTATTAATGCTTATAAAGCACACATGTATAAAGAGATAACAATTCCACATACATTAAGTTTATTACGTGTAGCAGATCAGATCAATGGTGCACGAAAAAGATTTGTTTAGCAGGAAAAAAGTGAGTTTATAACCATTAAAATGAATTCCAGCTTTGAATCCATCCCGATTTTCCATGGGAGGGTTTTTTTTAAATAAATGTTTCTTTGTAATTTGTGAATTAAAAAATTGTAATTTCATAATCAAGATATGCCTAATTAAAGGTCTTTGTTTTACTTGTAAAAATATTCCATACGTTCATGAATACAAAATGAAAAACAAATAAATGCAGAATTTAGCATGTGAGCTCATATTATCAAATTGAATTTTGGTACAGCAAATGAATAAGATAGGGGCAGTTTGGATTTTAGGTAAACACTAGGAAATGAGATACAAATGTTTCAGCACTGGAATGTGTGAATGATTTTTTGCAAAATGTGTCATAAGGTACAGAAGATGTTTTAGTGTTTTTCTTCCGCTATAATTAAACAAATTTTACTCCATTGAGAATTTTGTGTGAACACTTCAGAATATTAAATATTTCCTATTTAATTATTAGAGCAAATTAGCAGATTTTTGTTTGCTTTCTTCTTAAAAATCATTTCCTGTTTTTACTGGTGACATTTGTGTTAAGTCTGCTTTCTAAAACTTTTTGGATACACTATGTTTTTACCTATTATCAACACTACCCAGCTCATATTTGAACTGATTTTCAATTTATAGAAATCTCTGGAACTCTTCATGCCACAAAGCAGAAAATGTGCAGAGGCCATTATGCAAATTCTCACTTTCATGGCTGTACTTTACGTGATCTGTAACATTTTAGATATGCAGGGATCTGTACATTTTGCCATTGGAATTTCTTCTTTAAAACTGGGGTAGTGTACTTGGCCTTTAATATTGGTATTTTGCTGTGGTTTTGTAATGCTAGGTAGTTCATACATTCTAAAGATACAAATTATAAAATGTTCAAAAACTGGAAATTTAATTTTGAAAATACATTCTATAACAAAAAAATTGATGCACCAAGAAGGAGTTGTCCGATGGAGACAAAATTGATGGCTAGGAAGTTATGTACAGAATAGAAAATTGTTAAAATTTCAAAACAATTGAACGATTTATTTCAGAGTTGCACAGCGACAAAGTAACAAGCTCAATAAGATGTTGACCCACCTCTATCCTGATGCAAGCTGCCACACTGCATGGCATAGATTGATAAAGCTCTCAGATGGTGACTTGCAGTATTTCTTACGAAATTTGCTCCAACTGTCGGTCTAGGTCATCAACATTCCCTGGTAGATGCAATCGCCTTCCCATAATATCACAGACATGCTCGATGGGAGAGAGATCTGGCTGGCCAAAGAAGTGTTTGACATGCTGAAAAATAAGGCCAGGGTACTGCAAAAGGAACGGTATCAAAACAGGTCTCGGAGTGTCCTCGACGGACTGCTGTGCTTAAGTGTGCCTCTAATGACAACCAAAGTGGTCCGGCTGTCAAGGGAAATGGCCCCTCAGACTGTAACTCCTGGTTGAAGGCCCGTGTGATGTGCAATAGTGAAAGAGGATCAACATGCTGCTGTGGGTGTCTCCAGGACGTCTTCACTGATCATCGCGACACAGTTGGAAGCGGGATTCATCACTAAAGCCTATATGTCCCCAGTCAATGTCATTTCAACCTGATCGAGCTAAGCACCACTGTAATCTGGCTTGAGAGTGGCAGGTGGAGTAACGGCGGTACGAGCATAGATTTCACTCTATCAGCCATCTAAATGGTCATGGTGGACACTTGTGTGCGGGTTGCATGTCTGATGGTTGATAGCAATGAGTCGGGTGCTGTGACAGCCGATCTGACAATCCCCTAGGTCGACCGCTACTATCATGACGCTGAAATCTGCCATTGTCCACCCATTCTTGCCAGCATCTTCTAATCGGCGCATCGCTTCCACTCATATGACGAGTGATTCTCTGATTTGCCTAACCTGTCTCTTTCAAACTCTTACAGTTGCTCATAATGAGCTCAAATCCTATGGCGAGACATTTTATCAGTCATTGAATGTTATCCTAAATAGCAATGGAACAGAAATTTTTAACAACAGTTCAAGAACAGCTCCTTATATACATCTAATGGATGCGCAATTCCGATGCGCTGGAGATCGCAACCAAATTTCAATTATTTGCATATTTTGTCAAAACGTTTATGCATGCAAAATTTCAAAGTAGATGGATGATTCCTTTCTTGGTGCATCGATTTTTTTTTTTTTTTGTTATAGAGTGTATCTCTTTTCTTATAGCTCATAGTGTTAAACAAGGTATTTAAATATTACTGCAACCACCTTGGTGCAGTTTGAACAGTTTTTTTACTTAAAAAATAGAGACTTATAATAGCAGATTTTTTAGTACAAAAATGTATATTATTGGATTATATTTTACTCTGTAATTTTTTTTTAAAAATTATCTAGCTAACCTATTTAAAAGCATATTTTTGTTTGTTGCAATTCAAAACAACAGTTCGTTTTAGGAATCTTTTGACTTAATGATGTAGTTCTGCAGAATATTTTCTGCAATTTCTTTCATTGCAGGCAAGTTCTGCAAGTTAATATTTTAAAATAGAGTTTAAGATGCTGAAAACTTAGGATACAATAAGCGATGTCCCCCCCCACTTTTTTGTGTGAAAATGAAGTTGTTTGTAAGAACTGAAGAATTGTTATGTTACAGAATTGGATTAATTCTGAAAATTTGGCAATTTCCACTAAGGTTTTGCAGTAATTAATTATTAATTAAAAAAATCTAAATTTTTAGATAATATAAATCTGAGTGTGTGAAGGAAAAACAGTTACAATAATAGTTGAGAATTCACGGTTAAAATATGTATGATATGTGAATGGTTGCATAAACTTGTGACCAACCTGCAGCTGGTGAGGCGAAATTTCATCATATTTTAAAATATGTATGCTATGGGTCTCAGATCACAACTTGCTAATTATGGGATAATACTATCTTCGTTATTTTGTGTTCTACTATATTTGCTTTGAAATGATTCTCTCAGAAAGTTATTTTCTTGTGGTAGAGATAAATAACTTAGAAGTTTCCATTGGACAGAAAATAAAGGTTTGTTTTAAATACACGGAGAAAAAGATACAAAAACAACATAAAAAATTTGACGCAATAAAAACAGCTAGCAGAACTAAGAGTATTTGCTACATGCCCTTGCTAGCTAATACTAGCCGTTGCATCCTTATTTATGTATGTGTAGCTCACAAAATCTACCAGTCTGTCTAAAATTGAAATCTACCAGTTTTGTAGACTTAGAGGTGAGCTATACTTGTTTTGCACATTAATTTAAAAGGGAAATAATACTATTAACATAAAATACTGGGTCTGCGATAGCATCCACAACAGTTGTGAATATTCTAACATTCATAAAAAAGTACCATAATTTCTATGAAATACATAGAAAGGTGCAATATGTTTTGTAATTTAATATTATTTTGAATCTTTTTTTTTTTTTAAAGAGAAGAAAAAAAGATTTATTTAAACTTTTTTATATGCATGCCATAGGCCAAGGTTTGAATTTCGGGAAAAATAGAAATGCTTTTGATTTTAATAAAGTTTTTGGAATATGACCACATAAAATTTCTCAAACTGAGTCTTCTCAGAAGATTGTTATTAGGGGAAGAATGTATACAAGATCTCGGATTGCATCTTTTGAGGCATTATTATTGAAAACTGGGAAGGGGCTTAAGCAGATAAACCCCATGTGCTTTTGCCAAGGTTCTTTTTTGAAGTCTTCAAATAGTCATAGTTATCCTTTTCATTTGCATGTAAATTGAATTTATTTCTGAATTTGAATTTTATTGTTGACACAGATCAGAACATTTTTATGCATTATATAACCATATTTATTTGCATATTATCTTGACTTTGTTCTACTAATTTAACCTCTTGAAAATTGAGAGGGAAAATAAAGCTATATGCATTACTTTTTAGGTGAAGGTTTAAATAAATAACAGATTAAAATGCAAATATAAATAGATTTGCTAATATTACTGTATTCATTCGAATAAAGTTTTGATGTAAGAAAAGTCTTAATAATTAAGGATATTTGAGGCAGAGCATGAAGGATTATCAGAGTAAAATTTCATATTGGGACAAAATAATTCATCATATTAACTGATATTACTGAATGAAAACAAACTTATGTAGTTAACATATTTAACGATAAAAACATATTAATAAAATATATTCACAATTCAATCATATTTGATAAGTTTTTATTTTGAAATCATTATATTGCTTATGAATAGTCTTTTCAAATGTTTGTCCGCTTCATCAGCTCCATGTTAAAAAAATATTTATTTTTCCTATATTTTTTTATTTTAAAATAAAGAAACTGATCAGCTTCTACTACTGATCAGCTTCATGCCAAGTGATCTTGGTTGATTTTTTTAAAATAAAGAAAACAAATGATTTGTTTTTGTTTATAAGTTTTAAAGACTAATGTGCAAAAAATATGCATATTTTTGCAATATTGTGCAAAAATTGCAAAAAGACGTAATTTCTTAGTCTTATAACCAAATGAAAAAGCTTTCTGTGTGCATACTTTACCTCTGTGTATATATTTTGTTACATTTTCAATTTGCTAAAAGTTAAGAGTTTCTAACTTATGGCTATAACAACTTTTGTGCTGAAAAATGTAGGAAAGAAAATTGTACAGTTATTAAATTAAATTCTTCATTTGCCATGTTTTAAAAATCAGATTTATTTTAGAGGGAAGATTATGTGTTTTGTTTATTGAGTATCGACATATTTATTGTTGTATAAAATGAAATGCTAAATTCACAAGCAATCTAAAAAAGTAATAGAATAGTTTGATAATTTTACATTTGATTAGAAGATTTCATCAGTTATGGGACAAGATTGAGTATAATAAACTGACATGTGCAATTCATATATTAGTATGCTTGTTTCAGTAGTGTACAATGAACTATGTTTTATGTGTGTGTTTCAGTAGTATACAATGAACTATATTTTATGTGTATAATGCATATACAGGTTTATTATGTTATCAGCAGAACTTGCATATCAGCTGTATATCCTCTGCATACCAACAGTACTGGCAGTACAAATGTACTCACAATTTCTCAATTACCTCCCATTGGGGCATATTTGGGGGTTATGTGAGAGGTTTTGTTGCTAGATAGTGGAGGACAAGGGACATACACTTGCTTCTGACAGCCACCAAGTGTCCCTGCTGTCCATCACCTGGCTGCCATTTATCCAGAAAATTGATAACTTGCATCAGAAATTAAGAATGTGTTATTTTTCTACTGTATTGTAATTTATAATTTAGGATTCTTTTGATGATGTTATTTCTGTGTTCTTTTCAAGTTTATTCAACTGATTTAATTTAAATGTATAAAATGATTTAAAATTGATATTAAAGGAAATACATATATCTTATCAAATATTTTTCTTTTTATAGTTAGTAAGAATTGTCAAAGTATTGGGTACAGAAGAACTCTTCGAATATCTTGATAAGTATCAAATAGTCCTTGATAGCAGATTCAATGACATCTTAGGAAGGTAAGAATAGTTAATTCCATTTTTTATTTATAGTGCAGCATTGTTTTTATGTCTTTCTAGGCACCATTCACAAACGACGTAAAAATGAAAAAGATGTGTAAGTGAAATTTTAGGTTACGATGTAAAACATGTATATTAGCTGCACAGTTTTGATACTGCTGACCTACTGCTGATAATATACAGTTCTATTATCATACCTTAAATTTGTTTAAAATATTACACTGTGTTCAAACAAATTTTTTATAATTAATATTTAAAAATGCATTGAATATTTTTAAAATGATAAGAGTGCAAATTTCTGTATATAGTTACGTAAAATTAAAATAATAATAATGAAGTCATACCTTTATTTGAATTATGATCTTGTGTAAGTTATGTTTTTTCCGTGATCATTTTAAAGAAAATTTTAATATGTTTTCAAGAAGTCTTTTGATTCTGGATCTTAAGCAAAGCATTATAAATCAAATTCAGTTCTTGAAATGTTTTCTTGCTTGTATGAGGTCTTAGGGTAATATTTCAAAAAGAAGGTGAGATTATTTCTTCATCCCCGCTGCTTAAATGTTCCATCTGATAAAATGTTTTCAATCAATTCTTCAACTCTGCATAAGTCTGATGTCATTACATTGGCCTCACAGCTTATGTATTCCTTGATTCTAATGTCTAATCCCTGTAATTTGCAATCTTCTTAATCCATAATTAGGCTTGCCAGATTTCTGAAATGTTCAACCGGGACATCTGAATGCCCCCTCCCAGCATCGCGGGTATTCAAGGGAACACACACTTTGCGGGTTTTTAGAGTGCTTTAGAGAGTAGTTTATTCTCAATGCTATGAATAAATGGTTATTGATTAGGAACCTAAACGAGGGATAATAATAAATGACATACAAATTAAAACATTACATTTCTTACATGTTAATATTTATAAATTGCTTGTAAGAAGAAACACTTTGAGTGAGGAACAAAAATTTGAACAATATTTACATCTTTTCATTGTCTAGGACTTTTTTTAGAAAGTCTTTTTTGTTTTTAATCTTGTAAGAATTGTCACAAGCTGAACCAATATTAATTTTACATGTCATCAAGCCTTTAACCATGGATTCCTTCATCAAACCCCTGTCGTCAGTCCTTGCGTTTTTCATCAAACCTGGTGCTGATGTCCCATGTAAACAGAAGGCATACTCAACAATCTTGATCAAACTGGGGGTTGCTATGTGATTCTCTTGAAAGTGACCAAACAGCCTGAGCCATTTTTCTTCTTGAAATAATCACATCTTCGGTATCCCAATTTGACTGCAAATACTCCTTAGCAAACACAACTCTGTCAAACAGCCGAGCATTGCTTTTTTTCATATTAGGTACGGGAAAAAGACAGCTATTAATAATTTCAGCAGAAGTTTCGGCGTTTTCCCAATCAACAGCATTTGTTTTGGTTAGATTGACCCATGAAAACTGTTCAGCATTTCCAAAACTATTCGCCTAGAGGTCCAAGTACGCAATGCATCTTTTATAAAGGTCATGACATTCTTCTTTCTCACTGGTACGGGCTTGCTCATCTAGGTTTCTGAAGATGTTCTTTGTGTCCTAGGCTATACTTGAGTCAATGGAAAACATTATTTTTTCCTGCTCTTTTCACACCACCGAAATTAGTATTGCAGTTATCTCCACAAAAGGCAACTACTTTGTTATTCAAATCATTTAGCAACAAGATAGAGCATAAGTGATTTGTAAGAATTTTATATGTTTCACTGTTGACAGATTTGAAATCTAACAGCAGTACTTGCACACCTGAATTAGGATTAAAATAGCACAAACAATTCGCACAAAGTTTTACATCCTTTCTGTTTGATGCATCCTTACTTACGTAGTTTGACTTGGCCAAGACTTCTTAAATACTTCTTGATCTAAAGGAGTTATTGCATTTAAAACTATTGCCTCACACTTAGTTATTCCGAGTGAGAATTTCTGGTAAAAAAACTTAGAAATTAGTTTTGATAAGCAAGAATTTGAATTGAAACTTAAGCTATGTTTTGCTGTGTGGTAAGCAAAGGTCGCTTCTTTCGCTGCTGAGTTTTTGTCATTAGAGCTCGTCTTAAAAGAAAAGGTCAGTTTTGACGAGCTAGCAGTACATCCTAAACTCCTTTTGTGTTTACTCGACTGCAAATGATCTTTTATATCGGATCGACTACCGTGAGCAAACGAAAACTCAGAATTACAATGTGAACATTTAACTCTATTGTCTTGATCTTGATTACCGGTACATACTGTCTTCAACAAAAGGAATTTATTCTGTAAATCCTAGGTGAATTTACACGATCGATTTGGCATTTTAACAGAGAGTGCAAAAACTTAAAACATAAATAAAACAGCGCTAGCTCACTAACATAACAGGCACTGCCGGCAGGGACTGAGAATTAATTGACTGATCTTATTTCTATCGCAAGCGCTAAAGGTACACCCCTTAGTGCCCAATATTGGACTCGTCCAGAGAGCCTCTGGCATTGCACATAGGTAGGACAAGATGATACGATGACAATATTATTTATTAGCAAATCATTACTCTTCTATTTTTCTATGATCATACAGTACATAAGTAAATGACAAAGTAATTATCCTAAGTAAGCCTTCACAGTTAATTATTTTTAGACTTTTTTTGTCATAATTATTCATAATCACATCTATAAAATCAAATTTAATTTTGACCGAAACGTGAAGTTCCGTGGCTGGACACCGAGACTTTGTTTGAAAACCGGGACTGTCTCGATTTGAGGTCTGGCAAGCCTATTCATAATCAGTTTCATCATCATTTTTAACACCAACACTTATTTGACTCTGGGTCCAAAAACCCCCATTTAATGAAGCAATTTTTAATTGTTTGTGGTTTTAGTTGAGTCCTGACAAGTGAAATCACATTTGTAGCCACAAGGATATTTAAATTTCTGTGCATATTTCTGGTAGTTATATTTTGAAGGGCTATTTGGATCAATCTTTACCTGCAGAATATTTTCAAATTCCAAATAACACCCAGATTTGAGGGTTGTACTATGCTAGTGCAGTTTGCCAGGAAGAAAACTTTCACAAGAAATTTCAAGAAAAACTGATAAACTGATTCACAAAAAGTAAAATTTTACAGTTTTTTGAGCCACTATTTCTATTTACTTGAATGATGACATTGAATTGACAATGAATTACAAATTGAGTATTTTAATGTGTTTGAAGCACCTTGGTTTTTCTGATATTATTATTTTCTTTACAATTATTTTATAATTATATTTA
>KK121828.1:190071-244258 GCA_000611955.2 Stegodyphus mimosarum
TATATTTATTTTTCTTTTATTATAAAATTTGACTGCAAAATTTTAAATTATGTAGTAGGTCAAATAAAAGTGACATGTAACCGAAGTTATGCGATGCAGAAAAGAAATATTTTATTATTAAAATAAATAGGACTGAATCAGGGTACAAGATGAAACAGTGTAAAATGTAAAAGATGCATAAATGAGAAACATATAAACAGTACTGCACTGTTTTTTAAATTCTGTTTGCAGAGTGTGAAATCAGTACAGCAAAAATAAGTTTTGTATTTTGGATATTTCACTTGCCATTTGCTTTTATTTGTTTTAAAGAAATTTCCTTTTTTCTCATGACAGTATCATTTCTTATATCTGTTCCCCCCCTTTTTTCCCAGACATTCACGAAAAAGGTGGGAACGTTTTGTTCACAGTGATAATCAGCATCTAGTGACACCTGAAGCACTTGATTTCCTGGACAAACTTCTGCGATATGACCATCAAGAGAGACTTACGGCACGTGAAGCTATGGATCATCCATATTTCTGTAAGTTCTTTTCTTGTGTTTAAAGTGTGTAGTAATCTTTTTTAATCATAAATGATAAGAAGAAGAAAAGCAAAATTCTCCTTAATATATGAGGAATATCAGAAATCTGCAGAATCACTCCCTGAACAAAGTGTTACTGAGCAAGGTGCTTGCTCACTAGTAAAATATTCAGAGACTTGATTAATTGATTGGACCCCTCTGTATACTTATAGGGTTGCTCAAAGAGAGGAAAGCTTTGAGAGCATTTTTTTGCTAGTTTGGCAATAAATTGCTGAATTGCGAACAGAAATTATCACCAAGAACCAGATAAGAGTTTCTACTCATATGTCCAGTTCTGCTTAAGCTTCTTTATTATTCAAATATCAGTCAACTCTTCTAGTACATGATATGGACAACAAATGTACAATCATCGTGGAAAATGTTAATATGCAGGATGGATGACAGTTATTATATTGTATTGGCTGAAAAAAAGTTTTATTTAAAGCTATATGATGAGATATATGAAAGGAGTAGTGTTTCTAAACCAGTCTTTCCACCTTCTTCATTTTTAAAGGACTGAATGGTTCTGTTACCAGTTCATTAAAAAAAGCTTGATTTCTTTCATCAGTTTTTTTGCCCATTGAGATAATATTTGAATAACTGGAAAATTGATTTTGTGTTAAAATCAAATAATGCCCATAGCAAACTAGAGTTATCAAAAAGTTTATTTGAAGCAAGTACTCTTGTGGAGAAAGAGAAATCTCAGTTCAAAGTAAAACCTTCAACTATTAAAATCATTAGATCAAAAAGAAATTTATGTGACATTTCAAAATCCCAGATTTGTCTTATTCTTATTTGGGGCAATGCAAAAATAATAAGAAACAAATAATGCGATAAATCTTAAATTTTACAATGTATTAAAATAAAACAATTTTCAAATTTCAGTTTAAATTTTTATTTGTAAAGTGACATGTAAATATTATCTAGAGGAAGTCGTGAAGAAAAGGTTGAGAATATTTTCTGTAACTTTTAAAAACTTCTAAAATCTTAATTTCAAATTACTGAAAATGTGTATTTTGCTGTTGTAGCATAGAATAGGAATGAAATACCTCCTAATACTGCTCGTAGATTTGTGATTAATTGAATCACAATTTTTATGCGTACTTTGAAGTATATACGAGGGGTAATCCAAAAAAAAGTTTACAAGGCAAATGAAAAAGTATTTATTAACAATAGAAACAAGATACAAATGGGAATCAAGAGACACATCTGGCTTTCACTTTTCCACATAGTTGCCAAACCTGTTTAGACATGTTGTCAGAACGTTCGACCAACTTGTTTATCCCGTCTTGGTAGTAATCAGGGCCCTGCTCATTGAGGCATTTCTCGGCAGCTGTTTTCACTGCATCATCTGAGGTGAACCGTGTTCCGGATAAGTATCGCTTCAATGCCGGAAAAATGAAATAGTCACTTGGAGCCAAATCAGGGCTGTATGGGGGGTGATTCCAGACCTCCCACTTGAACCTTTGCAGCAATTCCTAATCTGGCGAGCTGTATGGGGCCTGGCATTGTCATGCAGAAGAATGATGCCTTTGCTCGGTAATCCAGGCCCTTTGCGTTGGATGGCTTTACGCAATTTCGTTAATGTAGCAGAATAACAATCAGCCTTAATGGTATGGCCACGCTCCAAATACTCGATTAGGATAACGCCAGTCCATATCCCAGAAAACGGTTGCCATCACTTTACCGGCAGAGGGTTGTGACCTTAAACTTCTTCCTCGTCGGTGATCCAGCGTGTTTCCACTCCATCATGGCTCTTTTGGATGTGGGGGTGAAGTGATGAAGCCATGTTTCATCACCGGTAACGATGCGATCAATGAAGTGTTGGCCATCTGAATGGTATCGCTGAAGAAATGTGAGGTTGCACATCATTCGAGTGGCCTTATGTTCCGCGGGCAATGCGCGTGGAACCCAGCAGGCACAAACTTTGGAATATCGCAACTCATCGATTACGATACGCTGAACATTACCATAACTCGGGTCCAACTCTGAGGCAATCTCACGCATGGTTACTCGTCGATCCCTTTGGATGATTTCTTCAACACGTGCAGTGTTGATATCCGTCCTTGAAGAACTTGGACGACCACTCGCTTCCATATTGCGGTTTTCCACATGCTCCCTGCCCGCTTGATAAGAATGACACCATTTCGCTACCTGTTATCTACTCATTGCTTTGTCCTCGTATACCTCAATGATTTGTCTGTGAATTTTGGATGCGGCCACATTCTTGGCCCATAAGAATCGAGTTATGGCTTGCATCTCTGTGCGAGACCACTTTTCTAGACGTCGGGCCATTACTGTCACTCTTAAGTGTCTGCGTATTGACGCTACCTACTCGTATAACCGCTGTAGGACAGCTAGTGCCATCTGTCAACCACCCTGGGTGGAAATATTTGTTCCACAATTATTACGTTTCAAATGCTTCTGCTTGTAAACTTTTTTTTGGATCAACCTACGTATATCCCCAGATATGACAGAACTAAAACAGTCGTTATTTCTTACGGAGAAAGCATCACATCTGTACCAAGTCATAGGATATAATTTGAAAATCAATTTGGAATCAATCAAGAATTCTTTTAGCCCAAAAGGGGTGTTAGTTCCAATTGGATATTAGTCTTGAAAAAAAAGCATTTTGCATTGAATCAATGGCAATGGCGTATCACTTTTCAAATTGTTGCTGGCAAATATTGTAACCTTGTATTTAAAGAAAGTAAGTAATGAACGATCTGCATGAATATATGCACATTTCTCGCACTGTGAAAAAAAAGGGGGGTACCTATAGCCTTCGAATTTTGAATTTATTTTATTATCTGTTTAATATTTTGTAAAATTTTAATGAATTTTTGATTAACAAATTCAATGTTTTCAAAGTAAACAGTGGCAACACAGTGTAGGAAAAAAATGTTTTGATGTCCAGTGCGTGAGACTATCGATAATTCTAAAGATATGCTGTTTTTAAATATTTCATGATTTTGCTGTTGAGTTTTATGTGTTGTAAGAGCCTAGAATGTGATATTTAATAACTAAACAAGCAGAATGTAGAAATAAAACTGAACATTGATATGATGAACTGAGAAAGATTGGTGGGGGGAGAGAAAATGTATGCAGACACTTAACACTGCATCGAGAATTCTAAGTGTGTACTGCTATGCTGCTTTTAAAATTTTTGTAATTTTGATGTTGAATGTGTATGACATAAGTACAAGAAAATTTATGCTTAATAATAAAGCTTTAAAAAAAAAAAGTTAGTAGAATTGAGTGTAACAGCAGACTAGTACACGGCAATCTCAGTGAGAGTGTAGAAAACCTTAACAAATCCTTTTGGGCAACTGTTCCATTCAGATTTTTTATTTATTTTTGGGTGGTAGTGATAAATTAATTCTAGTTGAAACAATGCATTCACTTGTCAGTCTTGTAAATTTTTCAGCTATGTGTAGAATTAGCTTTCTGCCTCTCAAGAAAGCAAATACATGGCAGAGGGGAAAAGACCTTTTCAACTATTATCAGCATCTGAGAAATTTTATGTGTTGCTAATAGTATTTCAGTTAGGGGAGTTCAGTCACTTAAAACAACAAGCTTGATGCTCTCTGGTTTATCTTGGAAATTAGATGTGCAGGGAAAACAAAGATACTGATGTTTGATTGCATTTCTGAATTATGTTCACAGACTTAAAAATCATCCGAATTTTGTAAGCTAGGTCTTTATCATGTTCTCCATAATATATATTTTCTCTAAATATGTTTTCTGCAAAAAGTGGCAATTTTATTACAAAATTTAAACACATGCTTCTAACTAACTGAATATCTTACTCAAGAATTAGGTTAGTGCAGAACATAAAAAGCGAGTCTTGCAAAATTTAAAATGAAAGTGGTAACTTTTAAACACGTAAGAAATTGAAAGTTAGTTGCAATTCTTTTGACGAAGGAAATTATAGAAAAATCCATTTTTAATTATACAGCAGATGAGTTAAAACCTTTCAAATACTTCAGACCACGGAACACACTGTTCTTTCACTATCTTTTCTTGCACTCGACGTTCGAATATGTGCATATCCAGAGCATTGCCAAAAGTAAGTTGTTAAGCTAATTAGTTTGCTAGTAAAATTTATAGGTATAATGCACTGTGTGCAAGATGGGTATTTAAATGTTTTGTTATAGTTATAATAATTAGCCATTTGTTCAGAAGTAGGATAAGCTCATCTAAAAAATGTAATGTGTTGGACATTAAACACAGATGTTTTCACATCCTTCTCATTTGATGATCAAGGTCATCCTTAAAGGACCATAAACACCGTGGTTTATCTGTGGAATCAGTTCCATGTGTCAACTAGCAAAAGTTCTATGTGCAAAGTTCAGATTTGTTAATTCGCTGCATATGAAGAAAAAATGATTTCAGAGTTGTATCAGCTATGCCAGATGTCTTCATTAGATGTCCTAATAAATATTACTTTGAGGGTAATAACTGTTATAATCTTATTTTTGAGATGTCCTTCATACTTATGCAATATATGTTTATTAATATTTAAATCTTTGTTAAATGTCACAGTTGAATTTTAATTCAAAACATTTAATAATTTTTTGTAGATAACATAGTTAAAGAGCAGCAAGCAAGATTTGTAGAGACTCAACGTATGTCTGGTCACAGCAATTCACCACCACCAGTTACTTCTAGTGCTGTTGGTAAGCATAAAGCTAAAAAAACTACATAGCAAGCTGTTTCATCTGTATTAGCATTAATTTATGATGCTTAATTCAGCCAAAAGTATTTTTACAAAAAATACATTTTCATAAATGTTTTGGGTTCATTTAATATTACCATTGTACAATTTCAATCATGTAAAAACTGTTGTTGAGAGATACAAATCACATAGTGTAATAAACATGTATTCTTTTGTATAGTTTTTCATACAAAATATTTCCTTTTTAATTACCTGAATTTGAAAATTGCCCCCTAAAAATGTAACTAATTGAAAAAAAGTACACATTTTGCCATATTTAGTGGTATGTTTTCCTTTAAATTTATCATTTGGTAATGTGATATTATTTTATATCAAATAAAGATTTCATTATTATATTTTTCTTATATTGTAAATTTTTATTAGTCATTCTACTTGCAACACACTTAATATTTTAAATATTTGCGTTTCATGCCCATTTTCCATCATAAAGCAACATGTTTTGGCATTCTTTTGAATTTTTGTTGTAAGGTAACTTTAATGAACTATTTATGGCAAAAATTTTGTAAATAGATTTATATATGTGAATGGTTAAATGCTGTGATATATTCTGCATATAATATTAATAATATTATGTGACTAGCAAAAGAAAACTTGCACTTTGTAGGGCATGATAAAATTGAATCTAGATGTACGAGTTTATTTGCACTTTGTATAGAAAACTGTCTTTTTTTTTAAATAAACAGGATACATAATTTTGATAGTCATTTAATTTATTTATTTAAAGATATATATAGATAGAACAAACAAAAAAAGGATAGGTTTCGATCCTAAAGCTTGTAAAATATCACTTTATCTGCTGGGTAAATTTCTCTGAAATTCAATAGAATAATAAACCGTGTAAATAGTTCTTCATGCAATCACAGCTGGAAATTGTAAGCATTTTTAGATAAATTTTCTGGTTTAAATGGCTCGTCTGTAGAACATAAAATACAAACTTTTCTTTTAGGCATATAAAAAAAGTTGTCATAATCCAGTTAGTTTTACTAGTTTTCCCTTCAGATGACAGCATTGTGCTGATGCTTGAGTGTTGTTTGGTAAAAAGATGTTGAATAAATAAATTTCCTGAAAACTGAATGCTAACTGGTAGACCTGCAATAAAAGAAGGAAATTTTATTTAAAAATGTGTTCTATATGAGAGTTACTAAGAAGTAAAGGCCTAAAGTACAGAATGGGAGCAATAAAAAAGTTTGGCCGTACTTATCTCAAGTATCTCAAATTTAAAAATAAATTTGTGAGGCAGGGAAATAGATTAATAAAACCGAATGTCTGTTATTTTGGCAAATGTGTATAAATTTAATTTCTATTCAATGAGTGAGTGCTTCACTGCAGTAGGTTGGCTTTTGTATAAGCTGTCATAAAGTTCAGCAGTTAGAAATGAAAGGTTGTCATGACCTTAATAGGTAGTCTGTGGGGATTTGTCTTTGTAATTAAGGCAAAAACAATTGCAATGTGGATAAATCCATTTCAAAATTTAGGACACCTGTTTTCTAAATGCATTGAGGAAGGGGGTGAAATTAAATGAATATTTTAAATTTTCAGAACCTGGTCCTAAAAGGCTAGAAAGGAATAAGCGAGGAAATGCATTACATAAAAATTGATTTGTGAGAAATCAGTTGTTCTTCTCTAATAATAATAAAGAATGGTACACTGCACAAAGAAAAAGGGGACAGTTCTATATCTCTCATTCTACTGGGCCGATTGATGAAATTCAAATTGCATTTTTCATGTCTCGAAAGCAGGACAGGATGTGTATTAGATTTATTTATATATAGAATTGTTCTAATATAGGTATTTTGATACAAAATTGAACATTCCAATGACTTTTAAGTCATGTCTTGGTCATCAAATTCATGCTGCCATGCTACCCCCTTGCAATGTGGGGGAATTACAGGCCTAGATGGTGAGCGTTTGGTACCAAATACTTCAAACTATGTATCTGCATCTTGTGGATTCAATGTCATATCGAGTGGTGGCAGTTTTAAGAGCTAAATGTGGAGCTTAAGAGCTAAAAATTTAAGAGCTAAATTATTAACAGGATAATCACAATGTAATGGCTATTTTCAGTGTATAATCTTTCACTTGCAGAAGAATGCCTGGAAATGCACCTTCTTTTTAAGTGGTCTTCCACTGCACCTGCTAACTCCTTGTGTTTTGCATGTCCTGAAGTCATGGTGCTGTCATTTGTATATGCATCCTCTGTCTATTGAGTTGGCTTTTCATTGTACTAATCATAAAAAGCCGTCTTCTATAATTTCATGGTTGTATACAGAAAAATTATTTTGTTGCTTCAGTTTTGCACACTAGTGCATTTAGTAGAAGTTAGTGAAATATTATTGAATTAAATAAGAAGTGCAACTATATGTATATTGGCTTAGAAGAAGTTGTAAGCTAATAACTGTAAAAATAATATACAAGGAAAGGTTAGTACTTATATTCCAGACTGTTGTTACATAACAAGAAATATCCATAAGTACTTTCTGAATGTTACCTGCCATTAGTACAATTTCGTATAAAGTCAAATAACCACCACCTATATATATATTCATTCATTTACACGATATCCGGGTTATTTCACTCTTCAACACAGAAATAATCTAAGTTGTTCATGTGAAGGTGCTTTTTATAGTGTTTGTTAAACTATCAACTAATAATATATAGCCAGTACAGCATCATAAAAAATAAAAATTTTACAGTGGTGTGAACATGCAGTTAAATATGAAGTTATGTTTTTTCCCACTATAAATTTACCCTGTAAATTATCTATTTTCAAATATCAGTTTGTAATATAAAATATAAAAATGTGCTATAAATTCAAATATGGATACTTTTCAGATTAAAAAAAGTATTAAACAGTGCTGATAATGTATGTAGCAGCTTAAATTGTTTGTTTGAAAGAATAAGTGTTGAGGAAGGAATTAAGAACTTTACGTAAACTATTTCATGTATACATTGTGCAAAATATGTGTGTACTGATTAAATGATGAAAATCAGAGGTTGTCAGTTTATGATTTTGACACTAATTCTTGTACATGCGAAGACTACTTTAAAATGTGCATTGACACTGTGGGTCACACACGCTCCCCATATGTTTTGTTATTAATATCTAAAAATATGTCTAGAAAAAAGATTAACAGAATTATATTGAGATTATTTATTTATTACAAATACCCAGAAGATTGGCTATGTTCCAATATTTCTGAACTTTACGGTTTAAAAACAAGTACAGAGCATGAGTCAAGATGAGTAGCATCAAAAATTTAATTTTTTCGACACTGAAGACATGGGAGAATCACAAAGTCCAAATCAATACAAGTATGCAGGCAAACAGTCATGGCCTGTATATTGAGATAATAGATACCATTTATTTCAAATTACCAGTTTAGCAGCAATAGGACAAAAATTGGATTATGTATATAATAAATTCAGAATGCCATTTAAATATATTTTTCATTGAAATTTATTTTTAAAATGGAGTGTAATATTAGTATGTATAATTAATTCGGTTTAACTTAGCAAAATCAATTTTCAGAAGGGTCTAAAGGAAATTAATATTTAACCAGATAGTTAATGATTTCACACTAGTTTCATATTAGAAAATCTATATTCATATATGTATAACTGTTCAAATCATAAAAGCAGTTATAGCTTCCAGTTTCTAAAAACTAATGCATATATCTAATAAAATGTAAAATTCTTCTACCAGTCATATGGATTTGAGTGGCTAGTGTCTTGTTGTAAAGTGTAGCATTTCACACTGGATTGTTACTCTTCCGCCCAAAAAGAAAACATGTACACGTTAACAAGAAGTCTATGGCTGATTTAATTCGCTTTGCCCACGGGTCATTCCCCCATTGTATAGAAATTTGAATGTTTATATACTTTTAAAGAAGTTTATTTTTCATTAAAATACCACTACTTAAAGTCATTTTGTTGCTATATTGTTGTTTCGAGGTTAATTTTCATACTATAGAGAATAATTTTCTTTAAAAGTTAATAGTAATTAACACATATGTATGGATATAATTACTATTAATTAGAACAGTCGCATCTAGCTGAGTAATTTCAATTCAGGTCTGTGTCCAGCATATTGGTCAGTGGTATGTCTAAACAACAATGTAGTGGGACGTTTTCATAGTAATGAAATATTGTATTTAATTACACAATTTACCTTTCATTCTAATTAGAGTTATGTTCTCATTATGTGAAAAGGGTATTTTTTCTAGTAAATACTATATGTATATTTTTATTTACATTCTTAATGTCTTCAGAATGTTTGTTTCAAGAGTTACACTTCTTGAATTATTTGTGTATACACTTCAGTTTGAGAAATGTTTACATATTTTACACCTCAGTCTCATTGAAACTTAATTTTCAGTTGCTATCCCATACCAATAACACATTGTGGCATTTTACTGATTTGTATAATAGTTTTGTAACTTACAGATTTTAAAGAATAATGAAACTAGTTGAGTCTTTATTCATGTGGTGGAAGGGTTTAATTCAAGTGTATGTATTTCATTTAATTGTCAAGCAAAAATGATGTTGTATTTAATTTTAATTATTTAATTTATTAACATGTGCTATCAGACAATTTTAAAATTGAAGACATTGTTAACTTCATGCCAAAAATTACTAATTTGTATATTTTGCTGTGTTACATTAGTATTGTATATTACCTTCTGTGTTTTCATGCTATATTGAAAAAAAAAAAAAAAAAAGATTATGCACATTCTAATTTTATGGATATTGGAATCTTAATGATTATAATTTTTTAAATACATGGTAAAACATATAAATACATACTTAAAATTGAAAGACAGCAAGCGATTTTACTCTATGCTTACGGGCATGTACTATTGAAACCAGCGTGATCAGTTTATAGTAGCAGTCTAGAGAAGTTAGATATGATATTTTTAAAAATGTCTAATTTGATGTAATTTGTAAATATTAACAGCTAAATAATCTGCTGCTCATTTATTTTAATAAAAGCTTCCATATTAATACTTAAGCTACTGTAAAGGAAACTAAAAAATACTTTAACATTGTACTTTTATTTTCCAGCTAATGCAGCCCTGAGTTCCAGCAACATCACTGGAATGCCAACATCGCCCATTTCCTCTCCAAGCATCACATCTCTACCAAACACCACAGCAGCCCAGTCTTAAAATTGACTCCATGACCTAGCTAAAATTTTTTTTTCATTTCTGGAAGCGTATACACCTGGACTTCGCTCAAGCAAAGTTATTGTTTATTAAAACTTTTTAAAAGAAAAATTTGGAGTATCTTTGCCAAATTCCTTCAAAATCCAACAATCGTAATGAGATCATCAACTGAAATGAACATCTTTGCAGCCGAAGCATCCATCGTCGGCTAAACGGGTACAAATACTTGCTGCCACATGTTGACTGGACCTAAAATGATCTCTATATTGATGTTTGTTTAGTTTCTTTTCCTCTGCAGCTTTATTCTTTTTCAAACAGCAGTGCTGACAAAATAAATTCCATTGTCAAAGTTTACTGTGTGCTTCGTTAGTTTCAAGAATGAGGGCTAAGTTCATTTTTTTTAGCATTCATCCATAGTTGAGTATCTAGAAACCTGACTGGAAATCATATCTTTGCAGACATTAGGAAATCTTATGACAATTGTATTTTTAACCGGATCAATTACTACTTCCATTTGTAATGCATTTTTGAGGAAAAATGTCTAATTTAAATTATTATTATTAACAATTAGTTTTATGTGAAACACATTGTATGTAGCAATAAAAAAAAGGAAAAAAGATGCCATACCTTTTTGTGGTTTTTCTAAAATTGTAGGTTGTTAAATATTTGTGTTCTGTATAATACATATAAAAAAATAAAGGAACATTATAAGGAAATTGCATACTCTGAGTTGTTTGTTAACAGGTTTGAACTGCATAAAAAATTGCTAGTTTTTTCCCTCCCATCTATTTATTAGAAATTGACAAGAAATTCTCCAAAAATGTTATAAATTCATGAAAGCAAACAGTGTCGTTAATGAAGCTGAAAGTTATATGTTATAGCTGAAATATATTTATACCAATAAATACAGTTTAAACTCTGCATGAAGATAGTCCTTGTTCCGGGTGGATAAAAATTCGCTTAAAGAACTCATAAATCTGCAGTTTTTGAGAAAAATCTGAATGAAAAATTTCACATTCAGTGTGAAAAGTAAACTTTTATAAACATTAAACAGAAATGAAAGGTACTGACTTTATGCATTTTATGATGGATAAAAATAGATATTCAGCCAACAGCTAAGCTCTATGTTTTGAAATTCCTTTTATAAAATGATTAAAAAAACATTAACTGGTATTGGTAATTAACAGCTTATTTCAGTTTAATGAGTTTTGAAATAAAGCTTTTTTTAGTATTAGGCATCATAATTTTTCATTCATATTTTTCTTTGAGAGCACAATTTTTTAGCCAAATTAAACCTCATTGCAGTACTACTTGCAGTGTTAACTGCTGTAGTATCCAGTATTTATAGCACAGTTTGTGTATAATTTATTTGCATGTTTTCTAAAAATGAATAATAATAATTTACATTAATAAAATTAGACAAGAATCTGATCATGTTTGAATTTTTGCCTAATTTTATTCTTGAATTTGATGCAAAATACTTTCCAATATAAGAGACATAAAATTCATTTTCAAGTTATGATTTAATATAAAAATTAGTAGTAACTAAGACATATTTTAAAAAATATTTCACTCTGATATATAATAAAAGAAATAATGCGTTTTTTCAGATAGTTAAAAAATTTTGCACTTTATCGAAATCTCTATCGATGGCATGGGAAATATCCAACTATCATTTACCTGTAAGCAATATCTTTATGTTGCTAAATAATCAAAGTTGCGTAACATTGAAGGGGGCTTTTGGGGGGGGGCTAAGATTTAAGAGTTATTTGTGAACGGAGAGGCACATGTTCATGGCCAGTGTCTCATATCTTAGATTTTACATGGGGAAAGCAACAAAAACAACCATTCCTGTTATATTTATTTAATTGTAAGCTAACCTGAAGAAATCAGAAATAAGTAATCATACAGACCATATTGTATCAATTTTAGGTTTGTGTGTGAACAATGGGATCAAAATATTAGGGCGAATAATTAAATAAAAGTTATTAGCATTGCATTTTAGATTAACTTCGTATTAGTGTATTCTGATGACCGTTGCCTGTCAAAAAGTAACATAACTGAAACAGTAATTACCAAAAATGGAATTATTTGCAATTTTTCGTATTTGTTGCTCTGACGATAAGCCGGCAGTGGACAGTTTGATATCTGTCAGATTTTTACATACGTAATATCAGAAATTAAATTGGTGATTAATAAAGAAACGTTGCACTGCATGATTTCTATTTAAAATTCCATTTGTATTAAAGAATTAAACTATATTTATTCAACATCAGTCGCATTTCAGATGGCAATGAATCGCAAGTAGCTCGCGACCTACAGCTAGGCTACTAAGTTATCGACTGCTTGCAAGCCACAGTTTGGCCATGTCTGATCTAGACCTTTGCCTAACGTAAATATCACTGCACCATGAAAAATTTCATAGTGCTCTCTAATAATGATTAACTAAGTTTAGAATGCTTAAACAAAACCACAGGGTGAACCATATCATCTGTAAATGCTCCTTAATCTTCCTTTTATGTGCAACACCCATTTTTCCCATGTTCTATACAGTGTACTTTTGCACTTTGAAGTTAAGCTGTGAGAGGATCTGCAGTCATTTGCCATTTTTAAAGTTTATTAACAAACCGTTTAACTAATGCAGTTATTCTTAGTACTTTTAACAAACAACTATATTGCTTTAAATCTAAAATTTAGATTTAAGGCAATATAGTTGAATTTTCTACCATACATTTATTTTGCACTGTTATTTAAAATTCCTTTTTTAGCTCAAATTCTGTATCTTTAGGCTTTAAGTTCATTTTTTTAGTAGGCCAGCATTTAAGTGGTTGGCTTAACCCTCTCAGTATTAAGGACATATTATTCTATATCGAAATATGTCTTTCCAGTTTGTTTCACACGAAAAATTCTGTCAGCTCTTTGATGTATCCGAACAAGCAATTTTTTCTGCCTCACATTTTTCTTCTCTAATTCAATGGGAGCATAATATTTCATGCTGTCATTCCCCCGACCTCTTGTCACACTTAATTGGTAGTATTGAAGTAGCCATCTTTAGAGCAAGATGTTACAATGCGAGGGTATAAACAAAAACCTCAAATCTAGCCACATGATCTGCTGATCTGAGGGCTTACCAAATCTGGTCAAAATACTGAAAAGCTTTGTGTATGCAAAAAAATTTATTTTTGAAACAGGATTTCATCTTCAAAAGAAAATGCATTTTACACAGAAGCTATGAATAACTTAAGAAATTAACGTGACCTAATCTACAAATAATTTCTCTTAGCATGGAATAATACTTAAACAAATATCTTAGAATGTAGAAACACAGAAATTTTAGGTTTCCCCTCCCCTGTGACCATTGATTTAAAATACAGTATTTTTGAACTACTGTAACAGTTCACAAATACAATTGACTTAATATATATTTCTAGTAACCTGAACTGTAAATTAGATTTTTAAAAGAGTTCAGATCATGTAATTCCATCTTAAATTAACATATCATTTATATATTTATATCAAAATTCATTTAGTTGTGAAGTTTGGGCATTTGTTCATTGAAATACAAGGACAAGGTGCATTTCCTTAACCCTCCAATTGGCAAGACCGTATATATGTGTTCGAAAATATTGGCTCTCATACCGGCAAGGCAGCATATATGCATTCAAATATTTTGGTCCTCATAACAGCAAAGTAACATATATGTGCAAGCCTCAATTTTGACACAAAAGGCAAAGCAGCATATATGCGGCACGTCTGAGTGCCCTTCTCCCTCTGCTCTTAATTTAAACTAACAGGTGATAATTTTCCACTGCAGAAGGTAACTGATGAGTGAAAAAGTAAATTAGTACTCGCTAGAGGCAAATGGATTTTATCGTTAGATTTAGAATCACAACTCCGAATAAATAGCTCATTCAAAACTTCCATCTTTTCTGTGTTTATGCCAGCTATAGGAAAATTAAATGCTCAATTATGTATATGGAATTTTCATTTTCTATCTTAATTGCTCTCCAAATGTTAGGTCATAGTTTGGAAATATGAAATTGCTATTATAATTAAAATGCAACAGTAATTACACTCTGCAATTCCTTTGCGTTTACAATTAGAATGTGACTACTTTTTAATTAAAACAACAATGTATGTAATTGCAATATAATTCTTAAATATACTTACAGTTGCAATTACAGACATTATAATTATATAATCTAATTATAATTATAAATTTTATTGCATCTAATTACAATTACAATAAAAATGGGCAATTGTAGTAGGTAATTTTAACTACATAATTATGAAAGTAATTAACCCTGATAATTGGAATTATGTAGCCTAATGAAATCATGATCATAATTGGAATTCTAATTGTATTCAGTTGAAATTACATTGTAATTGTGATAACATTATGCAATTACCAGTACAAAGTAGCCAGTTTTAATTACAATTACTGTTTATGCAATTTCATTTAAATTACAATTATGCTGTATTTATGAAATCTAATTTCATATTCAGTGCAATTGTAATTGCATAATCTAATACAATAACACTGTAATTTTAACTGCAGTAGGTAATTATATAATTAGGAAAATAATTGCTTCTGATAAGTGCAGTTACGTAGCCCAGGAAAGTCATAATCTTAACTGCAAACATAGCTGTAGTATGCAATTGAAAACACAGTAATTGTAATATTATTATAAAATTATTTTTGTATTACAATGTAACTATTTTTAATTACAATTTATGCAAATGCATTTTAATTATAATTACATTTTAATTGTGAAATCTAATTGGATATACAGTATAATTGTAATTATATAATCTAATAACAATTACATTGTAATTGTAATTACATCTTAATTAAAATTACACAGCAGATGATTGTAATTATGTAATCAGAAAAGCAAATGGCCCTTATAATTTCAGTGACATATTCAAGGGAAATCGTGATGGCATTTGAAAATTACAGTAAATCATAGTATATGTGAAATATTTTTCCATTTTGGATGATGAGTTGTTAAATAATAGAATGGTGTAATCACCTACAAAAAATATATTACTATTTTGTGTTTGGAATCATCCTGCATGTATTGCAGTGTGTGATAGCGGCATGAATGAATTAATTTATTTAAAGGAATTAATATCGGCTATTTTATATAGGCCTAAATGCGCATAACATTAGTAAGTAAATATGCATGTTTATGATCTTCGACATGCACGTGAATATGTATTATAAGATTAAAGAAAAGAGTGTATGCCTGCGCAAAGGGATGTTTTTGCAGAGGATTTATTAAGTGAAGCTGTTCTTGTTTTATAATACACAAGAAATAAATCATGAAAACTTCATTTATCCTTTCCTTTTCAGCAAGGGGATTAAACCAAATCTCGTAATTTTATCCATCCGATTGCTTTAGCTGGTAGAAAAAGGACTCTGACCTGCCCAATTGCTGTGTGTACTAAATATTGTACTAACTGTATTTATTACGAATTGCTGCCCAGATGGGAAAATGGTTCGTGACTGGCTGCCGTACCAAAAAACCCGGGTTCGAATCCCAGATAAGGCATATATGTAATTTATCAATCCCTTTATAGGAGGCAATAGTGGCCCGCTTATTAGGTGCTTCCATAGTATTGTGACCACCAATTCTGGCCAATGTCTAAAATGGCTAGTGTTCGTCATTGAAAAAAATTGTTGAGAATTAGTCTTTTATTAAACATAGCACATATTTTTAATAAATAATTCAAATGCATTATGTATTTAGAAGTGAAAGTACTTGCACGAACTATTTTCCGCAGTTTTAGCTAAAAACAAATAAAAGTATAGTTTTCTTTTGTGCCTGTGAATGTTATATGATTTGGATTATGGTAAAGCACCACAGATGCTTCTGTGGAGGACTTTCTAAAAGACACTGTCACATATTTACATCACCTGTGAGGAAAAGGAGAAAAAGGTCTGTATTTAATTGAATGAGAGGAAACATTTAAGTAGAATGATGTATTCATGGAAAATTTTCTAAAGGAAACTGGTTTGTATTCATGTTACGCATAAGGAAATCCACGGAGATGTCCAAACATTTAAATTGTTAGCTGGAATTCGAATGCGGTTTAAACTAGCACTATTCAAAAGGCGTCTTACCTACTCTGTTACTGCAGAGCCAAAAATCTAATTGTTTTTACAGTTATATTGTAATTCGATTAGTCATTGTATTACAACTGCAATTATAGCTGTGTTAGTTGTAATTTTAACTACAATGAATCACCAGCTTTCCTCAGTCAATAACAGATGGCTTAAAGATAAAAGACCTTATAATTTGTCGAATGACAATATGAGAAAGTATTTGCCGGGGATGGTCGAAGTTTAATTAGGATCTTATTTTTCGCAAACTGGCAACCATGGTTACAGCCGAAAACATTGCAGCAAAAACGTCGCGGAGAAACAACGTAGGCCAACATGTCATGGTTCAAAACGTCGTGGGAGATAAGAAATTTAAGAAAAAATATCGTCGTCGAAAATAAAGCTGTTTAAAAACATTGTCCGTCGAAATTATCGTGGTAAAAAATCAAGCACGTACAAATCATCGCATGACGATAACATCGCACACATGCGAACTGAAAACGCATGTGTGCGATGTTATCGTCATGCGATGATTTGTAGGTACTTTATTTTTTACTACGATATTTTCGACGATGATGTTTTCAAACTGCGAAGTTTTTGAACAGCTTTATTTTCGACGACGAAAGTTTGTACTGTTTTAGAACTGCTATGTTTTCTCGTTGCTTTCTTTTCTCCCACGATGCTTTGCTCCACAACGTTTTCTCCGCGATGTTTTCGGCGACACCCTTACGAAAGGCTGCTCGAAGGTTAGGCATGATCATGTCTACAGAATTTGTTTTGCAAAGAAAGTATTTATATCATATAAAAAAATAATGCGTCTCCCTCAAGGTGCAAGAAAGAGCGAGTACTGATAAATTTAATTGAAATTACATTATAATTCTAGTTAATATGGATATGATGTTATTTTAATGGCCGTAATTATAGTTTGTAATCGCAAAAAGTCAAGTGTGTTCCATATTACTATGTATATAGATTAGCATACATCTATTTTTTGAAGCACAATACTGAATATTTTAATATCTTCGGTACTGAAAAGATGTTTCACTACTCTCTTGAAATGTATATTCAGTAATATATTCTTAATGCTGTACTTATATATTTTCCATCACAATTCATAAAACTTTGCAGTGAGAATAAATTATACAGAGACAAACTATATGCACTATACTATTATTGTTATTATTATTGAAGTCTCGCAGCATTCCTTATAATTTAAAAAATATAGCTTTTCAATATCAAATTTTATTTTCAATAAAATCCACTAATTCGATTGATGCTTAAAAATTACAGTTTATTGCTTTAGGAAGTTATTCTGAAAATGGTCAGTTACATTCGATTTTAGGCAACACACACTAATTCGATTAATATTTACGTGTTCCGCCCTAAGACTCTGTATGGAAGGCAGCGATGCCTTCATGGAGGACGTTTTAAGGGAAACTGGCTCGTATTAACACACCATACATAAAGAAAAGCAAGAAAACGCCCATGCAGTCAGCCCGTTTGCGGAATTCGAATCTCAGACCGAACTACCAGTGTTCAGGGACTTTACCGCTGGTGGGCAATGCTTCATAATAAGGCTATTTTAATACTTTTAAATTTTCGTGAACAAAGTTCCATTAAGATTCACTTAAAGGGAACAGTCAGCGCGAACACTTGAAAAAAAAAAAAGCTATATTTACACATTTTGAAATGGTTGAATATACATACATTCTTGTAACGATAGTGCTCAATATATTGCGTTTTCTGATAGAATGCATGTGTTGGCTAAAATCGAATGTAAGTGACCAATTTCAGAATAACTGCCCAAAACAATTAACTGTAATTAAGCATCTATCGAATTAGTGGATTTCATTGAAAATAAAATTTGTTGATATTGAAAAGCTGTGAAATCTCATTCTTTTAATTATAATGAATACTACAAGACTACAGCAGACCTGTTAGCTCCAATAAAATTCAGGAAATGGTAATAATAATTAAAAAAATTTGCGGAAAAGGAATTCTAGGAGAAATTCCTTTTGAATACCAGTGGAAAAAGAAAAGGCTTGTCATGGTGTATCATTGGAAACATGTTGACAAGATGTCAATACCATATGGGTTAAACACACGGGGGACAAATTTAAGTGTTATAATAGATACCTGTAGTGTTTTCCATATTAGCTATATCAATATTAATATAAGTCACGAAAAATACTTAAAAGACATATTTGAAAAATTTAATGAAATCGAATTGCAGTGTGAAAAAGATAGAAACCCAAAGTGCAAAATGTGCAGAATGTAAAAACGTTAACTTCGATTTAAAAGGGTTCAAAAAAGGAACTACGAATTTTTGTTGCTAACTTCAAATTTAAAGCTCCATAGCTATTTATTGCTAAACTGTGCTTTTTCCCACCCAAAATGTCTTATGCATACAAATGCTGTTTTACAGCCTGCCTTGTCCTACCCAATAAGTTTAGAAAACAATATTTAAGCATACAAAATGATTTCATTCATCTCAAATAGAAGATAGTAGCTTTAAAAAGAGAGCGGAACTTTTGAAGTAACTTGGTTCATGGCCCGAAAGTAATTTCGGCAATACTTTTGCGTCGGCATGAACATATACCTGTCTGCTTTTACAATTACGAATCAGAGAATCTGCATTGTCTAACAGATAATAAACAGCGAGAAAGGCGGCGTATGCAAGCTTTTTCCTCTTTCTGCTTTAAGAATGAATAGCTCATAGGGGAATTCTGAGAAAGTTTCATTCCAACTTTACTACAATATTGCTCCTTCCAGATAATGTTTTCGGAAAGCAAATCATCATTTATGTGAAATTTTTTTTCTAAGAATTATGGGCTAAATTTATAATGAGAATAAAAGAAAGAAATCGGAATCGCTTCTCTAGTAATTATTGATTGCACTCCTCGAAAACTTGTTTCAATATCACCTTTTTAAGAAAATGACAGATAAAATGGGTTTTAGATATAGAATCTCAAAATCCTCAATAGCTTTCTAATATTTTGTATTTGCAAATGTTTATTTAATTTGAATTTCAACCAAATATACAAAACAAAAATCTCCGTACGGAGATTAGCGGGAAAAAAAGTCTCCGTGCTAACGAAAAAACTGCGAATTCTTGCTCTCGTTCTTTTACAGTGACATTCCATTAAATTGTATCAGAAGATCATATCACTGTTGGATGTAATAATTACTTATCTCAAACATTTTGCGCATTTATGAATGTAACTAACTGTCTTTTAAAAACTGAACACTCGTAGTTCGACGTAGGTTTGAATTCCGTCTAATGCATTCGTTGCATGATATTTTGGTGATTTTTAGGTTGTAAATACGAAACAGTTTTCCTGAAAATGTCATCTACAAAGGTGTATCCCTTTCCTCAGGGAGGTAGCCATCGTATGCTTGTACTTGTTTTTAGTATACTTTGGAATGAAGATAAAGAAAATGATTCAAAAGTATCATCATATTTTCGTGAACTGATGTACAGTGTGAAACTACAGTTTTAAATCTCAGTTTGTTAGAGGAGGAATTGTAAATTGCTGCATTATGTATAAATTTTTCTTCAACCTTTCGCAAATTATTCTGCATATATCCACATAATTGAGAAGCAGGATTGTGCTTCTCTAGTGTTCTAAAAATTTTGCTGCCCAATAAATTCTTGTTTTCAAGCGCTTACTCTAAATTCTTAAAATTTTGCCATCCCTAAATTTTCTTGTTCGGTGCTTCTTTAAATTCTAAACATATTTCAGTCTTTAAAATCCTCCGTCAGGCCTGTTCTTCAGTAACACAGATGTCACTGAAAAATACGAATTTTAATAGCAAGCTTCTTATTTTCCGTCAAATAAAGTTCGTCAGTTTGAAGTTATCTGGGAGCATTAAAACATATATGTAATAAATATGCAAAATCTATAGAAGCACTTTTTTTTTACTCCCCCGAAGAAATACCTGTGTCTGACTGCCTTTAAAATCTACGTCAAAACGATTTCTTTTTAGCCTATTATTAAATTTTACGTTCGTGTGCTTCTCTCTGTATTTGCTGTTTTGCAAGATTTATTAAAAAATTATTGTTCTTATTTTTTATTCTAAAACAAATAGTTTAAATTGAAATCCTCAGCTTGCTTTTGTTTACTTAAATTAGAACATTTGATAATGTGAATTGAGATATCTAAATAATTTGCGTATAAGAACCCTCAACACCACTTTGAAAGCTTTCGTTTTGGTTTGGTTTATTTGATTATTCCAAAGCACGCTAGGGCTTATCTGCCTAAAGGGAGGACTTTCTAAGGGAAACTTGCTGGCATCCATATTAGGCAAGGGGAAAATCACGAAAATTCCACTTTGAAAGGTAAAATAATGTAATATTAATATTCTACATCTATATTTTATTCCTTGACCTTATCTTCTCTGTATGTAGATATCTTTAACAAGGTTGTCGCATAAGATTATGATTGAAATTTCTTTCAAAATATTCAATATTTTATTAGTTCTGCCAACCAATAAATGAGATAAAGGCAAAATTCTCTTTTATAAATAACAAGATAAATGAAATAGATTTAAAGCAAAATGAATTACAAACAATCTGCCGAAATGACCAATACTAAGCATGTGTTATTTTAATAATGCATTAATTATCATGTACATGTAACTTTCAATAGGAATTTGGTATTTTAAACTTCTTACAAATTTTAACTTAGCGTTAAACCTTGATAGCTTGAATCAAAAGTGGATAATTAGTTAAAATAGACCATTTCACTAGTTCGTAAGATTTTTATGACTGCAATATGTATATCTATACAAATTAAATTGAAACTTTTATTAATATTCTATTTAAGATATTTACACTGCACTAA
Source organism: Stegodyphus mimosarum (assembly GCA_000611955.2). NCBI lineage: Eukaryota > Metazoa > Arthropoda > Arachnida > Araneae > Eresidae > Stegodyphus > Stegodyphus mimosarum. The sequence continues at coordinate 211,481 of KK121828.1, forward strand.
TATTCATTTTTGAAGGATTTTTTACTAAGCATTTTCAACAAGTTAACATTCTATAAACGTATATTAATGGGGTCCAAACGCAATCAAAATCAAAATTTTTATTTGATAAGCAACTAAAATCAGAAATATGCACAAAACTAGTAACGAGTCAATAGTGACCCCACTTGTCTGTTTTTGGATTTCCACAAAAAAACGTCTTTTTCTTCCAACTAGAGCCTGCAGACAAAACTTGCGGTTCCTTCCTCGGTAAGGCAAGCGACCATCTGTTTATCGCCAGTAGGCAGTAATCAATGCACAGAAACTTTTAACAATAGGAGACCATCAATTAAGTAAACGACTTGTTGATCGCCCTACAAGGAGAGGGGAAGGAAATCTTACAGTGGGACGTTTGAGAACGATTTTAGAGCTAAAGGGAAAACATTTTCCAAACATGGTTCATTATTACTGCAGTTTTCAGAACGTAAATAGAATCGATGCGGGCCGTTCAGTGGGTTAAAGAGTAAATTAATTTACTCTCCTGATTTTATATCTAAAAATAACTTTTCGAAATTTTCTTGAGCGATTTGAAATTAATTCGTAAATAATATTGTTAGAGATTAAATCACTTTTTGGAGTTGAAGTACTGAAAGTACATGAAATCATATGAATGTATTTTTTACTTTAAGCGAAATATTTCTGTTTTACTGAAAGTATTATCTACTAAAAAGGGACTAAATGGTATTTGATTATCAATATTTTATCGTTGTGACGGGCTGTTCATCTCCAAATTTCGAAATTGTTGCAACATAAAATTCTCAGCATCTAAGAGTGTGTGATAAATAAAATAGAAGAAAAATTTATCAGAAAATAATGGCTTTTTATAAAATAGTCGTACTCAGTACATGAAAGTGGAAGAAAATAAGATGATCTGGGCAATGCAAAAGAATTTTAGAAAGGGATATTATTTATTGCGATTTGTTCTGGATCAATATTTGACATAATTAGACGCTCATGTAAAGCTAAATAGACAAATTTGACTTTCATGGATTTTCTGAGCTATGTTAAATTGGGTTATGGCTACCATTTATTTTTTAAATTTATTAGTTAATACTTATGTTTGGGGGGGTTTACTAAAAACGGCAAAACCACATATGTATGTATTTCTTGAAATCAGTTCTCACATTTTCTGTGCAATTTTTATGGTGCTTCGTTAACGTTCACAAAAATAAATTCATACCCTAAGAACAGAATAGCATTATTTAAAATTTATTATCCGTTTCGTTTGAACTATTTCTTTTTGGTGTGGTTTATTTGAAGAAGCACTTTAAGGCTATTTGCCAAACGGGGGATGTCTTCATGGAGGATTTTCAAAGGGAAACTAGCTATTATAAGTGTTACACATGGGGAAAATCACGAAAATTATCATTCTCCGGCATTTGAACCTTGAACCGAACTACCAGTGTTCAACAAATTTACTGCTCGGCCATTGGCTGGATCATTACTTTTGAGTTATTAACATTTTATGTTTTTAATAGCCATAAATTATAATCTATGCTTACTGTTGTGAATTACATTTCCAGTGATGTTTACCATGTAATTAATGGTATTTTCTATTTGAGGTCTACCTGTCTAAGTGGAGTGAGGCTTCAATGGAGGACCTAACTGGCTCATATCCATATTACAAATAGGAAAAACCACGTTAATTGAAACAAATGTGATAATATTTGTCTTGTTACTGTCAATAATACCAGTCGTAAAAATCGGTATTCAGTTTTGGAGGAAAAATATATTATTTGAGAAAAAAAAATGGATTTTGTGATAAATTAAAAAAAAAGTTGATAAAAAAAATCTGAAGGGTTTCAGATTTTAAATTACGTCCAAAAGGGCGTTTTTTAACATTTTGTGTGTTACCTTTATTTATTAAATACCATGTTCTTCGCACTTAAATTATTCGCTTTTACACCATAACATTCAGTTCAACAGCAATATCGCAAAATAATTTTAAAATGAGTCTATCTTTAGAATTTCCGATACACAGTTCCGTGCGCTGGAGATAAAAAGTTTTTTTTTTATTTTACCCCGCAGAGTGTTTCCATTGCTCGCTTTTAAAACGTTTGAGTTCGTTCATCAAGAATTCGTTAAAGTGTTACAAAATATGAAATAGATAATAAAACAAATTCCAAATTTGGGCTTCCAGATACGCATATTTGGGTGGAAACGTACTTTATTCAAAATTGGATGGCTCTAGGCACCGTTGTTTTATCGCATTTGGAGAAATACACACATTTATGCAGATTCTTCATAATTTAATTTCTTTAAGTTGCAGAGTTGCAATATTTCGTCGCAACAGTTTGAAAAGTGATACAGCGCTTTTAGTGATTCGACGCAAAATCGCAAAACGAAAACAATAGTCCTTCAGGGACAAAGCCCCTTCGGACTAATAAGTAACATAAAAAAAGAAATTTTTTTATATTTTAGGTTGTTTGTTAACATCTACTTTGTGTACCAATATTTTCATATTTTTTCATATTTCATTCCTTGTAGATATTGCTTTTTTAATTATTAAATATTTTGCAAACTGTGAAAATTTTTTGAAATTTCTTTATAAATTCTCGGAATTCTAATTTTCTTTCCGAGTTCTAAAAATGTATTCCTGATATAGAGTAATAAAGAAATGTAATATGCACTAAAATAATATGGAATTATGGTAAATTAAAGTGCATTCTTGTAGTCGATTCATGGTAGTTGTCATGCACACTTGCTTCGAACAGATTGCATGACCAAACGATTTTTTAACCATTCAGCACCGAACCATGGTTCAAAATTAAGAACAAATCAAATAAAATAAGCTATTTCACAATAGCAATTTTTGTCATAACACCTTTTATTGCCAACGTATGAAACACATTTCTTTTTGCCCTCTATAGGGAAAAAATATGTCAATGAATAATATGTTTTTCATAGCGCAATTTAGGAAGAGAAATCCACACTCATCCGATGCAAATTAACTGAAAAATTTTTAAGCAAAATTTTGCAGGACTGTTTTCAAATGTTATGCATTCAAGCACTTACTACACAAAAGCTCCATTTTTTAAGTTAACTGCAGAGCTTTATAAATACGAGGAATGTATAAGTAGAGGTTCCAAACTTTATATTGCAAAAGTGTGAAAATATAAAATTTTGTACAAAAAGTAATTTAGTTTTAAAGGACTAATAAAAGTGACGTTTACGTTGCAATGCAAAATAATTGAACTCGCATAATTTTGATAATATTTTCATATAATAAATAGTTCCTTATACGAGTGTTTAGAGTCATCTTATTTCTATATATTTTCTTTAGCAAGGTAAGAAACGACCTATTCAATGGCACTTTCTTTCTCTGTGTAGAAATTTAAATTTCACATGCCTATTATATATTTGTTATCAAAATTGTTCTTATGTGAAAGCTTGACTGTATAACTTTTTATTATTAATATTTCTTAACTTGGAATCATAGCTATTTGAGAAATGTTTAGCTGTGTACTCTTTTTGAAACATCCAGTATAATCACAAAATGCCTCCTTTACCAAGACTAACAAATGATATTCTTTGAACTTTCTTGAAGTCATTCAGAACATGTTATTTTCATCAATGATGTACTGTTTGTATGGTTTGTTGAATATCCTTATTTTTAACTGTTATAATAATCTGTTAAAAAAGAGGAAAGAGAAAAAAAAAAATCATTGGAAAAAGGAAACAGAAGTAATGTTACTGATTAAGCTAATGACAAATTATTTTCATTAAAGAAAATACGTGAAATAGAACTCTTAATGTCGAACGCAAATTACTCATTCAAAATAAGAATATGCAATTAATAATACATAACTAAAAATAAATTAAGTAGTAATGCTTTTTCTTACATTATCCTACCATTGACGTTGATTTCAAAAATTTCTATTTTGATACTTTTCAAGCTTCTTTTTTAAATTTAGATATATAAAATACAACAAAAAGGGATAAAAGAATTGAACTAAACCAAAAAATTACAGATATAAAACGTTGTACAAGCACATAGTGGAGCACGTTCTGTTATCCCCCATTTCCCTCATCAGTACCTCTATTGACAGAAGACAATTTTTCCCGAATCATGCCTTTTTCAAAACATTGTTGTTAATTATGTGATAAATGTCAATTGGCTTGTTACACTTAACAATCTAAGCAATACACGACTTGCTAGAGTAGTTTCAGAACAGTGCATAAACATGAAATGCAGTTGTATTTCAGTTGTTGCAAGAGACGTGGTCATCATGCTGCATTGTTAGTCCAAAGGAGCATTAGACTAAAAGGGCTATTAGTCTCAGAAAGGCATTTTGTGTCATTTCATTTTCTGCGTTGGTTCACTTTTCAAACTGTTGCCACCAAATATTATCCCCATGTATTATGTTTAAAGAAACAAAATAATGAAGATCAGAATGAATATTTTTTTTAATGTGATTACTCTGAATTTGCTTCTTGATATTTTCATTCATGTTGGTTCAAAACGTGATCATTCGTGTTTTATACTAGACGTGGTCATCATGCTATAATATTCGAAGAAAGATCATATACAATAAAACGAAATTTTAACAACGACAATAAATACTAGATTTGCTGAGAAACTCACTGCAACGGAACTTCATTGACAAATTCTGAAGGTGATGTATTCTAAGAAGGAAACTATACTAGCATTCCTAACACAACTAAGATGACCATAGAGAAATATGTTACAAAGTGGAAGATAAAAAATAAGTTTGTGATTAATTTATTCCATTTCATCAAATTGTTAAATATTTAATATCTATATCATGAATCAGCATGGACATATATTAGTTGTATGCAATGAAAAATATGCGGAAAACAACTAAGCTTATATAATTTATCGTGTAGGAAAAAATAGTTATATTGCTCTTAGTCTGAACAGTCTTTTTCGAACTGATATTGGATTTTATTAATTCCATTATCTGTTAGGAAATATAGTGCATCCTTTGGCAACCTTTCTAAGAGGTCGCCTTCTGAAACAGAACTGTATTTCTAAGAACTCAAATAAATACTAGCAGTGACTTTTCGGAAAGCAGTTAAAACAGGAAGAAAAGAATCGGTGGGGGAAAGCAACGAACGAAACGACACTAACTAAGCACATTAGCAACCCTTTTTTTTCTCTGAACTGCGCAATTTCTCTGTTTCTATGACCGAATGTTCATTCAATCTCGTAATTTATGCAAAAGTATAAAATAATTAGAACATTAAGTAGGATTGTTTGTATAAGATTTTTCACTGAGCTAATTAAGTTATTAAGAAAAAGTGGTAATTTTTTTTAACATTTTCATGGAAAAAAAACAGGTATTCTTCTAAAACGTAAATACCACATTAATTGGGATATCATTTTTCCTTCTCAAGACAAACCGTTTATTTAGTGAAAATATAATTGGAAATAGTTTTAGAGCTATGGAATAAATTTAAGAGATGGTATGATTATTTAAAAATTAATTCAGTTGTATAAGAAGAATAGGAAATTCATCATTTTAATATCAGCTTAAAGCTATCAAAACGAAATAAATGTTTCATTCCCGTTAAAAAGAATCCATAATTCTTTAATAAAACCTATATATATAAACGAAATATTCGTAATATTTGCATTTGGTGAAGTAACGTAAACTTTGAAGACGTTGTTGTACACATGTGCTTGTTATTTTATGAAATACAAGTATCTGCAGCCCACAAAATACCGTATAAAATTTTAACAAATTATTTTAGGGAATATAAATATGCGCATGCTTTTTCATGAAGTATGCAAAACTAGTGCGAATATAGTTAGTTCTCTTTTGGTAAAATTAAGGATTACGAAATTTATTTTAATATAAATATCGGGTTTTAACGAGTTTCCCGCCAACGCAAATAGTTCGCTTTATCGCGTTTAATCGTATTTTATGAACGATTTTTAGCATTTGAAAGAAAGAGACTTGCTTTAGAACACTGTGTTGTTGAATTCGTAAAAAAATATCGGCATTAAGTACAAGGTATGTGAAATTAAACTATCATTTACTTCCAGTTCTGTTGCAAAAAGTTGTAAGGTTTTAGTTAAACTAACAAAGTTTTATTTTAATTTAAATCTTTCTATCTCTTCTCATTTCAACTTCCCGTTACAATAAGCGCGCGTTTCAGCAGTATGCTAATTTGAAGTGGAGCCAAATATTATTTAAACGAAAGGTAGAAACCTTTCAGTGTGAGAGAGCTTTTAGTCTCAGACAACGGTTACTCTATTCAACGTTCGCCTGACTAGCTAGTATTTAAATTCTAAGCCATAGCGCTTTTACGTGATTACTTATTGAAGTAATTCCAAGGGCGTCAGTATTAGTTAAATCTTGCTACGCACCATCTAGTTTAGAGGCCAACCTCGCGTTATAGCTCTGTGAGCAACGACTATTTAATTTTTAATTAGTTTTAGTTTAAATTTATTTGATTGTTCATTTTAGACAAAAGTGCGGTCTTTACTTTCTGTATCCCTCCCGAGTTGGGAAGTGGTTGTAAATAATTGTGATTTAATAAAACAGGATTTTAAATCCCTTTAAAGTGCAGTTCTTCTACCACTTAATCACAATATTCTACTACAGAACATAGCTGCATTCAGCTCCCTGTCCCAGATCAGGATTTAAGGAGATCACGAAGATGTCTGCCAAGAATATGCACCGAACACTCAGTCCTGACAAAGTCAGCTATAGAATGTCACCAAATCATGTGTACAGCTTTAGATACTAATGCAGTATCATATGAAATATTTGGTACTGAAAGCTCAAAAACAAGGATTATGACATTCAAGAAGCAGAACGCTCTCGTCGGCCTACTGATGTTGATGAGGCCCGCCTGCGAGAAAGTGTGGAAGATCAGTATGCAACCACTCGACAGCTTGCTAAGGAGTTACACATTAGTGCCATGTCCATTAGTCGCGCTATGCATTGCATAAACTTGACGTACAAGTTCAATCGCTGGGTGCCGCGTGAGCTGACTCAAGCAGATAAGAACAGACGTGTTCGGGCTTGCACTAATCTGCTCGAATATCAATGCAAAGACAAAATTCTGGACCGGATCGTCACTTGTGATGAAAAGTGGATTTACTTCCACATCGCAATCCGAAAAGGGAGGGGTTGGTCTGCGTGCGGTAAGCCCGTCGGGAGCGTCGCAAAAGGTAATTTGACTAACAAAAAGCTCATGCTTTGTATCTGGTCGGACTGCCGTGGTATTATCCATAAAGAGTATTTGGAAAAAGGTAAAACCCTCGACAGTGCGGTGTACAAGCAAGATGATAATCCGTGTTGACGCTGCTATCAAGAAAACACGTCGAACTGAGTTCCGGCGCAAAAGGGATCAATCAAGATACCGCAAGACTACATGTGTCTGTATTCGCCGGCTGGACTCGAATGGGATATTTTGCCACACCCACCATATAGCCGCGACATCGCTCCTTCGGACATCTACTTTTTTTCACAGTTGCAGCTACATCTTACTGGTGCTATTTTCCATTCTGTTCAGGACGTCTGAAATGAGGTTGATTTGTTTTTGGATTCGCGGCCACCAAGTTTTTAGGCCGAAAACTTTGAAAATGTATCAAAACGTTGACAAAGAATCATAGATTTGGGTGGTGAATACTACCAGCACTAAAGATACTGCTTTCATGTTTCTTTTTTTAACTTTATTAAAAACTTTTTTTGCCGGAAAACTTGCATTACAACCAGATATATTACTCTACAGTAGGAAATTTACAAGGGTCTTTATTCCTCTTACTCCTTCTAAATTATAGTTTTAAAAAATTGTAGTACTTTCCAATAATTTAATTAGTTTATTATAAGCTAGTTAGATTATTTTAAAAATACGATCTGTGAAACTTCTGTTTCCTCCTTACATTAATTTTACTTATGACAATTACTCGCTTTATATATATATTGTAAGGTTTTAGTTTAAACCTTACAATATATATAAAGCAATATATATTTACCTTACAATATATATTTATGTTAATTTTCTCTTTCCTGTAAGTTCTTATTTCAACTTCCCGTTAGAATGAGCGCGCGTTTCAGCTTTATGCTAATTTGAAGTGGAGCCAAGTTTTATATTTAAAAGGTTAGCAAGGAACTTCTGGGTGTGAGAGAGCTTTGAGTCTCAGAATACTGCGGCTCTGTTCGACGTCCACCTCTAGCTAGTATTTAAGTTCTAAGTCTTAGCGCTGTTACTTTATTGAAGTAATTTAAGTGCGTTAGTATTAGCTAAATCTTGCTACGCACCATTGATCGTTTAGCATAGAGGCCAACCTCGTGTTTATAGCTCTGAGAGCAACGACTTCTTAGTTTTCTATTTAACTTTATTTTAAGTTATTTGATTGTTAAGTTTAGACCCAAGTGCGGTCATTATTTTCTGTTATCCCTTCCGAGTTGGGAAGTGGCTGTAAATATTAGTTTAATAAAAGGGTAATTTTAAAACCCGCCCTGCGTGCAGTTATTCTACCACAGAACATAGCTGCATTCAGCTCCCTGTTCGAGATCAGGACTTTGTTACAGTTACGAATATGTTATATAGGGTATCTAATCCTATTTTAAAAGTTAAATTTAACTAAAATGTTTATGTTAGTTTGAAAAAATATAAATTTCACTTAAATATTTTTAAAAGTATGCACAGAACACTCAGCCCTGACACTGGCGCCCAAAGAAGGAAAATTAGAGGATGGCCTGAAAGACAAGAAGATGAACCTGAGATACCTGCAGTACCTGTGCAGAACCCTGAGATAGCACCTCCCGCCCTAGAAGGATTTGGCTACATTGTACAAACCATGCGGGCAGCCGTGAAGCCAGCGGCAAGTTTTGACGGCAAGTGAGCCGCAATTAATTTCCTGCAAAAATTGGACCCACATTTCATGTTATATCCAGTCCACGAATTTCAGAAAATCACTCTTGTCACCAGTGCTTTGAAGGGCCAAGCGCTAAATTGGTTCAAGTGTATTGGAAAGAATCTTTTGGGGGAACCGGGAAGCCCCACATATACTTATGAAAATTTAAAAAATTCTTTGGTGAAAGCATTTCCTGTCGTACGAGATGGAGCCCGACTGGAGGCGGAACTTTTTAGTCGATACCAAGAAAAGATAGAAGATTTGTCAAATTTTATCTTGAGAAAAATCTAAGTTTTCAAGCTTTCGTATGGAAGTCGCTCGGATCCAGAAATCATTCAAATTATACATCCTAGGCTACTGCCACAAGTTGAAGATTTTATCGAGCTCAGAAACCCAACGACTTTGGATAAATTATTCGAGCTCGCCGTACAATTTGAAAGTCGAAGAATTGCAGACAATGAACGACGTCGCAAATTTGAGCGAAGAATTCAGTGGAACACGCCAAGACCCCAGCAAAAGCAACAGCAGAATTAGGGGAACAAGGCGAAGCAATGGCAGAAGAAGGATGGATCTCCTAAGTCGAGCGGCGAACGACGAGATTTTAATCAAAAAACGGGAAAGATGCAGAAGGTGGCCAGAATAAGAAGAAGGATTTAAACTAAGATGGATTTCTTCAAGGAAGGTGAAGAAGTCCGAAGTCTCTCAAAATCCTTTCACAATTAGTTTAAACACCGTGGTCGCTAAAAATTTAAGTTTACCGAAGACTGAACTCTTAATTAACAACATACCGGCGACGGCTGTTTTGGATACAGGAGCGCAAAGGAGCTTTATCTCGGAAAAAAGTTTCAAGAAACACTTTCGCCGCTACAGAATTTTTAGTGCAAGAGACACGAATGTCATAGTGGCGCAAGGAGAGAAGTGTAGATGCCTAGGAAATGTTTCACTTTTTGTGCGTATCAACGACGAGCAGGTAAAAATTTTATTTTATATTGTGCGAAACCTGCAAACGTGCATTATTCTGGGTGTGGATTTTTTTAGATTGGCAGAAGCGAAGATAGATTTTCAGAGGGGCAAGTTAACGATATCGATGCAGCCAGTGGACAAAATGAATGATAAGTCCCCGCAGCTGGAGTTACAGCACTTACCAGCAGAAGAGAAAGAAAAGCTACAGGCATTGGTGAGTGAGTTTTCAAATTTATTTAGAGATGTACCGGGTTTCACGCAGGTTACTAATCATGAAATCCAAACAGGGGACGCCCAACCGGTAAGGCAAAAGCCTATCGCTATGATAAGGTAAAAGAAGAAATTATTGAATATCATATTAAGGAAATGTTGAAAAATAAAATAATTATCCCGATTTCTAGCAGTTATACTAGCCCAGTAGTTTTATGCAAGAAAAGTAATGATTATCCGATTACGCACTCGAAGCTGTGGCGTTTTGCTATAGATTACAGAAGGCTAAATTCCGTCACAAAATATCCTGTATATCCTTTGCCGATAATCGAAGAGATAATCCGAAATATTACCTCTACAAAGTATATGTCCACATTAGATCTTACGAGTGGCTATTTCCAGATTGTGGTAAAACCCGAAGACGTCCCTAAGACTGCCTTCATAACGAAGTCTGGCACGTACGCATTTCTTAAGATGCCTTTCGGTCTATCCGGCTCGCCGGCAACTTTCCAACGATGCATGGACATTGTCTTAAGACCGGTCCTTGGTAAGAGTACGTTCATTTATTTGGACTATATTATAATTATAAGTAATAGTTTGGAACAACACCTACAAGATTTAAGAAAAGTGTTTTTATTGTTAAACAAAGCTGGTTTGAAGATAAATGCATCCAAATGTAAATTTGCCGCAAAAGAGTTACGTTATTTAGGGTTTAAAATTTCTCAGAATGGCATTGAAATGGATCTGTCCAAGATTATAGCTATCAAAAATTATCCTGTTCCTAAAACAGCGAAGAAGTTATCATCGTTTCTTGGTATGTATTCATACTATCTGTCCTTCATTAAAGACTTTGCCAAAATAGTTGAGCCTCCGCTGAAATTGAAGAGGAAGAAAGCTAGGTTTTCGTGGTGAGCAGAAGCCAACTCGGCATTTCAAAAACTGAAAGACGCCTTTACTCAAGCCCCCGTCTTAAAATTCCCGGAGGGTGATAAAGGACTAGAAATTTCAGCGGACGCTTCAGATTTTGAGATTGGGGCAGTGCTTTCTCAAAATGGACAACCCGTGGCCTTCTTCAGTCGAACTTTAAATGAAACCCAGAGACACTATTCGGCCAAGGAAAGGGAAACTCTCGTAGTTTTATCAGCAGTGCACAAATTTCGTGTTTACTTTGGAAGTTCTCCAGTAACTGTATGTACCGACCACGCTGCGGTCACCAGACTCTACTCTGGAAAAAATTATGACCCACATTAATAAGGTGGGCGCTTAAACTACAAGAATATAATCTAGTAATTAAACACACGCCGGGAAAGGAAAATGTTGTGGCAGATGCTTTAAGTAGAATTAATTTGGATGAAAATGAAAATACTGTTAGAATAGCCATGCTGACATCCAAAGTATTAGATTCTCGTGAAACAGTAATAGCCGAACTCGGAAAAGATCCGAAGTTCAAAAATATATACAATTATTTAGCCGACCCTGAGAATTTCAGTCATCAAGATATTGTGCCGATAAGAAATAGGGCCGCAAATTACGAAATAATTGATGGACTTTTGTTTTATACCAAAGCGACTAATGAAAACCACGAGTTTAGACCGGTTATCCCAGCTAGCATTAGATTTAATGTATTAGAGGAATTGCACGATTCGGTCATTTCTGGCCATTTGGGCATACAAAAAACTGTCCAAAGAGTTCGCGAGGAAGTTTTCTTTCCCGAACTGCAAAAGTTTAGTAGGGCGTATGTCCAGTCGTGCCCAACATGCCAATTTAATAATTATATTAATTTCCGCCCGCCCGGGTTCTTAGTTTTAAATCAGAGTTCCCAAATCAAATAATAGGTATCGATTTAGTGGGACCTTATCCTAGAAGTAAATTTAACAAAAGACGATATCTTTTAGTTATAGTGGACCATTTTAGCAAGTGGTTGGAGCTAATTCCGTTAAAACGCGCATCAAAATCAAATAATATGCATCGATTTATTGGGACCTTATCCGAGAAGTAAAGTTAACAAAAGCCGATATCTTTCAGTTATAGTGGACCATTTTAGCAAATGGATAGACTTGATTCGGTTAAAACGCGCGTCTCCAAAAATTGTAGTAGATTCAATTTTAAATATGTATATTTTAAAATACGGGGCGGCCCCAAAAGTTGTTTCCGACAGTGGTCCCCCATTTGATAGTAATATTTTTTAGGAAATGTGTGCAAACCTGGGCATACGTCACCTAAAGATGGTCCCGTATCGTCCGCAGTCAAACATAGCGGAACGGGTTAATAGAAACTTAGTTAAAATTATTCGAAGTTATATTAAGATTTATCACTCTACCTAGGATAAACATATAAATGAATTTTCATTTGCCCTTAGAACGGCCAAACACGACACAACACAAAGAACACCCGCGGAACTGTTTCTTGGAAGAAACATTTTTATACCCTCAGGCAAACTTTTCTTTATCAAGGACAGGGCAGAAGAATTTAAAATGGAGGGCATTCAAAACTTGATTCAAACTTGAAAGCGAAAGGAAATTCGGAAATAGCCCAGAGGAAACAACAGTATTATTATGATCAAAAGAGAAGAGAGGTGAATTATAAATTCGGAGATGAAGTTTTGAAAATCAAACACGCTTTATCAAATGCCTCAGAAGAAAAGGCGGGGAAATTTGTTCCGCGTTTTGAAGGCCCTTTTCTTATCGAGAAAATCACCCTAACAGTGATAGTATTAAGAGCAAAGAACGGCGAGAAAATTACTGCCAATGTGGACCAACTAAAACCCTACTATGACCGTAATAAAATGGAAATGTTTAAAGATTTTTTCCAGGATCCGGGAAGACGGACTTCCACGGAAGATTTACCTCAGCGGCAACAATAGGAACCAGCAACAATTGCAACGAGAGGCCAGAAACAGAAAGGCCTCAACAAAGTAGAGGAAACAAGAAAAGGAAAATTACCAGGGGAAATGGACTGAAAAGAAAGAACACGGAAAATAGAAGTTCGACGAACAACAAAAGACCAATGGACAAGGACAGTCCAAAGCAGTCAAGAGGATAGAGTGTCCGAAATATCAGAAAGGAGCCTGAGAAGCAAGCAGCCCCGGTTGCAGCCTGAGGGTCAACGTCCGGAATACAGCAGGAGTCCGGAGCAGTGACTAACGAGGGCCCAGGAACAGAGAAGGACTCTGCCGAGCAAACGTCGAGCGGATCAACCTCCTGCCCAACGCAAGTATCCCCGAATGGACAGAAGAATCCCTAAGAGGAAGGCAGAACAACTAGAGGTCAACGGCCAGCGGCCAAAATCCAGGAGACTAGCCCAAGCTACAGTTTATCCAAATTTCAAGGATTGGGGCCAAGAAAAGAATGGCTAACTACAACAAGATAAGTAGTATTTCTTATTCCAACGTTTAGTTAATTTTCGAGTATTACTGCAAGTTGGAGGGTCTCTTTTTACCTTTTTTTTGCGAGGTTGATTTTTACGCCAAGTGTGCGATAAATGATTACTTATTTTTAAAGATGTTTTGGTTTAAAATTGTAATTTTGCAAAGATTTAAAATTACTTAATGTTTGTAAAGTAGATTCTGAAGCATTGTGAATATATTAGTCTTGTAAAAGCAATGAATTGTTGCGAGAATGTTAGCTAAATGTTTTTGTATTATGCTTTGTCGAAAGACTTGTAAATTTCTAGAATTAAAAAGTCGGTGGAAGGAAAACACGATTTAGTCTACGGACTATTGTTTCAGTGTAATGCGATGTTCAGAAAAGAAACTTTGAAAAGAATGTGAAGCACTTGCTGTAAACTTAGAAATTTAACGCATTTATTGTATCTTGTGATTTGAATGCAATTGTTAAAAGTTTTATGAAATGTCGTAACAAAATACATTTATTGCATCAGTGCACGTTAGGCGCAAAGTTAATTTTGAATAAAGCATTCTTTGTGAAAACTAGGAATTGTATGCATGAAAAGGCGAGATAGAAGCAACAGAATGCAAGTATTAGTAGGCTCTCCACCAAATTCACTTAAAGTGATAGACACGAAGCTAGTTAGAACATCAGGTTTAGCTGTTTATAGGGTGTCTTCTGAGGTCTCGGTATGTCAGGTTCTAACTAATATTAGTCGATCGTAGGTGGTAGAGTCGACACCCCCCGGACAAAAAAGAGAAACCGCAACGGCGGTTCGCTTTTCATCCAACACCAGTGGAGAGAATTGGGAGAAGAATTTAATTTTCCTTGAAAGATAATGTGTGTGTGAGAATTTACACGTGTAAGGAAAGAAGTCTGTTACCTAGAACTTAGTGTTATTATGTTATACTAAAATTTCTCTCCTTCCAGATGTTGCTATAAGGAGTGAGAGGAAAATAAGGTAATTACTCAAAACAGATGAACATCTATGTAAAAGTCAAGTTTTCGTCTGTAATCTGCCAAGAAATTCTACTTTTTCTGTAAAGGTTGGCCTAAGTTAGGAAGAGTTAAATTTTGAGTATTTCTAGAATCGCAAAGTTTGAACATGGTCCGCTTGGACCACAGTAGTTCAGGTTTTGCCAATTCTGGCGGGAAGTATGTAAAGTTTTAGTTTAAACTAGCAAAGTTTTATGTTAATTTTCTTTTTCCTGTAAGCGCTTATTTCAGCTTCCCGTTAGAATGAGCGCGCGTTTCAGCTTTATGCTAATCTGAAGTGGAGCCAAGTTTTATGTTTAAAAGGTTAGCAAGGAACTTCTCGGTGTGAGAGAGCTTTTAGTCTCAGAACACTGCTGCTCTGTTCGACGTCCACCTGACTTGCTAGTATTTAAATTCTAAATATGGCACTGTTACGCTATTACTTATCGAAGTAATCTAAGTGCGTTAGTATTAGCTAAATCTTGCTACGCACCATTGATCGTTTAGCATAGAGGCCAACCTTGCGTTTATAGCTCTGAGAGCAACGACTTCTTAGTTTTCTATTTAACTGTATTTTAAATTATTTGATTGTTCAGTTTAGACCAAAGTGCGGTTATTATTTTCTGTTATCCCTTCCGAGTTGGGAAGTGGCTATAAATATTAGCTTAATAAAAGGGTAATTTTAAAACCCTCCCTGAGTGCAGTTATTCTACCACAGAACATAGCTGCATTCAGCTCCCTGTTCGAGATCAGGACTTTGTTACAGTTACGAATATGTTCGCCAAAATTATGCACAGAACACTCAGTCCTGACAATATGATTTATTTATTTTTAATACTTTTCTATAATGTTTTATAAAAAAATAAAATAATGTGAGCTTAAGTAATTTCATTGCACAGTTATGTGAAACGTAGATTCAGTCGTAACCTGCGGCAATGAACAACTTTAGGGTTATTGTTCGATGACTTACGGACTCGAACTACGACGTCTTTCCATATGTTAAGAACTGCATAGGGACCCTTCCAATGCGACTGTAGTTTGGAAGAAATACCTTTATGACCACTCGAATTTCACAGCCACACCTTGTTGTTTTCCTGGAACTGATGCTCAGTTCTCTTACATCTATCTCCTCTTTATCCTATCCATCGAGATGTTGATTCGCTCTCGGACAAACCTATGTGCCGTTTCCAACCGGGCCTGGAGGTCTTGCACGTATTCCTCAGGCCAGGAATGTACATCCGGAGGGCGGCCGAAGAGCAGGTCATTTTGCAGACGGATACTACGACCGAGGAACATCTGGGATGTAGAATATCCGGTGCTGTCCTGGACGGCACTACGGTAAACAAGCAGGAACAGGAGCAGCTAGCGATCGCAGTCTTCTTGGTTCTTGGAAACGATGAGCGAGAGGCAGTTCAGGATTGTGCAGGTAAACCTCTCTACCATGTTATTAGACTGTGGATGTAATGGGGTACTATGAGTGTTTTTATTCCTAATAAGTCGAAGAGTCCCTTGAACACAGCCGGAGGGGATTCGGACACCCAGCTCTGTAACAGAACATCGGCTGTCGTAAAAGCCCTTAGTCTCGAATAGCGTTTGCTCCAGGCCACTTCGTAAAATAATCCATGACAATGAGGATTTATTTGTTGCTACTGAAGTCCGCGGCAAAGGTTCGAGGATGTCAAGAGCAATTCGCTCAAAAAGCGCCCCTACGTTGTATCGTTGTAACCTTTCCCAGCTATGTCCCTACGGTCCTTTCTCTTCTGAGGAAGCATTGCGAGATCTGCACCACTTCTCAACATCGATTACTCACCGATCTCAAGAAGAAGCGCTCTCGAGCCTTGTTTAGGGTCTTCATATAACCGAAATGCTCTCCTGTTGGGCTGCTGTCTATTTACTTCAGAACATGAAGTATTTGATTTCGAGGAACCAGCAGCTGCCGTCTCTTATTAGTTCCATCGTCGCTTTTCCACCGTCGATATAAGATTCCATTTCGGAAGTGGAGCGAGTTCCAGTGAGCCCAGAGATGTTTAGTTGTAGGACTGAAGATGGAAATGTCCTGCCACTTGGATTTTGTACTGGATGATTCCTTCAGCTCTATTATTGGCTTAATGTTAGGATCCGCCAGTTGTGTTCTTTAACTTTTTCATTACTCCATATATTTGGATCTGCTGCTGTTGAAGATGTTATTCGCCAATCCATACTTATCCTCGGCTCTTGAAAAACGCTTGCAGTGTGTAGAACAAGGCTTCCTTGATAAAGCATCCGCCATTTCGGTGGGAAGAGCCTTTACTATGTTTTATCTCAGTCATATTTCTGGTATCTTTGAATCCATCTGCCTATTTGTCCTTCAAGATTTTTGAAATTCAAGAGCCAGGTTAGGGAAGCTGGATCGATCCGCAACATGAATTTTCTGCCATAGAGATAACGATGGAAATGTTCTATGGCTTTTACGACAGCACACAACTCTTTACGCGTGACGCAATACTTCCTTTCCGGTTTGGATAAGCACCTATCTGATAGGTTATTACTCGCTCTTGACCATCGATCATTTGGGAAAAGACAGCTCCCACACTTTTGTTCCTATTGTGTTTAATATAAATTGTTTGTCGGTTTGGGGATATGCGAGCACTGGCATAAGTGTTAATGTTGCCTTCAACTGATTAAAGGATTTTTCGCACTGCGCAGTTCGCACAAAATTTTATTTACTCTTTATTAATTTATGCAGGGACCTTGAGATGTTGGAGAAACCCTTCACGAATGTTCTGTAATAAGCACAGAGTTCCAGGAAGCTCCGTAGCTGATGAATATCCACAGTGCGTTCTCAAACCTTAACTGCCTTCTCTGGATCTGTGCGGACACCGGCGGCGGAAATTACGAACGCCAGATAAGTGGCTTCACTGCGGAAAAACTTTCATTTCTAAGGACTCAGCTTGAGGTTGGCATATTTCAATTTCTGCAACACTTTCCAGATATTTTTTTGGTATTCCTCAAAACTACGGCCCACTATAATGATGTCATCTAGGTAGACCAAACAGGATTCTTTAGATAGGCCATGAAGCACTGTCTCCATCAGGCATTCAAATGTTCCAGAGACATTACAGAGTTCAAATGGCATAACTTTAAACTGACAGAGTCTTACGCCGGTAGTGATTACAGTTTTCAATCTATCATGAAGGTGAATTTCCACTTGCCAGTATCCGCTTTTGAGGTCCAGAGTGGAAAACCGCTTGTTTCCTGACAGGGTGTCTAGGTCGCCAATTCCTAGGAGGAGGGTAAGTGTTTTTCTTAGTGAGATTATTTAGTCGCCGGTAGTCGACACAAAATCTTGTTGAGCCGTCTTTCTTCCGGAAGAGAACTGATGACAGGAGATGCTCATGGGCTTGTGGATGGTTCGATGTCATTTTCTTGCATCTCCTCCAGAAGATTACTAGTCTGTTCCTGTATTGCTAACGGCAGACATCTGGGATGTTGCTTGATCGGAGAATGATCTCCCGTATGATTTCGATGTTTAGTCAGTTTTGTGTGGCCAACATCTCTGGATGTTCTGCAAAATAGATCTTCAACTTCTTTAATTGTTTTCTCTGGTGCACATCTTTGTTCGTTGTTCAAGTTTAAGCCCTGTAAAAGTTCTTCCATTAAATTCCCAATTGCCTCAGTCGGAAATGCAGGTGGGAATTTGTAAACGCACATAGCTGGAGTGCATGTTGCTAGTACTCTACCTTGTAAACGCAAGTAGCTGAAGTGCATGTTGCTAGTACTGCACCTTTCTGGATGATTCGGGGTCTATGCCTAATATTCGCCACTATCAAAGGAACGAAATCTCTTGAAAGGTCTAGTAACTTCAAGGCCTCTAATATATCTTTTGGGCTATTTTCAGGGTATTCCAAATTTGAAGCTATTGTTTTCTATGGAGGCGGTTATTAATAACTGTGTCAACGGAGGGATGGTGATATCTGATTTTGTTGTTACTTGGTGAGCTGAAGAAATGCTGTTTTCCATTTTGAACACAGCTATATCGTCCTTTGCAGAGTACATCTAGTTATGTTAAAAATCCAGCGTAAAGTCGTACTTTTGCAAAAAGTCCAGTTCGAGCTTTAATTCTTTCGCGATGTTAGCGACGAAAGCCAAGTGCTTGTAGGTCTCCTTTCCGAAGGTAATGATGATGTTAATTTTACCTTTACTCGCAATCTTGTCACCTGTTACTGTCTCTGGTGCTTGTAGGTCTCCTTGTAGAGACATCAGGTTTTTACGAAGCAAGAGAGATGAAAAATAAGCAACGCCTTCGCCGGGAATCGAACCACGGACCTCTCGGTTACGCGTCGAGCATGCAGACCACTACACCACGAAGGCATGCGAAGAAGGCGGGAGAAATACCTTATATACTCCCCCTTTTAAAGGGCGACTGGGGTTTGGGGGACCCAATCGCCAAATCGCGGTGGCGGAGAATCATCATCCACCACCTTTTTAGTTCAGGCGCCAGTGTAGAGACATTAGGTTATTACGAAGCAGCAGACATGAAAACTGAGCAACGCCTTCGCCGGGAATCGAACCACGGACCTCTCGGTTACGCGTCGAGCATGCAGACCATTACACCACGAAGGCATGCGAAGAAGGCGGGAGAAATATCTTATATCCTTTCGGAAGGTAATGATGATGTTAATTTTACCTTCACTCGGAATCTTGTCACCTGTTACTGTCTCTAAAGTCACACAGGGCGGAGTCCAGCACAACGTTTTGTTCAATTCCCGAGCTACATCTATTCATGGTTACATTTTCTCCTGTATCAATGATCATCTTACAAGATTGCTATTCACGTATCCTTCGACGAACAGTCCATAATCTCCGACGCCCGCTGACGAGATCTGTAGAACTTTCAAATGGGCAGCATCTCCGCCTGGCAACCTCCGCCCCGTAAGATTGCCGCATTTTAGTTTCTCTGATTTGGTTTCACGAGAGCTCTCTCCCTGTCTTGATTCACTTGACAGCTCCTGTGAAAATGTCCTTCTAGTCCGCAATTCCAACACTTGATTGTTTTCTTTTCAGTGTTGCTTTTATTTGGCCTTCTTAAGCAAAGCGAAATTAAGCTTAAGAGCCTCCCGAATTTCTCTTATTTCTTCTCTTAATTTTCCAAAATCAAATTTGGGTCTTCAATTTGTACTGCTCTAATAGGATGCCGATCTTTTCGAATCGCTTCTTGAGTTGATTCGAACTTCATGGTGTAGACCAAGGCGGATTTTAGGTCTTTAAAATCCGGCAACCTGGGAGTCTTCTGAATTCCTGCATCCTTGACTGCATTGATGAAATGCATCAGGGCCAGATTTTCACGGACATCAAGTAGACAGTCCGGATATGCTTGATGTGCCAACCTCTTACTGTCAGTCGTCAGCTCCTGAAGGCTTTCTGTGATTTTTTGCTGGCGAGTTTCCAACTGCAGGCGACTACAGTCCTTTACACATTTACACCCGAATCTCAGTTCCAGCACATTCGAGAGAGCGTTGATGTTTAAAATCTGGTCTTCTGAGAAGACTCCTAAGATATCTACAACATCGGAGTGGTGCAGTCAATTGCGAGGCTTTCGTGTGGGAGTCCCACTTGTTAGTTTTCTCCCCGATAGAAAACTGGATCTTATATACACTCCATGATGATTTTCCATCGTATGTGCTTGGTTTATTACCGTATGAGAAGAAATTGGGAGAACCTTAAAATTTTCAGGTTCATCCTTTTATTTCTTCTTGACACGATTTTATTTCGCTCTCTAACTTTTTCTTGTCCAACCTTCATCTCTTCCTGTCCGGCTTTCATCTCAGCCTTCACCTCTTCTTGTCCGCCTTTTTGCAGCTGCTAACAAATCCATCAAAACCTTCAATTCCTCAGTCATGGCTTTCTCCTCAGGCGGGTCACTGGCATTCACTCGCAAATCCCATTTCTGACATCAGTTGTTGCGTTCTACGGGTTCGTGGATTTGAAGTAAATGATGATAACACTTGATGAAGAATCAAAACACAATTTATTCGCCAGTAAGCACTGTTACACAGGACAGTTCAAAAGACACGTTTACAATCGTCGAAAAACTACGATAAACGCGCTGAAATAATCAGCAACAGAGCCTTCAAGCAACAGCGAGAAGACAGCTTCACGTCGAAGCGTTAAAGTATAGCTCCCGACCTCGGTCGATCCCTCATCTCTGAACTCAAGACACTGCTACTAAACTCCATATAATCCTACTCCGCGTACAGGTAGGGTATATATGGCTTTAATTTAACTTCGAGAACATTCTCACTAAGAATGCGTTCTAGAATGTTCTCGTTACGTCTATGGCATATCGCCAGTTCTGTCGTCAAATGTGCTCCAAATCTGACAACCATCTTATCCCCGCTACTTTCTGGTAACCCTAACCCCGCTTTGCGGGATAAGCTATCTTACCACAGCTCAGCATTTTGCAACAGTATCTTTAGAATTTCCAATATAATAAAAGCATAAAAAAATGGACAAAAAATTTTTTTTTTCGTACAGTGTTGCTATTGTTAGCTTAGATATCCTTGTTTGTTAATCAAAAATTCGTTAATGTTTTGCAAAATATGAAATAAATAATAAAACAAAATCCAGATTCGGGCTTTCAGATGGCCGTATTCCAGAGGAGGACGGGGTTATTAAAAATTTAGTGTCTCTAGGTACCGTTGTTTTTTTCACAATGCTAGAAACATACACACATTCATGCAGATTCTTCATTATTTAATTTTTTTAAATATAATGCAGGCTCTAATATTTGGTGGCAGCAATTTGGAGGACGACGCAAAATGCCAAAACGAAATTAATAGTCCTACTGGGCTTAAAAAAAGACTAAAATTTCAATAAATGTATTTGTAAATATGCACGCACGCGTACGCACACACACACATGATGTAATTATAAAATTTGTTCTTAAATTTCGTATATTTTATGCACATTTATATAAGGAAATTGAAGCTTTTTGCAGGAAAAGATTTTTTTTCCTATAGAATTTCACTCACAAAAATGTGTTCTGGTACTGAGAAACATTTGTCTTCTGTTTTTAAACTGGATCATGTATTTTCAAACAGGGTGCATGCTCAAAAGAAGCGTTAATATAAAAGCGAACAGAAGAAAAAACAGTACGTGTGTCGAAAATTATATGAGGAAGGATAGGAATGAAAGGCAACGTGCATGGTCATTCCAGAGATTATATGGTACCTTTGTAATGAAAACACAACTCTTTTTCTGCTGTCTACGTGTCACGATATCCTGGATATGGAACTATACTCACTTCCAAAAGTTAAGCTCGAAGATGTAAAATGCAAAAAAACCCAACAAATACTGCTTTGATTGACACAAAATTCGGCAGGAAAGTAGCATACATATTTATGCATAAAACAAAATAAATAATTATATACAGAAATGAAAACAATATTAATTTTTTGTAAGTTATCAGATAATGACATACTAGAGACTTAAACAGATTTATGTATAAAGTGAAAATAAACAGCATAAAATGAGATAAAAAGGACATTAATAGGGTATGTGATCCCCCCGTCTGTATACAAAGTTTGTTGTATCTGTTTGTTGCACCCCGTCTGTATACAAAGTTTACACCTTGTGACCATGCTTTCAATTAGGTAGTCAACCACCGCAGAATTAAGCAATCACCATTCTTCTTGCAGAGCAGTTTCCAGCTCAATAAGAGTGGCTGGAGGTCGGAAACGTGAAGATACAGCACGGCGAGTGCACCCCAAAGATTTTCAATGATTAAAGTCGGGCGAATATGCTGGCCACGCTATACGCGCAATCCCATCACTCTTCCAGGTAGTCATCGACGATGTCAGCTCTATGGGGACGTGCTTTATCATCCATTAAAACAAACGTAGAGCCAACTGCTGCAGCGTACAATCTCATAATGGGTTCTAGGACTTCAACTCGATACCGGACAGCCGTCAAAGAACCCCGTTTAAAAACGTGCAGGTCAGTGCGGTATCCTAATGAAATCCCTGCTCACACCATAATGCTTCCGCCTCCGAATGCGTGATGTTCGGTGATGTTTTGGAATTAATTGCGTGTTCGTTGTTCACGCCATATCCTTATACGCTTGTAATCTGGCTCCAGAGCAAATCTTGACTCATCAGTAAATATGACATTGCCCCAGTCAGATACATTCCAATTGACATGTTCCCGGCACCACTGTAATCGTGCCCCTCTTGATTAGACGGATAGAGGAACACAAACTCGAGGTACCCTCGCGTACAGTCCACTCATATGTAACCTTCGGCGTATAGTAGCTGCAGATATCGCCTTATCAATGGATGCTGTAACCATAGATGTCACGCGTGTGGAGGTCGCTCTGCGATTCCGCTTGGCTACAATAGCAATATATGGATCTTCCGCGGAGGTTGTAACCCTTGCGCGACCGGCTACGGGCCTTCGGACAACTGTCTGTGTGGTTTGGAATTGTTTCCATAAACGTGAAATTACAGAATGATGAACGCCGAAGAAAAGAGCAACATCTGTGATCGACTGTTCTGCTTCAATGCGCACCACAGCACGCCAGCGCTCAGAATCTTCCATTCGTCTTCTGGAAGTTATAGAAACACGTATGTCTTGAAAACAAATTGTACGAAAGTTTTAAACACCTTCTATCAGCACTTACAATCAACTTCTGTAACCCTTCATAAAGCTGGCTTCTTATAAGACTGCCTTTTTTGCATATATCTTGACGTGAAAGCGCGATTGGCTGTTACCTAACATATTTGCATACCTCCGTCTACCTCTGCAACGAATTGCATCCTCTTCAATTCTGATTGGCTTCCGGAAATTAGCATTTTTCTCTCCGTGCTTAACTTTTGGAAGTGAGTGTATTAACGGTTTCTGTTCATACCAGGCTCATACTATTAAAGAATTAGAAAGTATAATTTTATCCAATACAGATATTATCTGTTGATTAAATTAACATTACCTAACTATAGAGTAAAGAAACATAGTAAGACTACAATCATCTTGCTGCAGATATCGAGAGCTTCAGTTATCTGATATGTGATATTCCTAACCCAGGGTTCGTATCGTCTTTAAAAGGGCTTAAAAGTCCTTGGGTTTTTTGAAAATGACTTTTGGCCCTTAAAAATTCTTAATTTCTGCCAAAACCGAAGATCCTTAATTTTAGTCTGGTATTTCTGTGTTCTTTGTCCAAAGGGGCTTTGTCCCTGAAGGACTATTGTTTTCGTTTTGCGATTTTGCGTCGGAAGCACTAAATGTCGGTTCACTTTTCAAACTAAAAAAAAATAATTTTAATAAAAAATAATAATTTTAATAAAAAAAGAAAATTTGAAAAGTATCAGATTTAAATTATGTCCAAAGGGGCGTTTCTTTAACATTTTGTGTGTTACTTTTATTTATTAAATATCATGTTCTTCGGTTAAAGAACAATATCGTAAAATAATTTCAAACTGAGCATACCTTTAGAATTTCCTATACACAGTCTCACGCTCTGGGGATAATTTTTTTTTTCTGTACAACGTTGCCATTGCTCGCTTTGAAATCCCCGAGTTTGTTAATCAAAAATTCGTTAAAGTTTTACAAAATATGAAATCAATAATAAAACAAATTCCAAATTTCAAATTTGGGCTTCCAGATGCCCATATTCGCACTATGATTACGTCATTCATAATTCGATGGGTCTAGGTACCGCCGTTTTATCACAATGCGAGAAACATACATACATTTATGCACATTCTTCATTATTTAATTTCTTTAAATAGAATACAGGGCTGAAATATTTGGTGGCAACAGTTTAAAAAGTGAACTGGCGTTTGATGTTTCCGACGCAAAATGGCAAAAGGAAAGGGACAAAGCCCCTTTGGACTAATAAAGGTAACACACAAAATGTTAAAAAAACGCCCCTTTGGACGTAATTTAAAATCTGAAACATTTAAAATTTTCTTTTCTTTCTTTTTTTTTTCTATTTTTTTTCCACATCTGCCATTTCGAAGGTGAATTAACATTTTTGAGGAATATTTTTGGGCGACGCCTTGACAACGTTTAAATTCTTTCCTACTTTCTTAATATAAATAGTGGATATTTGAGTTTTAGGCACAAGGCTCTGTTTCGGCTGGAACGTAAACATTTCGAGATAATTTTTTTTTCCGATTGAAGAGTTCATAAAATAATATATCAAAAATAGCTTTTTTCTTTTTGGGATATGAGTTCTTTTATTATGTAGAGCTAAATTTAGGGACCTTCAACATTTTGGCAATTTCAAATTCATTTAAAAAACATTTCGGCGATCAGTTTGTAAAAAAAAATTTGTTATTCAAAGATCTGTGAAATTTTGACGATTTTTCTTAAAAACATTAATAACATTGATAGTTATTATAAAACTAATGATAATGTATTAAAATTATATTTAAGAAATAAGATTAAGATAAAACATTTTATTTTCTTCTGACATATTTTAAAGTTACTTTGCTTTCCATTTTGGAATATTTTGATTCTGAAAATTAAACAAAATAATAAATGCTACTGAAACTATTTAAAAATTAATTTCATTCGCATTCTTTTATATTTTTTCCTGATAAGCGTCTTTTCTCATTTAACTGTTTCAGAATATTTAAATGTACATGGGTTTTTCTCTGACAATTCACTTCTTTTTTCTGAATTATTATTATTTTTGAAAATCTTTTGGTTTTTTGCTCTTACGGAGTTGGTAGGGATAATTTTTCTTTCGGATTTTAGACCTTGACCATCGGAAGGTCTAAAGGCAAGATTTATAGACTTACAATTCCCAGAAAAATGTTTTCACGGTATTAACACGTAATGGACATGATTTACAGGAAATTTGTGAAGACTTTCTCCCCTTTTCGAGAATTTTTTGAAAAACAGTGAAAACAGCCTTTTTTGAATTTCCTCCTTTTGATCCCAGAAGTTTTTCATTTAACATAATTATCTTCTCTTTTGTTTTTGATCTATCCGCTAGACGCGAGCATTGAAGCAAAGAAATGGAAAACTGACAATTTATTAACAAATTTATCATATATATATATATCTGCACCATACCTATCTCAGTGCCTGCCTAAAATTCTAAAACTTTTGCCCTAAATTTTGTTGCTCGGTGCTTTAATAAGTTTTAAAAATTTTGACACATTGGCTCGATGCTAGCCTTGAGCTTACATAATTTTATATTTATTCTCAATATTCGTATTATAAAAAAAATAGAATTAGCAGTATCTTCTATACGTTCTAAATACAAGCAGTTCTTTAGAACACGAAAAATCTTTACTTAAATCTCAAAATTCCAAAATGAAGAGGAAATTCATCGAAAAAAAACTGATTTTATAAAGAGAGAAAATTATTTTTCAGAGGTATATTGTTGAAACATTAACAAATTAGGAGATGAAGCAGAGACTAGTGGGAAGATTGATTCGTTTACTGAAACAAAACAGCCTTAGAAAAGACGCTAATGGGAAGAAAACTGATATAAATTACTAAGCTAAAATACTTAGAGTATTTTCAAATTAAAAAGGCGCATAACAAACGTTTTACAGCTTTTTCAAAGAAAAAAGACGCATAAGCGTTTTGAGTTTGTTGCTGTTATTTAACAAATGTTTTACAGCTTTTAATGTATAATTATATTTTAGAATCAATATCATAAATTATAACTGCCATAAAAAGTTCTTAGTGTTTTTAATGGATATTTTTTAGCAATTAAAATATAATTGTAACTATGTAAATCAATAATGACTAAGGGTAACTACGTAATTTAATTATTTGTCAGTACTGCTCAGCGTTAAAAGTTATCTCTACTTGTTAATATGAACGTCTGTTCTGATCAGCGGCTGTCTGTTTCTGAGCAAGCAGCTGCGGTGGCAACAGCCGAGCTTTCTGTTAAGAGTGATGCTTTTATTATTTTACTTCAGAATTTAAATTGACATAAAATTTGCTCATACCTGTGGACTGAGCAAGTACGTGATAAAATGAGGCATAAAAGAAAGAATCCGTATAAAACTAAGTGTTAGTAAAATTTAAATAAAGAGCCACTGATCTTTAATATACGTTTGATTATTATAAAAGATAAATGTTTCAAGACATTTTATATTTAATGCTAATTACTTGAAAAATTTATGAAGTTAATTTATTCTTGAATTTGTTTTATAATTACGTTTAATAATAATGCATCCTATTTACAGATTTATTTTTTTCTTCCAAATTACAAAAGTGAAGTTCGGGTGTAGATAATTGCTTTAGTTTGTTCAGTTCCTATTTGCTTGATAGGCCCTTAATTTTTTTTTCATTGATGATCTTTATAAGTACATATCATGTAAATATTTGTTTCTTTAGTTATGTTATTTGTTTGTTTTATTACCTTTTGTATGTATCGAATTATGCTTCTGATCAAGGATTGTACTGCCCGGGACGTGCAGTCCTTGGGAGGGAGCAGTGTTACGAAAAATTCGGCGGTTGCGCCTGTATGTAAGCTTTCCGGCATAGCACTAGGGTTGCCATAAAATAGTGTATGGTAGGGTTGCCAGATTGGCCGATCGCCCATTTGGCGACCAAATTGGCCATATCCCATGGTCCAATCGGGAAGCTTCTAGAATAATTTCCTGTCGAGATATTTCTCGAAACGTGTGGAACTTTAAGAGAAGCTACATAAACCCTTGCGTTTCTGAGAGCAGTTAGTTGCGAGTAGATTGTGAAGCAGTGTGATTACAATTACGAGTGTGATTAGTTGTGAGAAGTGTGAGAATAGCTGCTTATTGTGAGTGCTAAGCTACGCGAGAGTTTTGGTGAACGGAAAGCGATCGACATAGTGCTTTGCCGTGAAGCTACCTTTACAGTATAGCTTGACAGTGGATTGTTCCACGGTGTTTATTATAAGTTTAGTGTTGCCGTGAAGCTACCTTTACAGTTACAGCCTGAAGCTGTGTTGCTGATTGTTTCAGCGTATTTATTGTAGATTTTCGACGTTTTTAAAGGTAATTTTGGAACTGTGCTGTAAATAGTGATTCCTGTAAATAAATTGTGCTTTTTATTGTTCTGCATCGTGTTTTCATCGGATACTCTCAAATCTACGAACCCGTAAAGCGCAACAATATGCGCTGCTCTACTCATTGTCTGAATCTGGTAATCATACACTCATGCAAAATTCCTGAAATTCACAATATGCTGGACCAACTGAAAAATGTTTTTTTTTTAAACAGTCCTAAACGAAATGATCTTCTTACTCAAACTGTGAACGAGAATGTTACACAGGATTTAGGTCGACGAAAAATAATATTAGATCTTTGCCGGACAAGATGGGCCATGCGGCATAAGGCGTACCAGCATTTTTATCAAAGCTTTTTCGATAGTATTGAAGCCCTAGAGCACATTGTGTACTCAACCAAACCAGATGCTTACGTGCATAATAAGTGGAGCGCGCAACGTAAGCGAGATGTTATGGTTCTCCTGAATTCAATAGTTTCGTCTCCTTTCCTTGTAACTTTCATAGCAGTGTATCATTATCTATCTCATTTAGAAGGAATAACAAACTTCAGGGACGAGTTGTTGATATTGTGGAAGCCCATAACATGGTCCAAGAAATAATAGAGTATGAAAATGTAGAAAAGAATTTTGAAAGTATTTTTGATCATGCTTTGCAAATCTGTAAAAAATTAGATGTGAAGCTTAAAATGCCACGCATCGTTCGAAAGCAAGTCCATCGAAATAATGCTCATTGTGATTCTATGTTTAGATAATACAAAACTATTTTAGCAATTCCTTTACTTGACCATTTCATTTTCCATTAAAATCTCAATTTTCAAATTTAGAAAAGATTGCATTATCTCTGTTTTGCATACTACCATCAGTTTGTGTTGATCATGCAAACGAAACTGCTGTAAATGAGTTGAAAGTCACGTATAAAGATGATTTATCCTCTCCGGAACTTCTAAACGAAGAGATGAAACGTTGGCAACGGCATTTTAAGTCTATTCCCAAAACAAAGCTCCCAGACACATCAGCTTTGGGTTTAAAAGCTTCGAATAAAAACTTTTCCCCAGATATTGATGTGCTTTTGCACATAGCAGCTACACTGCCGATAACATCTTGTGAATGCGAAAGTTCCGCAAGTGGTTTGAAAAGATTAGAAAACTATAATAGAGCTACTATGACGGAAGAACGTAGAAGTTCTTTGGCATTAATGCATATTCATTATACCAAAGGAATATCAGTTGACAAAGTTATTGATATATTTTCGAGCTTACAGCCACGAAAAATAGAATTCGGGAATATTTTAATTGCCGATCTAAAATGAAAGACCAGAAAAATGTTTGCCTTTTTTTAAAATTTTTATTTGCAATTTAATTTTATGTCTAAAATAAACGATGCATTTACAGCTTTTATATATTTAATTCAATATCTTTGTTATGTAATTATACAGAATAGAAATATAGATTTTATGTATTTATTTATCTTTATAGTTGTATTATGAAACCAAAGTAGGATGAATTTCAAAATTATTTTAATATTTCTTTGTATATGTGAGCGTCTACTTCAGACATGAAAGTAAAATATTAGAAGTACTTTTACTAGCATTACATATTTTTGTTAATTATTATTTCCTTTATAATGTTTTTTAAAATTGCTTTAATAAAGGTTAAAATGGTTAAGGTGAAAAACAAAAATATTAGTTATGCATTAATATGTTTGTAGGGTAATAACTATAAATACGATAATGAAATGCAATATATCCATAATTTGTTACATAATTCAATTATTAATAAAACTTACAGTATAATTATTATTATATTAAGATACTGTCATTAAGATAATATATTCGTCACGTAGTAATTACCTATATAATTCAAGATGCTGTAATAGGTAATATAGCCATATTAGTCGTAGCGGGCATAGTGAATGTTTTATTAATAGCATTCATAATTCCAGCAAATAAGCTGACTGCATGAGCGTTTGCTAGTGTTTCAATGTGAATAAGTATCAATTTGTCTTAGAAAGTTCTTCAAGGCCTTGCTCAAATTAAATAGGCATTCTTATCTGTGGGAACTGTGGAAAAGAATCTTCGGTATCCAATGCTGAAATTCTCTTCATAAAATTCTGTACCTTATTTGAAGGAACTTTGTAATTGGGTATACATGTTTAATTTCAATATCTAAGGAAAGAAAAGCCTGTAGAACCATTTTTATGAACATCTTGTATACTTAAAAACATAAATAACATAATATTTAATTACAAATCTTATCTAACCTAATCTGAACAAGCCACGAATTTTATCGTGATAAGGTGTGCAAGACTGTGTCTGCCGTTAG
This sequence comes from Stegodyphus mimosarum, assembly GCA_000611955.2. Classification (NCBI taxonomy): domain Eukaryota; kingdom Metazoa; phylum Arthropoda; class Arachnida; order Araneae; family Eresidae; genus Stegodyphus; species Stegodyphus mimosarum. The sequence goes on from KK121828.1 coordinate 241,192, forward strand.
CATGAGCGGACAGTACGACTTATCCAAGTACACTTTTTAAATATGCAGAAGATATAGGACAAGACAGACGACAACAGGAAGTTTAACCCAGGTTTGATTTCAAGTGAACGGACTGGCTGCATTGTTAGATTTTGGGATTTTCCTCACGTGTAATGTAAATACAAGCCAGTTTCCCTTCTAATTTTCTTCCACACAGGCATGCATCCTCTTAGGCAAATAGCCCTAGTGTTTATCATATTCAAATACCTTACCTTTACTTTCTCCTTTCCTACAATACTAACTCAACCAGCATTAGGATTGGTCTTTTGAACCTTCATGCACCACTCGTTTTCTGCAGATAGCAGAAATAAGCTAAAATGTTTCGCCTTATAACCAATTCACAGCATTTAAGACTTGTCTCTTTTCTCTATTCTTCTTCTGGTTCAATGGGTTGCCACTTCCATGGACATAGGTCTTTGTATTGACGTTACAAGGCAGTGTGCAGACTCATACCCCAAAAGGTATTAAAATATTAGCAAAAGACGCCAATGACTACAGAGTCACACCCCAAAAGGTATTGAAATATTAGCAAAAGACGCCAATGACTACAGAGTCACACCCCAAAAGGTATTGAAATATTAGCAAAAGACGCCAATGACTACAGAGTCATTGTTAGGTTATTGCGTGCCGCTAACATCGAGCATCACTCATTCATTCTTCCACAAGACAGAGATCTGAAAGTGGTTGCTCGCGGATTACTTATTGACTCAGAAATACCGGATATCAAAGCTGCTCTTGAAGCTAAAAATTTCACTATAAATTCCATAAAACAAATGACGCGTCGCCGTAATGGCAAAACTGTTAACTTACCGTTATTCTTAATAACACTCCCGAAAAATGAAAAAGCAAAGGAAATCTATCATGTTACAAACCTATGTGGACTAGGAACAAAATTCGAGGATTATCGCGGTCGGGTTGGGCCCCTGCAATGTTATCGTTGCCAGGGGTTCCACCACACCCAGGCCGGATGCTATTATGCACGTAAGTGTGTTAGGTGTGCTGAGAATCATTTCTCGTACGAGTGTCTTAACAAGAGCAAGGAAAAACCTCCGAAGTGTGCGAACTGTTCCTTCATACTTCGAACTTCAGGGGGTGCGAGAAATTCTCAAAAAAGAAGCAAGAATAAGAAAAAGCAAAGACCTTCCCTAGTCGTGTAGTTGAGAATAAATCATTCGCACAAGCATTGTCCGAGGGGTTTATACACGGACACCATTAAAGAAGCGAAGAAGGTTTTTGAAGATCTAGCTGAACTTGTGAGCGTCATCAAAAGCTCAGGCTTCACACTGTCCAACCAAATAAAACAGGCCAAAAACCTAATTGATGGAGAACCTAAATCCGGAGACAATAATGGCCAGTAGTTCAAATGCAAAGGCTCCTATTAGATTAGCTATATGGAATGCGCATAGCATCCAAAACAAGTTAACGGAGCTTGGAAATTTCCTATCTGAACAGGAAATTGATGCAGCACTTATTACAGAAAGCCATGCTACTCCGAGAAGTAACATTCGGATAAATAATTACCGTGTGTATGGATGAGATAGGCTAACCCACAGAGGGGGGGGGGCGTTGCGGCATATGTTCGAAATTCGCTACAATCCTGTTTAATGGATGAAGACAGAGAAAACTCTCATGAGATGGTCACAGTTGCGGTCTTATTACCCTTCCTAGGTACCATTTATTTTAGTGCCTTGTACAATCCTCCACACAGCAAACTAAATGAAGAAATTCTAAAAAGCATCTGCCCAGAACAGACTCCTTTTATTGTAGCCGGTGATCTTAATGCGAAGCACCGTGAATGGGGCTGTCGCGCTACAAATAAAAATGGAAAAACTCTTTACGAATTCCTGAACAGTTATCCAGTCGCTCTAGAAGTGCCAGGAGAAATTACCTACTGCCCCGAAAACCCGCATAGAGAGGACATCCAGAATATTTTACTCACTAACACGTCTATCCCGATGTATTCCGGAGTCTTTCATGGTCTTACGTCTGATCATCTGCCAGTTATTGTTACAATGGATGTAGTTAAAGAAAAATTCAATGACAAAATTAAATTAACGGATTGGAATTTATTTAAAGACATTCTGCAAGTTAATCCACCTGAAAAAGGATCGCTAAAATCTAGACAGGACATTGATCGGGCTGTTGAAGCATTTACTAACGGAATCATCACTGCAATAAATAGTGCATCACGGCTAGTAAATAAAGCTCAACACGACGGAAGACTGCAGAACAGCATTGGAGCACTTATCAAACACAGGAACCGACTAAGAAAGAGGTTTAACTTAACGTGGAGCCCCCATGTTAAAAGGGAGTTGAACAAACTAAATAGATTAATTAGCAAGAAAATTAATGAGTATAGAAATGAGCTTTGGGAAGAAAAATTATTAAATTTAAATCCCGAAGACGGCTCTCTCTGGAAGTTTGTTAAAAACCTTAAAGGTGTGACGTCCTGCAATAGGCCCATATATACCGAAAACGTTATTGCCACAACTGATAGTGCGAAAGCCCAGGTACTAGCTGAACACCTGGAAAATCAATTTAAACCAAACCGCATTCCGCGGAATGTTGATTTCACATATGAGGTATGTTACTTTCTGAAAGACTGTCTAAACGCGCCGTCTGCTCGAATGCTCCCGAAATTCGCCACACCTCTTGAGGTGCTGGAAATTATCAGAAAATTAAAAAGAAGGAAGGCTCCTGGATATGATATGATCTCTAACACCGCTATAAGGAATTTACCGCTAAACTGCATAAATATGTACACGAGTATAGCTAATGCCAGCATGAATATGAGCTATTTCCCAAATAAATGGAAACATGCAAAAGTAATTCTTATTCCAAAGCCTGGCAAAGACAAGACCAAGCCAGAGGGCTACAGGCCCATAAGCTTGCTTTCAGGGTTCGCCAAGATTTTCGAGAGAGTTATTTTCAGTCGACTAAAACCATATTTGCATCTACTCCCACCCGAGTAATTCGGGTTTAGGAGTAAACTGTCAACTACAAAGCAGTTAGTAAAACTAACTGAATT